>CM031878.1:62613535-62674808 GCA_018697195.1 Certhia americana
TTTTCCACGCTCTGTGGCTGCTGCTCTAGGCTGTTTGGGGTTGAAAGAGGTATTGGGGTTGAATGAGGTATTGGCAGCCTTAATGCTGCTTAGCTGGCTGAGATTTCAACAGAAACTTTTGAAGTAAATGTGTCCATTTTGGTGGGCACTATAAAGTAATGAATACCGAAACAGTGATACAGAAAAATAAGACTGTAATGTAGTATAAAACAGAAATAACACCCATAAATAATTACTGTCAAGTACCACCAGCCTTTGCATTTAAACTGATTTGTCATATATCCAGCTCTGGCAGCAGGGAGATAGATGGCCTGCTAAAGGCTACTGTGCACCAGTGCCCCTGTGCAAGGTCTCTGGAGAATGCTGAAGTGTTACCTTGCAAATGGGCAAAACCCCTACACCAACAACTTTACAATCTGGAACATGTTGCAACAAACTTATATGACCCTTGTAGTACATGACCTACAATTGCAGGGAGGCACAACACGTGGTTGCATTACTCCACTATTTCATGTCACAATTTAGAAAGAAAAACAAAGACAGATTCTAGCATTATTTATACAGTTCTGGTGAAATTTGCCCCACAATTCCTGGGGGAGTTGCATGAAAGACGAATTTTGTCACATGGTGTCCCACAGTTTGAGTATTTGAGAAGTTTAGTTTGGAAGCCAAAAACGAAAGGTAGGAGGATAAAGTGCAGGTGTTCTGTTCACAACAGAACAAGTAAGACATAGTTTCCTATAATTTTGTGTGGAGGACAGTAAGTCCCCTGTAGGAGGGCCTCCTGCCCTCCCATGGAGGAATCAGGCTGATTACTTTGAGCTATCCCTTAGTTAAGCAACCCAACTCAAGCTGATGGCAACTCCAGTAAACAACACCCAGCATACCTTGCTTCTTTCATGCGAATAGTCTGTATCCACCCCTTGTCTGTCCCTATAAAAACCCCAGCCTCAGCCCCTGTTTTTGGGAGCTTTCTGTTCCTGGCTCCCTTTGCAGAGATGCTAACATTAAAGCCATCTCTGTGGAATCGCCATACAGACTCCTCTCTCTCATTCCTGCGTCAGCCTGGGGATTCCAGCATCAAGCTGAAAATCACTATTGAGCTGAGAATCATTATTGAGCTGAAATCACTTGCTGGAATCCCCTCACAGCCAAGGAAGTGGCAGTACCCCTAGAAGGTGTTCTCTTTGGAGACGCATCTCTCTGGAAAGGATACAACCCCTGGGTAGACTTCTCACCCAGATTTCTGGCTGTATCAATTTTGATCCTTCTTTGATTTCAAGTAATTTAATAAAGGACAAGCACTGTCTTTCACAGTGGTGACATTTATTAAGCTATATTTCCCTTGGGAAAAGATACGCTTAAATAAGTTGACTAATAATGTTAAGCAAACTGTGAAACTTCTCCAACAGAAGGGCATGAATTAGATGTCTATCTTCTACCTGGTTGCCTATTTTTATTAATTCTGCAAGACTGCAGCTTATTTATAATTATTTTTCTGTAACATGTGATTGATATTTTCTAGTTGTTTTAAAAGTTATAGAAGAGACGGGTCTCATGAATGTTCTTACTACTGAATTTTATTTTTCTTCATTAAATAAGGAATGGTGCTGAGATTTTTGAGAAAATATTAATCTCTGTCATGTAAAGATTTATTAAGTGTTGTGTCCTTTGCCTTCTCAGCAGAGAATATTGGAAACAAGTACTTATAGAAATGTGTGCTATCAAGTATTGCATCTATCCTCAATTCAAGTGGTCCTCAGATTATTATGAAATGGCATTAAGCAGCAATCACTTAGTAGTTATGATAACATCCTGACATTGTATCTTCACTTTCCTTTTGATGATGTGGCCTTTCTTCAGTCAGTGATTTACTGGCTCCTTAGCCCTTTCATATCTTCTTTTCTTTAGTGAGGAAAAATATGATAACAAAGGGGAGGTAATAATCCCCTATTCTCCTCTCTGATTGAGGCAACAGATTGACTTCTACAGCTTTTTTCTTCACAGCGCGCAAGCTTGACCACAATCACATGCTTGTCAAGATTACTGTGGCTGCTCCATGTCCACCTTGCCAGTGTCAGAAAGTTACTAAACTCTGTTGGCTTTCCATGTGGTGGCATCAAGTAATACGGGTGTCTGACCTGCGTACAGAAATTCACACTGTATAATGTTTTTCTTGCATTTGTAAGAAATGGGTATAATATGTCTGTTCATTGTTGTCATCACAGGAGGAAGCCATTCAAGTCTCTTCATTGCAGTCACAAGCTGAAGCTATGAATCTTTGACTTCGTAATTACTAGGACCAAGGTTTCCCTTTCAGAAAGGAAGATTTTGTGTTTCATAGCTTTCTTTATTTGATTGCTAAAAGACACCAGCAGAAGCCTTAAGAGGCAGAGAAAATGGATATGAAAGCGTTTGTTCTTAGAGTAGTGCAGCAACTGAAAAATAGCAGATAAGAATAAATATATAGATTAGGTAGACTGGGACCTCAGAGAAAGGTGAGACAAATGAATGGCAGAGATTTAAAATGATCAGGCATGGTCTTAAAAATTCGTAATGAAAAAAAGTAAATTATGAGCCATTTATATGAGGAGGTTCTTGTGTGCTTTAGTGACACAAGGCTCTACATGAGCAAGGCTTATATGGTGAAGTTCTTGAAGGCCTTGCTCTATGTACTGACAAATGAGACTTCAGAGAGGTGCTAGAAAATTCTGGGTGTTGCAGGGTTATTAATGGTTCATGCCTGCTCTACTTTCAGGAAACATTTAAACCCTTCGCTGCCTTTCAGGTGAAACTTTATTTAGATGCATATCAAGTGGATAAGAAATAATTTAATTGTATACCAATAATGAGAGAAGGTACCTCCAACAACTTCTATAATACTTGCAGTCTTGAATGAGAATACTTTGGAAGGTATTGGAGGTTTGTGATAGAATTGCAGATAAAGATAGTATTCACACTTCTGCATTTGAACAGTAGAGCAGAAGCACCAAGACTGAATTATAGTGTTCCATAGAGAATTTTTCTGCTTCTAGTTTCAGCAAAATTGTGCATATTATGAACTGTGCCTATTGCTTTATATTTCACGTCTAGTTTAGTGATGTTCTACAAACTAAAAACTCCCATCTCTTTGCCATTGATGATATTCTTTGATGTCAAGAAACTGAACACATAACTTGATGAAAATGTATGGTAATCTTCTAGATAAAAATAATATCAATGATTAACATATTATTTCTCTTTTTAGCAGGTTTTATATGATATAAATGACACAGCAGACTATTCAGTTATTAATGTGAGTATTTTTTAGTAATAGGATTAATGATAATTCTAGAATTAACTTCAGATTTAAATAAAAATTCTTATTAATATTTAAAGTAGACTTAAATGGTTTCTTCAGTTACACAAACATTAATCTAGAAGGCAAACATTTGAAAACTGCTCTGAAGTTACTAAATCAAATGACTGTTTTTTCTGCTTTAGGAGACCATACATGATCTGTTACTGTCATTTACTTAGTAGTATGACAGTAATCTTCTATGGAGGAAAGAGGATAGTTGTGGCAATTGCTGAAGTTTTTGATATTCAGGAAGATAGAGAGTAGTGAGTCTGGACTTCAAACCAGACCTAGAAGGAAGAACCTCTCTATTTATTTCCATTACAAAAGGTTTGCTAGGGGGTACTGCCTTAAAACAGTTTCTGAGAGGAGAAAGGATAGTTTTATTCTATAGCTGATTTCATTGTTCAGATTAGGCAGCAAATTATCTGGCTAGATAATGTGTTTGGCAACAGAATAATTCTCTTCCCCTTTGTTTTACAACAGCCTGCTTTCTTTTTGTGTGTTTTGTTTCTACTGCTGCTAATGGTAATCAATATGTTAACTGATATTCAAGTGTTAGCCCTTCCATCTTCACATTATTTTGAAAGCATGATAATTTACTGAAGCACAGTTCACACAGGGTGGGAATTCAGGCCTTCAATGGTGCAGTTTAAGTTTACCTTATGTGTCACTAATGCTAACAAAGCCAGTCTTAATGTTTTCACTGCTCCTGAATTCACATCACCTGCCTCATGCTGCAGCTTTTGAGGTCATGGTGTTTCATGATCAGTGCAATCAGGCAACCAATGAAGCTGATACCTAAGGAAAAAAAAAAATCCATATTGTGGCAGCTAAGTTCCTGAATCCAACTGTCCCTTTGATTGCAGAAATGTGCAGGCAGAAGCAAGAGAGCATTATGTTGTGTTGGTTTAAGATGAATATTAAAACAACACCTCTTATTGTAAAGCAGTTTAAGTGGAAAATAAAGGTACATTTATTTGCAGTTTTAACCCAGGGATACGGTGATATGAATTTCACACATATCTGGATTGTGTGTGAGAATCAAACATATGCTACTGAAATTCATTACCAGTTCCTGGATTTGACAAATGAAAAGCTACCAATAATTCTTTGAATTATATTTGAATGTATCCTGCCTCTGCAGAGCTTTTGTGACAACTTCTCCAGGACCAAAGAGGGAAGCGATGTGAATTTTGAACTGAAACTGTCATAATGAATAAACATAGCATTATCTTTTCTGGAATTGTATTATTTCTTTGAAAGGAATACATTATATTGGAAAGCATCAACAATAAATTGAAAGAAACTGAGTAATGGATAACAGAATTGTTCTGATCATTCAGGATTGTTTTACTTATGCAGTTTATAAATCATCTGTCTAGCTATCCAAAAGGTATATTACTTCATGAAAATAAACAAAATTAGATAATCTTTCTTAGAACAGCTTGAGTTGTTAGGAAAACAGAATAAAAGAACATATACTTCAATAGCTAACAACTGTTGACAATTTGAAAGCTAAACATCCAAATACAAGTTAGAACAACTTTGCTTTTACTTTCCTTAATGCTGGTAATAGTAAATATAGCAGAGGTGATATCAGTAAATAGAAAACCAAAGTCTAATCAGATAAGTAGATTATAAATTATTTTTAAAAGAATAATTTATTGTAACTCTGTGCAGAGTTTTTCTGGACCTCTTTGCTCAGTAAGACTATATGTCATAGTTATGCTACATTTCTCCAGTGAATTACTTTAAACGTGTAATCTTGCATGCGTAATCTTGTCTGTGATTAAAACAAAGCAAAACCAAGTATTTACTCATCATAGTTGGTGCACTTGCCCAAATTTTCTGCAAAATTAAAGATTATGGAATCCAAATTATATTTCCTCGTGTTTGCCATTGGTCTGATCATTCCTACAAAGGTTTATCAATGGCATTTAGCTTCTTTTATCACAATTTGTCTGTATGCATGAAGTTGTCTACATAATTCTCATTCATTTACCAGTGAATATAAACTTGTTCCTCAAAAAAACCAAAACCAAAAAAAAGCTGTGTTAGTATATTTGCATTTATGCAATGCCTAAGCAGACTGAGAATGATATTGTAGTTTAAACAGTTCTCCCAAAGCAAGCCAACAACACAGCTCTTCCAACAGAGGAAATTTTACAATGTTTTAATTCTTTTTCATGGAGCAAAGCACAGTGGAGAGCCTGGCTGTCAAACCCCAGCACATCTTTCTGAGAATGTTGCCTATTCTGCCTCACATTTATGCTCTTATGGGCTGAAGGAGAAGTCTTCTAGTTCTTTAGAACAGTGACATTTTTTTTTTACGTATTGTATCAGCAATAGTGGGGATGTTTTGATGGAATGGGAGGTAGGAAAGCCCAGAGGAACAGGAGGACAAGATCTGTGCCAACTAAGGAGAAATTAAAAGCACCATATTTACCAGGATTACAAAGCATAAAAATAGCTTGAATTTTCCTATTCAGATATGCTTTTTTAAGTATTCATCTCTAACATGTTAAACTGGAAACCTGTTACCTTCCTGATAGCAATAAAGGGCAGCAATCTGATCTGAATTGAGAGAGGTCCTTAAAATGGTGCCTGTGGGGAAAAATGTTAAAGCTATTCATGCAAATGAAGAACTAAATGCTTGGAAATGTGTCTGGATACAGAAAGAAAAGGAATTTGAGTAGATATGAGACAGAAGTGGCTGCTTCATGAATATAGACAGCTTATTTTCTCCAAAATCCTTTCTCCACCTTCTTCTCAAAATGACAGCTGCTTGTACTTCTTTGTTGGAAGCTGGACTGTTATTTTCATGATAACCTCATGCTTGATAGCAGTCAAAAAATGAGAAATTTTTTCAGAGATGTTTGCTAAGTGGTTATGTTATGTAACACTGTAAAACAGAGTAGGAAAGACTGATCTTTAGTACTCAAAGAGATCTTGCATCCTTCATCACAAAAGACTTATGTGTTAAGATCAAAATATCAGCAGACTTGCTGCACAGCAGCCATTTAACAATACAGAAAAAAAAATTACTTCTGTCCATGTAATGTAAATCCCTTTGTCAGGCTTTCAGTCTTCCTAGAGGTATACCTATAATCTCACTCTGGCAGAAAATAATAAGAACTTCTATGAATAGGCTTATTGTCAGTCACAATTATGCTCTGCATGGACCATTGAATGTCAGATAGCATTCTTGCAGAAGCCAGTCTCCTATATCTTGATAACCTGACTAAACTGTGCAAGAAATAAAGGCTAGCCTTCAAGCCTAAACAGCTGACGGGGGCCCATGCTGCTTCAGCTGCTGCTTTGTCACTCTGGGCACTGCCTTTGTGCCAGTAGCACAAATGCAGCAGTCCCTGTCCTGGGGCCCTGTTTGGGCTCCCAGCTGCCCAGTCATGACTGCTGCACTCATCATCCTTCAGTTTTACTCATGCCTTCCCCACAAGCTCTCTCAGGACCTGCCTTGCAGTAGTGAACTCATAGGATTACTGGCGGCTAATCTGTGTGCTAGGTTGTGTTCTTATTTACAGTCTTTTTATCAGCCTAGTCAGAGCAATTCCTATGATAGCCCACTCTTTAAGTAATATTTTCTAGACAATTCTACTTAAAAAAAGAAAGAAAAAAGAATTTTCTTTGTACTAAAACACACAGAGATATTGAAATTTTCCAAGGCAATTCTTTCTTTTCACACTGCATGATTTCAGGTTCTGTCAAACTACAATTTTAAATTTTACACTGGCCACTTAGCAACATATTGGTGTATCTCAGGCTGCTCAAAGTCAGCAGACAAATGGAAATCTCACAATCATAAATCAGCCCTGGAGCTAGAATGTCCTCTGGGTCTCACAAATGTTATGAAATGTAATCCTGCCACAATATCAGGATGGATATTTTCTGTAATAATGTCTGTCCTAGGCATAAGGCATTTTTAGCCTTCCTGCTATCTTTCAAAGGTACATACCACTGCCTGCACTGAGTCAGGTGACAGCCTCTGAAAATGCTGATTGTCTTCCTTGCTGTCATTCTGCAAGAAAAAAGTAACTCCCACCCTCTCAATATATATTAGATAGTTCCACCAATATAATGAATATAGCATTCATGTAAGCAGCAACAAGCCATGTTAAGAAAGAAAGTGGCACTAAAACTGGACAGATTTCTTGGAATTTCATCCAAGAGCTCTGGCAGATTTTGTGGTGCTGTGCTATGCTATATGCTAAGTCTAAAACACAGAGAAAAGACAATCCACAGGCTACTGCTTCACATGCTCTCCCATGAGGTGTAAGGATGCCTTCACCCAAAGACATATATCTTTGACTATAGTATTTTTCTGCCTGCTCTGATTACACCTTGAAGACCTGTACTAGCTTCACTGTGTCTGCTTATAAAACCTCCTAGACAGTAGACAAACATTTCTTAGACTGAAGTAAATGTGTATGATGCAAGAAGCAATGGAAAATTTACCTCTCCCAGAAAAGAATTTGATTCGTTTATATTCTTTCAATTTTTTGTCAGCATTAAAAATCAGTTGTCAGCAGAGAAAAGATAAACTAATAGGTTATTGATAATTTCCCTTTCTTTTCATTTGCTTTCAATATTCATTCTGGGACTAAGACAGAAAAACCATGCTATCTGATGAGCCTAAACAGTTGGTGAGTTTGCCTTGGTAAAAGTCCTGCTTTTAAAAACAAATTTATTTATGTATTTATTCTATTTCAGTGTTTAAGGAATCCTATAGAGATGCATGCATTAGCGTGACTGTCTTTCTGTGAGATTAATATTTTGAATCAGCAGAAGTGTCACTTGAGGAAATTGATATTGTAAACAAGAATGCACTATTTTTTAAGGATTGACAAGGCTGTAGAAATAGATGACAGTATCACATTGGAGTTTAGAGACAAACAACAATCTACACAATCCTGTGCCTTCACCAGAATTATTCAGTGTTGATATTAAACTCTCATGCTTCTGAATTCTGAAAACCGAGCTGTGCTTCAAAAGGTCAGCAGAAATGTCACTGTCTTGCAATTCAGACCTTTGGATGTGATCCAGATGCATTAACTTTATAATATGATACATAATATCTTTGCATACTACATTGACCTGTGTTACTTTCGTATGTTTTCTAGCTTGTGCTTAATAATTTTATTTTATCTTGATCATCTGTTTGGCTTTTTTGTTGTCATCAAGTACCATTCCCCAAGAGAATTATAAAGAAAGACCCATTCAATACTGTACAAGGAAGCTGGACTTCCACTGATAGATGATGTCAGAGATACATAACTCTCCATCAGACCTCATAAGTCCAAAGTAAATGAACAGGTATTTGAGCTGCTGATATACTAACACAGAAATATGCTACTTGCCTCCTGTTTTAATCTTGTAGGCTGAATAACAAAATGGAAGCAAGGAAGGATTTAGCTGAGGTTCTCTTTAAACTACATTCTTGCTAACATTAGCTGTACTGTTTGTGATGAATACATTTTATTCACACTGAATTTATAATGGTAACAAAAAATGGACAAAGTTAATTGTAACTATTAATTTAAAAATTTGAAGGATTCTTCTTTTTTTGTGTTTTTTATGAGTGCCATATCATCATGCATTCATAGAATAAGTTCTCTCATTTTTTGAAACCTATGACATAACTTATAAATCTAAACACTCATGATTTAGAAAAAAATCAATAACATCAAACTGGATACTAAAGGTTTGAATTTCTTTAACTTTTCCAGAGTAAGCTTCTTGTATACACCATCACTGGCAGTGCTGGCTGTAGTAGTTTGGCCAGCCTAAGTTGCTCAGACAATTTCCAAGGTCTTTTTCAACATCAGTCATAGGAGGATGTGATCAGCAACTCACTCTTGCAACTCTCCTACAGAAATTAGCATTTAAAAAGACAATATAAAATGTTCTCTTTTCTTCTTTTTTTTTTTTCTTTTTTTTTTCCCATTTACAAGTTAGTTCTTTCAACTCTACCTCCATGCTTACATGGTTTTTTTCCAGAGTCTGGTTCAAAATCCAAAAAAGTGCATGGAAACTTTTCAAAGAAACTTTTTTTCAGACATTTATTCCATTTGTTGCTTAATTCTCTTCTCTCTTTAGCCATGCCCTACTTTAGCACTAAACAAGACATGAGTTATGTAGGCCAAGTCAGATGTCTACCATGTATTTAACAAGTTTCAGTTCTGTTTAGGCCTATTCTTTCCTAATAGGAAAAATAAGTATTGTCTAAAGTGAGCGAAAGAATGATGGAGCAGTGCTTATTGAACAACATGAAATACGTACAATTAGGATAAATCCAATTAGGACTGTAGAAATGCTGATACTTAACACTTTCTTTTCCCTATCAGCAGCTTAACCTAGTTTCTGTGGGCTATAACAAAAGCAGTAGTTGTTATACCTGTAGTTGTCATAATGTTACAATACTATGCAATGTGTTGAAGACAACAAAATACAATTAAATCTTTCTTAAATGCCAATCTTACGAAAAAAAGCAGTATCTCCTAGAAAGCATTAAAAAAGTGATTAGACTTATGATCCAAGTCTCTCAAGGATGTGACTTCCTCTTCAGTTGAGGAAAAGAGGGTCATCAGGAAGAAAGGTTCCTTGTGAGGCAGAAACCAATTTCCACCTCTTTTCTGAGGGTCAGTTGCTTCTCCATCCAGAACCCTGTGCTCAGATTTAGCCTTTGTTTTATTCTAGAGTCACAATTGATTTCTTTCCCATTTTATGTAGAGCTCTTATTCTAAACCCATGTTTTAAAATAGCCCTAGTTAATCCACTCTATTTTCTTAAGTGTATTAGCAATCTAAAGTGTGTCAAAATAACATACTGTTCTTATGCTCTTATAAACTAGTCTTCAATTTAATCACAGTGTTCTTTTATATCCCTTGATACCATTCAGTATCAAATTGGATTGCCTTTTTCCCCCGGACATGTCCAGTATTTTTAGGAACATTTCCCAAAAGCTGGATTCTGTAGCCTGTGGTAATAAACTTCTAATATTCTTTTCTGGCACAGATCTGGCATATTTCTATTGGCATATTTCACTTCCTAAATAATATACTGGCATAACCGAGCAACTTCCAGGGAACATTTCCTTTCAGTATACCATCTGAGAGCATACCAATTTGGCATTTTTGACTGTCTTCACATTCCTTCTGTGCTTTCACACCATGCAGACTGTGCTTTAACACTTTAGTGTTTGTAGTTCACTGCATAGCAGTCATTTTCTCCAAGGCAGATATGATAAAAGCTGTAGATCATAGAACAAGATGTGAAGATTGTCCTTTTTATCCCCAAGAAGCTAGACCAGGATCAAGGCTATTCAGCTCTAAGTCCTCCTTTTTACCAATAAGTTTCCAGTTAAGTGGAAGCAACGGAGTTTCAGAGTATGTATAGACTCGAAAAGGAAAAAAGAAACTCCAGATAGCTTATGCCTAGGAACAGGATCAGGACTGAGAATCCATCACAGATCAGCATAAGTATTTGCACCACGCTCTGCTAAACTGGATCTTGCAGTATCTCCCAAATGATAAACAAGACTTGGAAATTAAGGGATTGCAGATTAGGAGTATTTTCTCCTATTCCAATGTACCATCTTCCAATGAGATCACAACAGCAATGGATGGAGGCTGCTGCTCTGCTGCCAATACCATAAGACTGGAATTCAGTGCTGAATTCCAGTCCAGGGGCTCCCCCAGATCAAAGAAAAGTGGGTCTTCAGAAGTGATATTCTGAGAGATTTTCTTCTCACTGCCTCCCACAGGACCTGGAGCAGCCAAAAGCACCAGCTGCTGCAAGATAGCTCCTAAACTGAGCTAGACCACACCTAACACCACACCTCACCTGACACAATTAACTTGTCTACCCAATGAGAATGACAGTGGCAAGCAGTTCATGTGGCTGTGAAGTTCATGTGGCCCCACATTCAATGATCCTCCTCTTCTCTGACCCCTCTCAACAGATGACATAGTAGTGTTCCTGGAGAGTGACACTGGATACTCCATCCATAGCACAAGGTTCCTCTCTTGCAAACGTCTCTGAAAGTGACTCAGGGCTCACAAGTGAAAAAAAAAAATTGATGTGTTATCTGTTTTACATGGTGTGTAGAAATGTATCCAGTGGAGCAGTTTTTTCTCTCTGTAATCTCTTTTAACTATTCATGGTATTTTTTAGCTCAGTCTCAAGGCTACTACATACAAAACCAGCAACTTTCCTAGCCTCTCTCTCTTCACTCCAATGCTGCTTCCCACACCCCCAACCTGTACCTCACCTTCCAGACAGCCCTGTCAGGTGGGCTGAATGATGCAAAATCATCAGCAATGATGCAAGTCTGCACACCTCTATTTTTTTTTTTGAAAACCATGTTCCACTTTGCAGCCATTCTCTAGCAGCACCATTTAGATGTTTGGGTCAAATCATGGTCAGCAAATGAGCACAGGGAGGCTCCCAGGGCTCCAGCCACCCTTTCCCTTCTCCCTTTGCCTCACTGCCTCCCTCCCTGCAGCCTTGGCAGCAGCCTGTCCACATCAGGCACATGTCAATCAAAAAGCATGGCTCAGAATAGTTCCTTTGCTGGGAATTACTCAGATAGTCTTGGATCATCCCATCCTTACCATGACCTTATAGGGTCAGTGCTGCTGCATATTCCTGAGGGATTTGATACAACTGGGCCTCTTCCATCAAGTGTTGCAAGTGTAAGAAGAGCGGGATTTGTGTGCAGCAGCTGCTGGCTGTTCAGTATTGAAGTTTTATAATTTTTAATTTGACTTTTATACAAATTATTATGCCCTTTTCCTTTATTTTCTTGTTTATATTACCATATATTTTGCTTGACAATGTATTTATGGAAGAAAACAAAATAAACATGTCAAATATTTAGTTAAATACTTTTTGCTCCAATATTGACATATTCAGTTCCTTTTATTTAAAATTAAATAAAATACAATTAAAATTTCATATTTATTTAAAATTTTATGGTAAAAAAATTAAATTTTAAGGTAAGAAATACTTATAAAATGAAAATCAGTAAAATCACAAAATTAACATCCCCTTGAATTAAACCTTCTATTTCAGCAGCCAGATACATTACTGTTTTTCAAGTTCAAGAAGGATATCTGTGAATTTTAAAAATTTACTGGTATTTTATTATTATTTTGTGAGAAAGTGGCACCAAACATTTAATTTGTATTCTTTGAATTTTATACTAAACCTCACACTATCTCTCAGTTAAGTTCTCTCTCTTCTTTTGTTAATTTAAACTCCCTTTGAATTTCAAAATGTATCCTTGTTCCCTTCTTTAAATGTTTCTGATGAATCTGTAAAGATATTTTCTCAACATATTTCTCCCAATTTCCTTTAATATAAATGGAGCTGCCAATGCATTAGGATTCAACAGTCATATCTCAGTGCATTCCATGCTGGAGCCTCTTGCAGATCCATTCTATACAAGTTTGCCTTTTCATCTTATTTTTCTAGACAATTAATCAGGTCCACAATTAAATGTCCAAAATCTCTGATAGGTCACTTTGTAACAAGTCTAGAGGGTTAAATTGTGCATTCAGGCAAAATCTTAAGTTATAAAAGAACACTTTGCCTGGATTTACATAACTCTGAACCCCTGCCACAGCAGATCTGTGTTCTAGATTCCTATGCTCATCTGATAAATACCAGTGTGCATGGTGAAACTAATCAAGCTGAAATGTATTCTGAAAAAAATATATCCAGACTAAAAAAAAAAACCCAAAACCTTGTGCACAGACTTACCCTTTTGCCTCTCCCTCATGGTTTCTTTCTCTTTATGTCACTTGTGCAAGTTTATCCATTATCTCCACTGGCCCCACAGATGTCCTGAGTTGTCCCCTGTGGGCTGGGGGATGTTTCCCCCCAGGACAGGCCCTCCCCAGGGCATCAGGCACCTCCCTGCTGCAGAGACTCCCTCTGCTCCAGGCAGTCTGGTTGGGCTATAAATATTACTCTCTTTACTGAGGATGAGAAGCAGCTTTCCTGCACTAAGCAGAAGAGTTAAAAGCTTGTGTGTTCCTTTCCTGTGGAGTAACTGCCAATTCCCTTCGAGATGGTGTGTTGGGTCAGTTATTTTTCAGGCTCAAAGAATTCACTGGCACTATACACATTCACCAAAAGCTGCTCACATCCTCTTAGCAGTCCAGCGTCAGAAACCTGGCAGATAAAATGGGATGCATGCTTTCTTACCTGCCTTTATCACTAACTTTTAGAGCAAAGAAACATATTAAATCTCCTTGACATTCTGAGAGTGCTTCAGGAATAGCATCAGTCAGGAACCGGGACTTTTCTTGAGCTTTATGTAATATAAGTCTTACATTGTCAATGCTATTTATTATGTTTTACACCAGAGAGGGAAAAAGTAACAGATGGAAGTAAACTGGCCAAAAAAATGGAAATCCCCATGCATGAAAGGTGCAGCAGTCAGTCTGACCATGTAACTACAAAGATACACATAGAGAACACAAAGACAACAAAGAAAAATGCTTGGGCAATTTTTTCTGTTAAAAAATATTAAATTGGTTTTGCTCCTGTATTCCTTCAAAGAATCATTCATTTCCTATCATGGCTATTTTTAACACATTTCATTGTATTCAAATAAACCCAAATAACCTAGAATTTCTTCCATTAACACCAGAGGAAGAGAAAAAGTCTCAACTTAGTTTCTTGAATTAATTAAAATATGTCAGGGCTGAATTTAAAAAGAAATAATTACAGCTAATATTTTTAAGTGTTGGCCTGATAAAAAACTAAAACCTGAACAACTTGAATGCATTATTTTAATGCAACTAAGCTTACATTCTATTTGTTTAAATCCCTGCCACTCTTCCAAGTAATTTAAATAGCACTGATTAACATGCAATATTTCTTTTATTGAAATTATACAAGTTAGACAATATTAATTTTTTTTTGTATATGAGCAGCTAGGAGATACGAAGGATTGAATACACATTTCTTTCACAGATTAAAAAAAAATATTTCCAGAGTTTTGTTTTATTTGACAATTTAAATATGACTTGCAAACAGCCCAGCATTAGTACTAATACTTGACTCCTCTGTACTAGAAAGCGGTTTTGTTTTTTTTTAATCGGGAAGTGCAGCATCGTGATGTGTTCTCTGATGTTGTGCTACATGCATCTTTTTGGTGCACAAAGAATCCTGTCCAGGGAAGCTGAAGCCTGGGGCAGTGGGATGGGTTTTCACAGGCAGCAGCATCTCCCACCCCTTGCTCCTGGCTGCAGGCTTTCTCCTTCACCTGCTGCCAGCTCCAGCACTTCCTCGACACCAGCTCGATTACCTGAACTCAGGAAAATAAGCGAAAACTTTGCTGCTGAGCTGGTGAGGTGAGGCATTCTGGGAATTTCTGAGGCCAGCACCTGAGGGAGGGAAATCTTGTGGCTGGGAAAATGGACATGGGATACAAGGGCAGAAGGTGATGGAGGATGCAGAGGGATTCTTTCAGCTCTCTGGAAAAGCCGTGGAATATGGATACGATGGCTGAAAAATAGCTGCATTTCCTTGTGTTTGTCAAACAAACAAGCTGACCTCAGACCTTCTGTGTCATTGAAAGTCACACATACAAATCAAATATTCTTCAATAGGTCATTTAGTAGTTGGTGCAAGTGCAGATGTTGTGTACAGCAAAGTGAGACCTGGTTCATGTCCAGGATTCCTAAGCTACAATATAATGTAGCTTAGGAATACAATATAATGTCCTAAGCAGACATTGCCAGGCACAGTGGATTTTGCTGCTAAACATACAGCTTGTAGAATCAGGAGGGCACAGAAAATCTAATGAAGAAACTGGAAATATTGCTTCCTATTGTAAGATCAAGCTATTTAATCATCTTTGTGGGATCAAGCCCTTCATGCTCATTTGAGAGCGAGACAATCTCTTGGTACTACAGAAGGAGATTGCAGAGTTTCAAATGAATCTGGAAATTGGTTTAGTGGGTAAAAAGGTTGGAATTTAAAAAGCAGAGTTCTCAGAACCTTGGGCTTGCAAGCTAAGGTTTAGAATTAAATACAGGGTTCAATCTGAGACTTTGGGATAAGGCCTCTAAATTTAGATATTAGAAGTAAAAATGTGTATTTGTAGTTTAAGTAGCGACACGTTAAGCTAAGTACTAGAGAGTTTAGAGTTTAAAATTTAAGAAATAAAAGTAGTCATAAAGGTAATAAGAAGTTTTAGAGTATAGTATTGTAAGCTATGTGTAACTTTCTGATTGTCTAAGAAAATCTGCACTGCGACAAAACATATAAAACAAAATACTTAACTATTGGATTAAAAACAAAAATAATCTTTGTTGCAGTATTTTATTGGCTAATAAATCCTTAAAAGGTCTTGTAACCAGAGGTCTTGGACCTCCTGAACCATGCAGGTGAAGATGTGAGCTGAATTCACCCTTCTTGCCTATGTAGAAGATAAGAAAAAATAAATGACACCATCTAAACTTGGAAGTCCCATCTCTGATTTATAAAATTCATAATATTCCCTACATAAAAGAAAACACAATGGATAACTAATGTTTTAGACCTGATGCTTTCTGTTCATACACAATTTTCAGTCTCATTTGTGAAATCATTTGAGAAATGATTTTGACTTCTGTACCTCATTTGGTTTCAGAAGGACTGAAGAAGCTTGAAAGTAAGCGTGTAAATCTGCAAAAGTACCATCTTAATTACCGCCAATCTCACATAAATAGTCTGTTGTTCTAAATTCTGAAGCTTATATGATTATAGCCCAAAGAAACCATATTTCTAGTGTCCCATTTCACTATCTTACACTTTTTCTTGTTAAACTGAATGACCTACTTTATCAGCCTCAAAGCTTTATCCAATCCAATAATTTTCAAATGGTTGTCTCTCTCTTCTATTTACCAGTCCAGTCCAATTTAGCATTATCTGCAAATTTATGTACGTTTGAGATTACACACTCCCTTCAAGGTCATTTATGTCCACAAAGAAACTTGCAATAAAAGAATATTAATGAGACAAATAAAAGCAATTAAATTAACTTGCAGCTGAAATGTACCTTGTACCTCCTGTGAAACAGATGCACTACACACTATTTTATAGATCTGCTCAGGTGGCACCTTGTGGTGATTAATTTAAAAAGACGAATGATACATTTCAGTCTTGTTTGTGACTTTCCTTCCTTTTATTGCATTCTTTCATGACCTTTAGCCTAGCTTAAGTAATTCAATAATAAATTAATGTCCTTCCCTGGCTGGTTTTGAAGCAAGAATGCATGTGGAGTCTTTTCCTGAGTGCTTGCTATTGGGAGAACCTTGTGCAATAGCAACAAAAGATTCAATTTCCAAAAAAACTACTCTATGCACCTCCTCAATGCACTTCTTTTCTTGTTCTTGCATGGTAGACATGAAAAGGAAA
Organism: Certhia americana; assembly: GCA_018697195.1. NCBI lineage: Eukaryota > Metazoa > Chordata > Aves > Passeriformes > Certhiidae > Certhia > Certhia americana. The sequence goes on from CM031878.1 coordinate 62,630,307, forward strand.
AGGAGTGGAAATTGGTCAAGCTGCAAGGAGAAACAATTGCTATGAAAGGACTTTCAGGGAGATAAATGTTATTAATGGTGGCTGTTTTTACCTAATACACAGTGTGTCACCATGTTCAGAGAGCATCTTAAATAATGGATCCCAACTTGAGCTGTGTTTCTATGGAAAAACAAGATTTCTATGCAGTGGACAGAAGTCCAGGGAAACAGATGCAATATTTCATTCCTGAAATAACTGACCTGTTTGGGCTTTAACTGTCTTAAGTGATTATGTGTTGAAAAATCTTTCACTGTAAATAAAACTTACCCCTAAATGTCTTCCCTTCAAAGCAGTCTTTATAGAGTTTCTTTAAGAACAAATGTAAAAAAAAAAAAACAAAGGCCATGGATTGAAATAGCTACCCACCTTTTAATCCTTTGAATTAACTTGTTGTTTCTGATGTTATGAAAATGAACATATAAACACATTGCCTCATACCCAGTGGCCTCCAGCACCTCCCTTCCCTTCTGTACCCACCTGCAGCCTAGGAAACCCTTCCCCATTCTCAGCAAGATCAGTCTTCTTCCTACCCACCAAAGATCCTGCCCAGCACAGCTCTGCTGCCTGCAGGCAGCCTCTGTGCCTCTCCCCAAAGCCAACATGGGCCTCTCTTTCCTTGTGCACCACACTATTAATTCAAGTTGTTCTACCTCTCTGTGTTGCATTATGATTTTTCCTGAGTATGATGCTGTTCTGAAGAGCAATCAGATGCTTCTGAAAGAGGAATCAAATGCCTTTGTGAAATACGGATACACTTTTTTTCACTAAATCAGCAAATTAAAGAGTACCAGCATAACAGCAAGACACATTTTTTTCCCCTTCAGGACTTCATAGTGAGTGTTTATTACAAATTCCATGTGTTTGCTCCACAGGAAAAAAAAAAAAAAAAAAGTGAGAACTGCCTGCAGTTTGACCTCAGGACTGTGCATATCAGGGAGAGAGTTTAAAGTACCAAAGCAGACTGTGCTGCCCAAATCATCTTCTCTGAGAACACCATGAGTTAGGTAGTCAGTGGAATCCATCCCACAGTTTTCAGCGGTGAAAAAAGTCACCGAGCCTGAGCCTTGACTCCTGTAAAGTGTGTAAAGTGAGACAACAGGAGTGCATTTATGCTGACCATAACTGAGTCTTCTCAGCTACAGCTTGCCAAACATCTGAACTTTTAATTTCCCCCATTTTTTTCCCCTTTAAGTTCTTACTTTTCTGCTACTGCTTCCTTTGAAGAGCATGGAATTTCAGCAGCCTTAAAAAGTAGATGTGTGTGAATTCTCAGGAAAAAATTATGATCTTTTGCATAGTTGAACACTACATCTAAGTTCACAGACAGGCAAAAACTTTATTGGCAGTTTTGATGGCTCAAGAAAGATAAGACTTCTTCCTAATTTTATCTTGAGTTTGACTGCTGGGTAAAGACAAGCACTGATTGAAGCCCATAAAGAATTCATAAGCTTGTTAAGAAAAAGATAATTATAAGCTTCCTTTTTGGTTCTTCTCTTTCTAACTATGAATTTAAGATTCTCCATATGTTATTTAACAGTAGGAAAGTGATCTCCATATACTGCACTTCCCTGAGGTACACATCCCAAATTTATGTCTATAGAAACTTTTGAGTTTCTATATTCACTTCATTATATTCATGTGAAGATTGGGAGGGGTTGAAACAGTTTGGGTTTATATATTTATTTACATTTCTAAACCAAAGAATATTTAGCTCAAACCACAAGCACAATTCCTAAATATTAGGAATTTTTCCAATCACTTTTTGAACTCATGTAGATTTTTGTTCTGCACTACACTGTGTTGAAGAAGGTTCACACTGTATGAAGGAGGACTTATTCTGTCTGTGCATATATATATTCTTTAATTTCCTACCCTTTAACTGTGTGCAGCCCCACTTTCTTGTTTTACAACAGATTGTTTCCTTCAAGTGCTTGTGGTGGCAAAATTTTGTTGTCCCTATGAACATTGATTCCTTGAGAGACTCTCAGTATTTCGTGGTGTGGTTTGTCTTTACAAACTTGGGTTGACTCTTTCCTCAATGTCTTGACCACATCCATGTGCCAGCTAATTTTAGTCTTTAAACTCTTCATTCCTTCTAATTTCTGCATTTCTGTACATCATTACCTGTCCTGTTAAAGTATGGAGACTTTCCTATGGGATTCCTAAGAGGGTTTTTTTTGTTTGGGAGAGAAGTGTTAAATGTTTGCTCTGTGCCACTGTTATGGTGACTATCAGTTGTTTGTGTCACTTACAAATATTTTTTTTCTATCACCTCTTGAAAAATCTCATTTTCATACAAAATTTGAGATAAGACATTTTGCCTTTGTAGATCCTTCAAAAAATAGTAAGTGCCACAACCCTGTGATACTCCAGGGACTTTGTACAGCAACATCATGAACAAATACTTGCTCTCAGGACCATCTGAGGTGTTTCTCCTCAAAGCAGGCACTGAGGTATGTGAGGTATGTGAGTCTCAGCATGCTGACGGGACATCTGTTCAGACTACACCGGGGTAATTGCAGTCTCCCGTTACCATTGTGTTCACTCACTCTCTCGGCCTCTTTGCTGGCATTCAGGATGTCAATCCCCTGCCAGACTGATTGTTATATTCTCATTTCCGCACCGGGCAAGTTCACCTAGAGCTGTGAGATAGATTTTGGCCATGTCACTGGCTGCAGAGCTGATAGCCTGGGCTCAGCTCCGCAGGGGCCGTCAGGAGGTGTTTCCACAGAACTGCTCAATGTTAGAAGTACCTTCTTTGAGAACAAAACGACCTGATAAAGAAGAGAGCTTACAGCAAGGAACAGGAGTTACTTTTTTAGTCAGCCTGCCGAGTAGGGGCTGTGCTGCTGTCTCTACAGTGTTCCTATTGATCCTGTGCTCTTGAAACTGTTATTTTTGAAAGCACATCTGGTGGGCCTTCCTCCTGTGTGCTGGTTTTCTTTTAGTAGTTTCATATGACTTCTGCAAGACGTGTATGCAAATTTGTTTTACTCAGCTCGAGAACTAACCATACATTCAAAAATTCTCAAGGGACTCATAATGACTGATTATAAAAAATAAAAATGTGTGAAAATAAAGCTAAATAAAAATACTAAATGACTGATGTATAAGAAGCATGAAATAATTTCTCTGATTCAGTTTATTATTACTATAATGATCAGAGGTGGTGGTGGTGGGGCACTAAAATGCAGCTACCCAGAAACTTGAATGAGGGCTTAATTTTGCTCTCTATATCTACTATACTTTGAAGAGTGAATAAAATTCATTAACAAAAATACCTGATTAAAAATATCCAAAAACATAGAGATTGCATTGCCAGATACAGACATAGATACAGACATAGTTATATAGATACACATGCAGATAGGTATCATAAAGAATAAGATCTACTAATTTAGTTTCATGAAATTGGCTTACAAAATCATCAGTTTCTTTTGCTATTACTTATTCGATGCCATAGCCATAGTTACAAACCATGTACACAAATGTGTTCACATTTATACCTTAAATCAATTGTAAGGAGAGTAAATTAGTCAAGGAACTAAAAATATTATTTGTATCAGTATCTTGACTGGATGAGAACCCCCATCCTTTGTTTCTGCTAGGAAAACACATATGGGCCTTGATTTTTTCTAAATTGTATGGGAGAAGGTGCACATTTTTTAGCTACATTTTTAATTAGATGCACAAAAATTTGTTTCCTTAGGAAACAGTCTTGATTTGGTTTTGAATGACTGTACATGAATATTATTAATTATAGAATTGTTTCTATTCCTTTTAAAACATGATTTATATGGATATTATGCTGAGGTATTCAGATATTTTTAATTTCAAAAATTAAAAGCAAAACATTTGGGCATAAGATCATTACTATTTAAAAAAAAGAACTCTAGAATGTAATTTAAAAATAAATTTCCATTCAAAATTTGAGACAAAACCATTGAACCACATTGTCTCTATTAAAAATCTGTTGTCTTGAATCCAGTAAATAACTCCAGAAAACTGAAAAAAGGAAAGCAAGCAAAATCAAACAAAATCTCAGGATATAACCCAAAATATTTGTGTACATTGTCTTATCTTTTGTCTTTCCAGGAAGATTATATTTCTTGTATTTTTTTCTGAATGCATAAGAGGTGTTACATTTCAATACAAAGCAATCATCTACTTTTCAGTTTTTATTTTTAATGCACTACATTATTGAAACTCGGGACAGATATAATTTAGTATACTTAAATAGTTATTAGTAGTCACTGAAATCACATAGAGAATCACAGAATATTCTGAGTTGGAAGGGACCCACAAGCATCCTATTTTTAAGTAAATAGCCCTTACAGGGATTGAACCCACAATATTGGTGTTATCAGCAGCAGGTCCTGACAAATCAGATTCAACAATTTACTATTTCTTTGCAAAAATTAAAATAACATAGATCATTATTTTGCTGTTGAGATTATAATCACCATTGCTGTATTTCTCAATTGCAAGTACATTTCATAAAACCAAGGCACTTATTCTTTGTCTTATCGATCTAACTACCCATTCTGTAATTAAATTACAGAATTAAAATTAAATTAAAGAATTGTTATGGATAACTGGTGGTACTCAGGGTTTATTGGATACAAAATGGCAACACAATCAAATATTTAATTTATTGGCAGAGATTATCCACAGCTAAGCATTCTGTGTAGCTAAAACTTCTTGAAAGTCAGATACCAAATGGACATGGCACAGTGAAGGATTAAACACATAATGAAAGTACCAACATGTCCTCTGGGCACTAAAAGAAAAAGGCAAATAGAAACAAGTGCTTCTTTGATGTATTTGGTAGCAAAGCTAATGAAATGTACACGGCTGTATGTGGGATCAGATGACAATTTGTGTGGGTGGCATATTGTTAATGTAAATGGAGTTTAAAATTTAAACCAGTACTTGTCTTTCTTTATAGTTTGTAACCTCTGATTCAAGAGAAAAAAAGTAAATACAAAATATTCAAGGGGATCAGTGACACAGAATTTGCATCAGGAATTTGAGCACGCTCAAGGAATGTTTAAAATACATTCCTGTGTTTGTCCTACAGAGGAGTTCTATAGAGAATATCTATAAGTAAATATAATTTAAACATTTTTAAATCCTCTAGTCAGGTAGATGTAATTAAGTGTCAAATGGAGAGGCTATGGAAAATGTAAAATGAGAGGAAGGACAGGATTAATTGCTCTCACTGCTCATGACATGGTAAGCAGATACAGAATAAAACAGTTGTACTTTACTACTGCACAGTTACACAGCAACCATTGTAGACCAGTGTGCATGAAGCAAATGTGGGTTAACACCACACCTCTGCTACAGTGAAGATTTTTAATGGGTCTCTAGCTCAGAAAGTAAATAGTAAGAAAGTAAATGCTAAGGGCAAAGTGCCCAAAAAGCACACAGTCAATAATGGTGTACATACCACTTGATTCTGAGAAGTTAAATGTATACTGCGTGTGCAGTTACTTAATCAATGCAGAAGAAGAGCAACCATCTCCAAAAAGTCACCACCTGAGATCAAATAATCCCTGATATTTTCATTTTACTGTGAGATGGAAGGGGTAATTGCAGAGGCTCTTACTATACCCTCCCATGCTAAAGGCATTTCAGAGAGAGGTTCCCCCAGATTAGCACTCGACTGCCCCATAGCTATTACACTGCTAGAGCTGCCACCCTGGGGTGCTGAAGAAACCCTGAAGAAACATGCGCTTCCCAGGAGCTGTGAGCCAGAGCATGTGGGGATGAACAGGACATCCAATCAAGTGCACGTCTGGCTCCAACCAAAATGCTCATGCAGGGATAGCCACTGTGAACTGAACTGCAGAGGCAATGTGCAGGACTGGACACATGAGGGGCCCAGCTCTCTATTTCCGAAGCTCTTCAAGGAACTGCCACATCTCCAAATGTCACTACTTCAACCAGAGGCTGTGCTATTTCCAGCAATTCCCTTCACAGCCATTCCCTGGAAAAACCTCTCTTTAGCCACAGGTCTGAGTAACTCCTGGTACCCGAAATGCATCCAGCTGTTACCTAGCACTGGTGATTGTTAGAGAGGCTGGTGGCCACCACAGTGGATGTCTGCACAAATACAATGTCTATTAAAAAAATCTGCATTTTGGTTGAGTCTATTCACATTCTTCCATAAGTTGTTAGCCCCTGCATATTGAATAGAAGCCAGGACAACATTTACCTTGGGGGAAGGCTAAGACCAAACTCACTAACTGGAATGAAAAGCACATCCAAGGTGAATTTGATTCTGACAAATACAATCATAAACTGTTTTGGTCATCAAAACTGATCATGAACTGATCTGATCGTCTTGCAAGTGGGAAAGTTCAGTGGACTGCTTCTGCAGTAAAGAAAAATAATCTTTGAATTTTTCACAGAATAAGATGAAATATTTTGTGAATATCTGCAATACCAACAGATAATCTACCCTCCTTTTAAAGATTTGGATTTAGCTGAAAGTCAAAACATAAGTCATCTTAAAAGACAGCGAGAGGTTTGACTGAAATGAACAACAAAGGCAATGAAAAAGAAGAGCAAGAAATTATGACATTTCATCCTTACTCTGTGTCTTTTCAGCTGTTGACCAGTGATATTTTCAGAATGAGAAAAGAAGTTAGTAACACATCTGAGTTACCCTGCACTTCTGATCTTGTCCTTATTCTGTTTAAGAGTTCACTTCTGAAATTAGGAGATATCTTTGATCTGTTTCTAGCAAAGAAGACAAAACATTTGCTTTTCTCCCCACACCTATAATGACAAAAGCAGAACTTGGCAAGGAAAGAAGCAGTAAAGAGGGAGTTAAATCATTCTAATGATAATTTAAATCAATAATCAGGAAATCTTGCTGTAATTGTCAGGAAAATTAATCCACAAACCCCTGAGGTTTATGTCCAAAAAGGAGACAGAGAAATCCTTTTACTTCATTCATATAAAGGGAGAGGCCATGGGGCATTCCCCTGGGGTGCCTCAATTTTTTGGAGGATGCAGCCTCTTTTTTATCCTAATTTCCTGGCTGCATTTCCCTCTCTCTTTCCCCACTATCTGAGGTACTTGAGAGGTACAGACTTCCCAGAACGCCTGATACCTAGGATTCCCCTCTAATGTATAACCCTTCCTTTTAACTTTTAATACTTTATGGAATTTATGGTTTCTCCCCATTGTTTCTTTCATCTTTCAATATCCAATTTCATTTATCAGCAAACCTACAGTTTGTAAGGCAAATACCTTTTTTTCCATTCATCAATCACTGGAATCCTTCCCATTGTTTCCTTTATCTCTCAGTTTTATTTTCCAGCAGACCCACTATTTGTTTGTAACAAAAAATCCATCATTCCTCTCATAATAAACCTTATTATTTCGTTTTTCATTAATAGTTTTTAGTTATTTTCACAAAGGAAGTTATTTCTCTTTAGCTGGTATACCCATTTTACAGTTTGTTTATGGGCAAAACAGAATTTACAGTATGATAGGCTTTTCCTACTTAAGAAATAATAGAATTCAACACAAATTTTATCTGCATTTAATTGTTCTTGGGTTTTTTTACAATTTTTTTTTGTTTCTGTCTTTATCTTTAGAAATTATATTAATATAGAAAATGAGATGGGTTTTAAAAAAGAAAAAAGAATATTTAATTTTTTTATGCAGAAATGATGTAATGAAAATGAAATACTGCATAGAGTTAGTCAGCTGAAGAAATTCATATTCTCATAAAGTGTTTGGAAATAAGCAAGTCTGATATTTTCACATTTCCATCATGTAGGTGAGGAAAGTGGAAAGAGAAAGTGGATATCTGCTTTTTAAGTTCAGTGTAGGTTTTATAATTGTGGAACTATTCTTTGGGCTGAACTATATGAATAAATTGAAATGAGGAAATTATTTCCTGAATGTCTTCAGAGGATGCTAATGCTAAGAAGAAGAGCATGAGACTCTCTGCATAGTATCAATCTCTTTCTTGAGGTAGATTGAAAAGGATTTTTACCTTGTGTCTTGTTTGATTTTGTGTCTAATTTCAGAAAGAGCATTCTGTCTCACCTGTCTCTACTACATCACTCTATGTCAAACCCTGCAAACAGATTTAAATGGATTGAAAACCATCTGCAGCGTAGACATCACTTTTCCCACCATTCTGAAAATTTAGAGATAGTTTTATTGATGTTACATAAAATGTTGGCTGGTATGCCATCAGGAATGTTGAATTGTAGAGCAGAGTATGTTCTCCATCACGCCCTTTAGCTATAATGTTGTGTAGCTACCTTAAAGCCTGCAAGATGGTGATACTGCAGCATGATTTCCTGTTCCCATATGTTTTACTTTAACAAGAACTGTAGACCACCTGGTTTAACTAGTTAATTTTAGAGACAACCAGGAAATATACAGCTGTGACTATAGCCTACAGAAAGGTACATTAAAATGAATTACGTATTTTAAAGCCATAGTAAAAAAAGTAGCAAAAAAAAAGATTCAGGGAGTTGACCAGTGGCCTATTTTCCAAGCTGTACTACCATAATTGTGCAAGTTATAGCTTTGGTAAAGCACTTCTGCAGCTGATTTCAAGAAATTTATTATTTTAAATGTGTAATGATATGACTACTTTGCTACAATATTAATTTTGTGTGTTGTCATACAGTTCAAAGAATCAGAAGACATCTTCAGTAGCCAGTCTCCATGGCCAGCTTCCAAACTACTGCAGTAACTCTCTTATCCACGGGAACAGCTTGTGTGATACCAGTTTTCTGTTGCAAGGTCAAGTCTACTTTCATCTGACAGAAATTGGAAGCTGACCTGGTCATCTGCAGATATCTTCTTGAACCATTCTTTCCCTGAAGACTAACAAGATATATTTTAAGACTTTAGTTTGACAATGATGAGAAAGTAATCAGGAAAAGTCAATACAGCTACACCAAGGGAAAATCAAGCTTGATCAGCCTGACTGCTCTCTACAATGAAATTATTGGCTATGAGGATGAGGATAAAGTGCTGGCTGTGAAAAAGCTTGAAATTAATGAGGTTTTGATTCTGCATTCCACAGAATTCTGCTTTGGAATTTGAGATAGGCAGGATAGACTGTTAGATGGACTGCAAAGCAAGTGGACAATCAGAACCAAAGGTAAGTAATCAATAGCTTGACACCTGGCTGGAATAGCTACTTAGCCAGTAGTCAGTACTGACACAGTATTTCTTTGGTTTCCTCATCTGGCCCACTGACCTGGGTGATAACACAGAACCAATCAGCCGCAAATCTGGGAACAATGCCAAATCAGAGGGAGTGGTGGTACATCCAGCATTAGAGCTTCAATCCAAAAGGACACTGGGAAATTCAAGCATTGTACCAATGGGGATTGATTCCACCACAAGAAGGGCAAAGATTGCACCTGGTACAGGATAATCCCTTCCATCAATCAAAACTGGGAATCAGCTTGTAATAGGTATATACTCAAGTTTATTAATCAAATCTTAACTTACTGTGTACACCTGGCCAAAACTTTGCAGGGAGGGAGGGGGAAGCCACCAGCCACCTGAATCAACAAAGGTACTTGGAGAAAGATAAACATCATGCATCCTGTCTGCAGAAAATGTAAAAGTTTTTTTTGTGTATTCGCATAAGCCAGCAGGGAGTAAAACAAGAGATTAAGAGAGGAGGATTATGCCCCCCTCCCCACGACCACCAGAAGACAGGAAGATGACCCTTAACAAGAAGAGACACAGAAACCAGGAGAAGAAAAGTATAAAAACAGAAGGCTGAACTGTGGAGGTGGTGTGTGCCTTTTTGAGGGAACAGGAGGTTCCTGGGCCGCCCCAACACTGTTTTGCTTATTGCTGCTTGCATAATAAAATACTTTTCTTAATTGACTTGATTCTGTCAGATTGAATTAGACAGCTAACTTATAACAAGCTGACTCAGCACTGTCCATGGTGGGAAAGAACCTGCATGTTACAGCAGAGTATGAGCCAACTGTGCACCTCAATCACAAGTGCAGAAAATGTAGACACATCCTGAAGAGCCTGATTTAGAAGATGAATTCATCTTCCACGTAGTAAGATTAGGCTGTGTTTAGAGGACAGTGTGCAGTTTTGGGCCTGCTGTTTGAGCTGGATATTGAGGAACTGGAAGGAATCCATGGGGGTTATCAAGACAGCCAAAGACATGTGACATAGGAAGAGCAATATAGAGAAATGGGATTAGTTAGTCTGATGAAGAGGAGGTTTACAGGTCTTTTACTGCCTTCTATAGCTACCTGAACAGGTGTTTCAAAGTGACAGAACGGAATTCTGCTCTGTAAAAACAGAAGGAAAAACAAAGGACAGCAGCCATGACTTTCAAGATGGAAGTTCAAATTGGATATAAAGAACAACACTTTCTGGAGAGCAGTGCAGTACCGAAAGGGTTATTGTTATTCAGAGGAACTGTGAAAAGTCCATCCTCAAATTAAAACAGCTGAACAAAGTCAGAGGTGGCCCAGTTCTTACACTCCAATAGTACTCCCTCAAGTAGCAGAAGTTCCTTCCAACCAACATTTGCAAGTCAGTGATTCCCTCAAATTCTGCTTTCTGCATCTGGTTAATTTGAGGATGAACACAGATCCTCAAAAATTTGAGGATCCTTTCCATTTAGTTATTGTTATTTTTATGTGCCAGGCTGATGGGAACTGTAATGATTTTCAGAGCTTTTTCCACAACATTTTTCAAACCAAAAATCTTAGTTTATTGAAGAAAAAATAACTGGAATCACCAGGCCTGTTACTATAGTTAATACCACAGGATTAAAAATTGCACAACCTCAGGAAAGAAAAATGGAGGAATCTAAGGGGGAAAAAAAAAAAAAAAAAAAGCAAACCAAACATTTGTAATCCTGGACACAAGGGTTTTATTTGAAAGAACTAATGCATACTTGATAACATGCTTATAAAATGTATAGAGGGGTAGGTAGCTTCACACGCAAAATCTTGGCTGCAGTGGCAGGAAGACGGTTGTGTAATTTGTAATGAGTTGCAGTGCAAAATGCAACCAAAACTGTATTCTATCACCATCTGATGAAACTGGGGTAGGGGAGTGGGGTAATCTTCTGTCAATGGCCAACTGTCAAGAAACCAGCTGGGGCAGTTTTCTGTCTCTTCCACAACCCATTCTCTCTCCAGGGAGAGATCTTCTGCTAATGAGCCATTGAGTCTCACTGATAGAATTACATCATTCCATTGGGAAATGCTCCATCCAAGGGGAGGAGCCAAGTATTCCTATCTGAATAAAAATCTGAGATTTAGGACACTAAGCAGCTTTTCCACTGAATTCTCTGAGGTAAACCAGGCCAATCTATTACCACTGGACCTTAAGTGAAAATCTCCACTATTCTACAATGTCATGGTCTGCTACGAGCCTGGATAGCAGAGGCGGGGGGAAGCGGCACCGCGACTCCCTGAAAGCGTCTCATTAAAGAAGCCGCTGGGTGACACTGGCACACACTCACCACTCACACTCATCAGTACTCATGCGTGGTAGCTAGTGATGTGGCAGGCAGTAAAGTGCAGGAAGGGTCTTTGCTTGGAGTTCCAAGGCGGTTTATTATAACCCAGAACTTGAAGGAGTCCGGGGCAAAGACAGAAATTAATGGAGGGTCCAGGGGTTAAATAGGGGGACTGGTGAGTGAAAATAGCAAATGGGGAAACGGGGGACGGGGCACAGTGGCAAAATGGGGACAATGGGAAAGTGGGGATGGGAGAACATTCTAAGAAAAATACATACAAGGAATAAAGGGGTGGGGAGGCCAACAGGCCAACTGGGGAGGCAGAACTGGAGTACATTGGCATGTACATTTCTGAACCCCATTCCCATGGGCCAACTGGCTCCCACACTACAAGAGCATCACTTCAACAGAGCCACATCTGCCACTAGGACTTCAGCCACCATTTAACTAGGTTGCCACCAACACCCTGACCCACAGGATGTCAGGATGTATCCTGACTCTGTTAGTGAGTTTGTTTGTTTATTTGTTTGTTTATCTATTTCTCTTTTGTAACACTACATGTGTTTTGATTTTATTTATTTTAGTTTCCCTAATAAAGAACTGTTATTCCTATTCCCATATCTATACTTGAGAGCCCATCCATTTGAAAGGATATAATAATATATAGAGAGAGATTTTACATTCTCCATTCCAACAGAGGCTCCTGCCTTCCTTAGCAGACACCTGTCACTCAAACCATGACAACAGCTAAAATAATGTATAATTGATTTGAAATTCATGGCTTTAGTCACTGTATGGATGAGGTATTTAGTCACAGTGGATTGATGGTGTTGTGACGCTTGAAAGACACTGAGTTGCTTTATTTAAATTCAGATACAGGAATGATTTATCCTTCTTCATAAAACTAAATGTTATCTGAGTATTTAGAGCCTATTTACTGATAAAAAGAACTATCCTAGCAATTAATGTGTTTTTCAATTAATGATAAAGCATTTTATAGTGTGTAAAAGATTTTAATAAATACTATTCAAAACACAATGTGTTTTGATACCACACACTCTTCAGAGCTCTACATGGCAAAATACCTAATTTCTCTTCCAGTAAGCCCTATGTTTCAGATCACAGAAAATCTACAAAGAAAACCCTGTTGAGAGAAAACTACAGTAGATGCTAAGAAAAAGAAAGCTCTCAATTTCTAATTCTGACCTTATTAATCAACTGTGCACTGGAGCTGCACAGTGCACTGGCATTCATACATAATAAGAAATGGGAAATCATTCTCGGCAGACATATTGCACAAGGAATGCTGGACTATTTTAAAACCTCATTAATGAGAATCAAGGACTTTCAAGTCCCCCTGCAGAGTTTCTACTCAATCTTTGTCTAATTGTGCTGGTTTGGAGTACAGTGGTCTTCTTTCCTCAGCGACTGTTTTGCAAAGAGGTGGGTAAATCCAGCTGATGCAGCTCCTAATTCAGCCCCTTCTCACTGTTGCTTCCTCCTGAATTGAGTGAACAAGTGACTTGTACTTTAGCTTGAGTAGCTAAACAGTATAGTAACAGTTATAACAGTGAAGCTGGAGAATTATGTAACCATCAGGAGATATTCTCCCTTACAATATTCTGAGGAACTGAGCTGGACAGATTCATGGATTTTTATTTCAAAGGACCAGCTGCCTCAGCATAAAATCATAAAATGTGATGCATGCTACTTTTACATGGGAAGAGGATAATTACCACCATCAGTCACAGAGCTGGAGATTGAATTTTAGCAGAAAGAAGGAAAAAAAAGTCTTTTTATGTAGTGATAACCCCATGGTCACATGGGAAACATGATGAGATGTGCAGCATGTGATTGGGAATGCCTGGAGAGAATCACAGCCAAAGGAATTTGGGCAGAAGTGTCCCAAGCAGAGCTGTAGCCGTTGTAGGTTCAGGTTGTATGGTAGTCAGTCTCTCATGATGTCATTGTGTTTTTCTAGATGTCACTAAGTTATCAATATAAAGAAACTTAACCACCCACCCTCTTTTCATGGATATTGATTGTCTGAGTTTGTGTGAGAGTGTGATAGTCAACAAAAGCAAGCATGAAGAAAAGATCACTTTAGTGGCTTTTTCTTGTGTGACTCCCTGTATTGTGCTCAGGCAAAGATTTTAGGTACATTCAATATAAATGAAAACTTAAAACTTTACACTTGGGATGTAACAGCCCAGTGAAACACTATGCTCAAGGGATTGACTGCATGGGAGCAGACCTGCAGAAAAGGAGCTGGAAGTGGAAGTCCTGGTGGGAAAATTGAACAGTCAGCAGTATGCCCCTGTGGCAACTACCCATCAGGTAGCACTTATTTTTCATGCACCAGCTGGAAGCAGAAAGCCAGAACTCTGAAATCTTCAGTTTCACACAGTTTTCAATGAAAGGAAAAAAAAAAAAAAAAAAAAGGCAGCATTTGCGCCTCTGAAGCTGTTCACTACAGCAAAAGTTAAAAAAAAAAAATTCATCATGTAGCTGTTCAAAAAGATTTGGCTTTTTGTGATAAATATACCTACATTTGCTGCACTAAAAATACTGAAAATAATACATGTGCTACATTACATATAATAGTACATGCAATAGTACATGTAGTATATTGCACTAAGATCCATTTATAAAGCTTGACCTGACTTAAAAATTTAAACACTTCCATACTTTCTGACTTTGTAAGTAGTTATTCATACTTTAATTTTCATATCTGATGAAGGTCATGAGTATAGCACACGATTTATGGAAATAAATTGTGAAGGTTATAGTACTTTCAAGCCTTAACTTTAGATTTTCATATTGTTGCATATAATTTAAAAATTTTTCTTTAAAAATATATATACATTTAATTTAAATTACCATAATGGTGGTCATTTAGACTACTTTCTGCATTTTATATCAAAGAGTATATTTGAAAAATTAGAAGGATTCATCAGAAAGAGAAGAAGGATTTATGGAGAGATGTAAAAACTGAATACAAAGAAAGAACTGAATACAAAGAAAAATACAAACTATTTCTCTGCAAGGAGAGACAGAATAACAAGGACTCAGAAGTCCTCCATGCCTTCATTTCCTCCTATGAAAAGGAGCATCTCATGTTATCCTCCCTGGTCCTGTGCATCAGTCCTGCCCAAGCTTCCACCTTTAGTTTCGCTCCCATCGTTTCTCATATTCTGCTGTCATGACAGAGGAACACTCTCAGACTTTGTCAGCCAACACCCTTTTGTGGAGGCCAGTGGGCTGACTGAGGGAAAGTCAGCAACCCTCCCCAGAGGGAGAGCCCTTAGGTGACATCCTTTGTTACTAAGGTGACTGTTTGGATCCCTCCCATGATGCTCTTTGGCCATGTGTAAATCTGATGTACTCCATTGATCCTTCCCCCTTTCTCTGCCCATGAACCCTCATCCGATTCGGCCAGATGTTCTACCCTGCCCCCTGCTTTTCCCACATAATCCCTGCTCCCTCAGACCTTCTCTGGAGCTTTCTGTCCCTGGACCACTTCACGGATACAATAAAGATTCTCTCTGTGGAACCCCACATGGACTCCCCACATGTCCCTTTTTCAGCATCGCCTGAAGCTCAATTCACAGGAGAGCTGAGATCACTTTGGCAAAGGTGAGACGTGCCTGTGTGCCTGGGAGTGTCTTTCTAAAGACGCTTCTCCAGGAAGGTCACAGCACTCTACCACCCGCACCCGCCCTGACACCCTGTGTTTTGTAGCTTCCCAGTTTCCATTACTTTTTGCGCCTTGTTTCACATGTTTTTCAGAACCAGTCATTAGTTATTTGGTCACACTGAGCTGTCTGTGAGTCTTGCTCCTCCTCTGTGAAACCCGTGAGCCATACTCATAAGACTAATGGTTTAGAAACCACTTCCAATCACTTATTTATGTTACCTACCAGCCAGGGCAATATGATAGAATGATATGGTACATCAGTTGCAAGATTTCTCAGAAAATCAGTAGCAAATGATATACAGTTTAGTCCCTTTGTCTCACACAAAACAAAAGCAATGTGCACTCTTGACCACTAATAAAATACCAATAAAATTGGTATTTTGTTCTGACAAATTCCTTGCTAATCTAAGTATTTCAAATATTTCATCTGAAATATTAATTCTGTACCTCTGGTTACAATATCTATATTGTAAGAAAAGACCATTCTGGGACCAAAAATTGGATGAAAGTGTCCAGGATTTTCTTAAGTATGTTGCTGTCAGTCAGCTAATGTTTTTCTTTGGTCAGGAAGCTCTTAATTGTTTTAACTATAGTTGTCATCTCTGCAACTATTTTCCTATCATTATCCAAGAATGAAGTAAAGATTGAGTAAGAAAATGAGTCACCAGTCATATTGTCTGATTCAGGCTGCTTTTTAAATAATATATAAATTAAAGAAATTTTGCTGGCAATTATACAGTTCATTACACTGCTTTCTCAGCTGTTTTTTCCACTTAACAGTGTCAGGGATGGACCATGATTGCATGTACTTTGACTCAGCCACAATGACAGGCTGCTTTCTGTATAGTTATAGGAGCGAGTTAAAAACTGCAGTTCAAACATCTATTACTGTCTCCAAGATTGGGAAGCACTAGGTATTTCAACACAAAAAGAGCTTTATACTGAGCCAACGTAAGACAAATTGCCTCTTTAAATGTTTCATCCTAATGTGTTGTAGCCAAATACTAGTTCAAACTTCAAAGAAAGTAAGTTTTTAATCTTGCCAATGTTCGTTAGCAACAGTTTCTCAACTAGATATGAGTAGCAATGTCTTATATTTCTGTTTATCTTTCACAACTTATGGCAATGAGATGTTCCCTAACTACTTTGTGTTCTCACAGCACTGTGCAGCACAGCATCATTGTACCTGACATACATTGCTGCTGACATACTTGTAAAGACATTTTGAGGTAAGTCAAAATGTGCTTACAAGATCACACTACACAGATACACACTGGGATTATTTTCACAACACATTCTGTTTTGTGTTGTTTGCTCATTCATATTTTGCAAGTTCACATTTACTATCTTAGAATGAAGCATCACAGAATCAGGTTGGAAAAGGCTTCAAGGCCAAGTCCAAACTATGACCAAACACCACCTTGTAAACCAGACCACAGCACTAAGTGCCATATCCAGTGTTTCCTAAAATACCTTCAGAGATGGTGACTCCATCGCTTCCCTTGGCAGCTGCTTCCAATGTTTAATCTCCCTTTCTGTGAAGAAATTCTTCCTGTTGTCCAACTTGAACCTTCTCTGGAGCAGGTTGAGACTGTGTCCTGTTGTCCTGCCTGGCTGCCTGGAAGAAGAGCCTGACCTCCACCTGGCTCTTAGGGAGTTGTAGGGAGTGATAAAGTTGTCCCTGAGCCTGCTTTTCTTCAGGCTAACCAACCCTAGCTCCCTCTGTTGCTCCTCAGACCCTTCATCAGCTCCACTGCCCTTCTCTTTAAAAGATAGGCAGAGAAAGAAAGCAACATAAAGGAACAGAGGAAAATGCAGAAAATTTAAAAGGTCACAATAATACAGCACACGATTTTTAGTCATGAAATATGGGACAGACTAAATGCTTCCTGACACCTCATTCTAGTGACTGTAATAAGTATATTAATATAAATATAAAAGTATATAAATACTGTAATAAGAAACATAAATGGTACAAATTATTCCATTCACTTTACAAAGATTATGAAAGCAGGAAGAGATGCAAAATTAATCAGTGCTTTTTTGTAAAATTGTTCTCATGAAATTTCTTTGGACACGTGATTTAGAATGAGTGAATAACAGATCTAACTTAGCCAATAACTATAATAAAAGAAACTGGTAAGAGATTGCCCTTAAACTGATTATTCAAATTTTTAAATAAAAATCATTAAGCAAGTGGATTACTGTTAAATGATTTTTTGTTCATTCCAGTATAACTTTTGTTCTGGTACAGCAGATTGTATTACCTTCCTTCCTTCCAGGAAAAGCTCCACTGGAGCAAGAATCATATTTAACTCAAAAGGACAGAATTGATCAGGATTTATTAATAGGTTTCTGCTTGTGTGCTGCAAGAACATTCTTTAATATCCTAAATATTCAAGAGAGCATATTTTTGTTTGTACCTAATAATGTTTTACCAGTCATGAAGAATGCACAGAGCAAGGATTTTTGTTAATAGCAATTCTATTTTCAATGTAATGAATTTGTCAGAGTGGCATAAAATGAAGCAAGCAGAGGATATGTGCTCTTTTAGGCAGACTCATTGCAGCAGCTGCTGGCACTGAACTGAGAGATCTTTAACAGTGCAGCTGAGATTTGCCGTAGGCTTACCTCAGTCACGTCTTGGACCTTGCTAGCTCCCACCTATTCTTTTCTTACACAATCCTCATGCTGAAAAACAACGTTTATGCTCCTTTATTCTTGTATTAGTAAGCAGTTTTTGGAAAACAGTGTTCCCACCTCTTCTTGTTACCTTCTAGGACATGCACAAGGCTTACCACCTGGACTGCTGCAGTTTTTACTCATTTTGTGTCGTAAGACATAGACCAAGAATGACAAGGCTAAGGCTGTGGCTCTTGATGCACTGATGCCTCTCACACCAGAGCTACCACACACATAAATAGCAGAATTAGGGTTTTTGGATGTTCCACATCCTTTTCTTTTAGCAAAAAGTGAGCAAGGAAGAGCTGCTAATTTCTCTCACAGGCATTTCCTGGGGCACAGGTGCACATGCTGTCCTACTACCATCATTAGTGGAGCAATGCCCCTGAAGAATCACAGAGCCACTAAACAATTCTGGCTGGAAGGGAGTTCAGAAGACCTCTGGTCCAACCCCCTGCTCACCCCAGTCCATCTGGGGTCAGATTGGGTTCCTCAGAGCTTCAACCAGCTGTGTGCAGAAAAACCTTGTGTTTTGTAAACTGGCATAGAGATTGCACATCTTCCTGGAAAACTTGTGCCATTGTTTGATTGCCCTAATGAGGAAAAAGGGTTTTTGTCCCTTTTTCCAGTCAGAACCTCTGCTGTTGCTGTCTGTGTTCATTGTTTCTTATCCTCCTGCCGTACACTGTAGGGAAGATTTATGGCTCCACCTTCTCAATAATCTCTTCACAAGTATTGGTTCTTATTTGGGTCCTCCCCCAAAAAATTCTTTTTTGAGGCTGAACGAGCCCAGTTTTACTGCAGGTGATCAGAGTATTTCTAGAACAGGTTATTGATTTCCCTCCATCCACTGACTGTGCTGCTCTCAGTACAGCCCTGTGTGTTAGTGGCCTGTATTTCTGCATGTTCTGCCTTCCCATGTGCAGTACTCAGCACTGAATCACTGACTTTCATGAGTTTCCTGTTGGCTGTTTCCTCAACTGGGTACAGGTCTCCATTGGGTGGTAGCTTTGCTGTCCTTTCTCTCATCAACTCCCTGGATTGTGGGGTACGAATATCATGCAGCCAGGGAAGCTTGCCATTTTTACCACTGCAAATAACAGTACTTTAAAGTGAAGCTCATAACTCATGCATTTCTCCACTTGATGAGGACTCATGAACTTATTCAGAACACAGATTGCCCCTAAAGAATTGAATAAATTTTCTGTGCTCCTCTATACACATGACATGAAACCCAGTAAGTCATATTTTTATTAATCTGCACACATTGCAATTTGGTCAGTAAAATAAACCTTCTCATTTGTCAGTAAGGATTTAATATTAAGCACTTTGCACTACCACAACTTTATAAAAATGCAAGCTAGAATGTGAGCATAGGGAATAGACACATTTTTTATGGTTATTTATATGAAGCATCTCATATAAATCAACGAAAGTATTCACATATTTTTTGTCTATTTAGGGAGTTCATGTAACTCCAATTTGACAAATTCAGTCTTTTGAAATGGATAGCTTGGAATTCTGTATGGGTTTCAAGTATTTTCCCAAGTGCATAACAACATTTTCAGGAAAGTTAACAATAAAAATATGCATATACATTCAAAAATCCAACTTCACTGTGATTGGCAAAACCCAATAAGACTGCTTTGAAAAGAAAATATGCATACAAAAAAAGCAAAGATGTAAAAGTTGTGAAGTACCAGTACCAATATTCTAGATACAAAACCAAAATACAAATAATAATCACCTCTCTTTGAAACAGGTGGTACAAAAAGTGATGTATAAATCTTACACCTCCAACTCTTCCTCCTGTTTCTCTCAAACTTCCTCTAGTCAGGGTGTTGGGCCTCCCGTGCCTCCTTCATCCCTCCATCTCCAGAGCAGAGGCCAGGTCAGCTCCCCCAGCTCTGGAAGTCTGCTCTTTAACAGCTGTAGCTCCTGCCTTGACCACTGATGGAGTTTCTCCCTATCTTCTAACACTCATTTGTCCAAAATTAGCCCAAAACCTATTCTTGCTATGCTGCTACCTATTCCTACTTTTATTTCTTTTGCCCCTGTGCTATTACAGCAGCAGAGCAATGGAGGCAGTTTCATCATAACCCCAGCACGTGCTGAGTGTTCAGCACTGACCAGAATTGTTATGTGCATAAATAGTGAAGTATTACAACAACCAGCTCAGTCTCAGCTAATTCTGACCCTTTGGTCAGCAGACACATGGGACTAGTGACTAAAAGCTGTGCATGCACCTTGAGAAAAAGCTACATGTACACCTGTTACTGTTAGCTCAGAAAACAGGATGAGAGAAGTTAATGGAAGGACAAGTGAGGTAACCTGTTGCCTCTGTGGAGTTGAGGGGAAGGATCAAAAGGTGCATCAAGCATTCACAGGCTGACAGCCAGACCTTCAACCTGTACAGCACAGCTGCACTAGTCAGCAAAGAAAAAATGTGATAAAATTAGTATATTTTGGATCTAGATTAAATTAGCAATACTATTCCTATTTTTTCTCATCTACAAGAAATTCTCAGATTTCCTTATGCAGATTATATTTCACAATTATTGATTGTGTCCCTCTTCTGTCCTCCCTTTTCTTCTCCTCCGTTCTAAATGCTTGAATATGCTTGCTTTGAGAATGACCACTCTTTATTATCATAGGGTTACACTGGTATTTCAGTAATTTCTGTCTTAATCCATATTAAAAGAATTCAAGTACATTAATCCTTAAATATAAAGAGCTCATAATAGTGAAGCCAGCTTCTTCTTCTTTAGAGAATAGAGAGGTAGCACTGTTTCTACGACAGCAAAGGCAAGTTTCCCCTTTTCATTTACAAAATCTCCCTTTAGATATTCTCCACCCTGTCAATCAACTCCCACCTACTTTTTTGGGTCTCCTCTCAGCTCTCTCATGACTATGCAGAACAAATCCTTTTTTTGGGATTTCTCAAGTATTTGCAACTTTCTCTCATTTAATCCCTCTCTTACCTTTACATTCAGGTCATATGGATCACAATCACCTTCTCTAGCTTTGTTATTTTTTCTCCTGACAATATTATTCTATTGACACAGTGATAAAATATTTGCCTCTGTTTCTTATTTTAACATTCATTTTTTGTAATCTATCACACCACTCTTGTCACTTTCTGCATGCACCAAAGAGACACTGTTGTCAGTTCTGCAAGTATCTTGCAGTATCTTGCTATCACTCTTGTCTTTCAGAAAAAAAATGTAATTTTATGAAACTTTGTGTGAATGTAACCATATAAAAATAAATTGAATTGTTTTGTTCCATTTATACCTGAGTGTATGTCAGAATTGAATGTATCTTTTGGAAAAAAAAATCTGAATTTCAAAGTCTTCACTTTGGATTTTCATCGATCAGGATTAGGATTTTCATGGCTTTTAATGACATTTTAAGCATTGCCTGCAGTGGAGGAACTAAAAAATGGCGCTAAAGGAATTACATATGTGCATAAAGTCACAAAACACTGAAATAATGGCAAATAAATTAGAGATAAGAGATGAGAACATTTTAGCAAATTAATGGCTAAAAATGATAATGACAGTGCGTTATTTTCCATCAATTTCTCTGGCTACCACTTAGCTCCATTGTATTATGAAACATTGCAGAAGGATTAAGCATATGGACTCTCATGGCTCTCTTGCAGATTTATTTAAAAATCAGAAAGGAATGTACTCCATAAAAAGAGATATACAGAAAAAAAACATCACAGGCGAATTTGGATGTTCACTGGGATAACAATATAGACATAACTTCTGACATGTGATATAAAGACACCAAGGCTGCCACAAGCAGGATTTCAGACTAGGTTGCAAAAATGACATTGTTATAAATAATAAAAATAATACTTGAAAATTATTATTACTGTGAGAAATATCTATTTCAAAAGGGAAATTCTGCTATATTTTATTTTCTAAATACCATGATGTGATAAATGAAGAAGGCCACCTTGAGAAAATTATTATGGTTCACATACTTCTCTTCAGAGGTAGAAGGCAAAATGAAATGGCAATATGCTTCTCCAGAGGCACAAAGATCATAGGACAAAATCTTGTGCTCTCTCACAACTGCTCTTTCACATCAGGTTCTGCAGATAATGTGCCTCACATGGTATGTTAGTTGAAAATCTTCATGTCTCCTCAGTAAAATCACCCTGCATTTTACATCAAATTTTACAAGATTTTTCACATGTGGGAGATTTTTCTTTTGACTGCTTTAAGACTCTCTCTCTATCATATACTACAGGTCCTTAAATTTTCTATGGAGCTGGAAGGAAAAGAAACGTGTGTATTCAGTTGAAATAATCTACAAAAGGAAATAGGGTTGTAGGTTTGCTGATGGTGGAATGACTTACCTTTTCTTTCATTATTGTCTCCTTCTTTGGAAAGGGACTTCATAAATTAATAGTGATTTAAAATCTTTTGGAATCCTGGCTTAATATAACATAGCTGCTAGTGAATGTAATAATCTGCCTTCAATACAGAATATAATAAAATTTTCCTTTTAAGTGCTCTTCTATTTAGCAAAGAATTTCTCAGTACTAAATACTTTTTTCAGTAGGGAAGAATTGAATACTTTACTGAAATGACCAGTTGCTCAAATGCATAGTGAAAGAAAACAAGCAAAGCAGCTGTAAATGATCAAAAAGAAATATATTTACGTAAGATATCATTATGTTCCTACCTGTTTCATTGTAATAATAAGCCAAACAGACCTTAGGTAATCTGCATGCATAAAATATTTCCACTTACATGGCATGAGGCTTTGATAGACCTTAGTGAACTCGTTTTTAGTTTGAAATGTAAATATGATCTAATTGCTGTGCTTTCATTTTAATTATAGTGGTGCTTTTGTCCTGAATAATTTGAGTTCACTGTCATTTCCTCTCTGTAGAAGTTTCGAAAAAAAATTGCTTTTCCGGAATCAAAAATACCCCAATCACGGGAGTTACAGCTTTGTAAGCTGCAGTTGTTTTATGAATGAATAATGGTAAGACTTGAGCCTACTCTTTTCATAGTTCTTTTACATGTCCACTAGAAAACTACACCAGAAGGTGGTATATTGCTTGGTAATGAATTCAAATTAGAAATGTAAAGGAGATGTCCCTCTTTGTTTAGCAAATACATTCTCCACAAACCTATCTCTAACCTTTGACGATCACAATTTAACTTCCTATTACAATGACAGCAAGACAGAGATATATGGTGAGAGGCAAAAAAACCTTTCAACTCACAGGGTCCAAACATTGAGAATTTTCTGCATGCCTGTTTTCTCTTGGCTAATTAATAAAGGACTTGGAACTGGTAGTCTACCAACCATTAAAGGGCAGGAATGTGTAAATGGGGAAGCCCTCAGACTTGCACAGGGATAGTTTCCCTATTTTCTTCAGTCTTCCTCTCTGCTATGGAATTTACTGTCACCTCTTCCCTTCAAGGCCTGGAGGAGTTTCTGTGTTAATGGAAATGCTTTTTTTAGTGCATGTTGTTGACATTTTCTGAACCCATATTCAGTATTTTTCTTGTTCTAAAAAATGAAAGTGATTATAGCCAATGAGTTGGTAGTTATTTTCTAAGAGATAATTTCATCCAATTTTTGTACAACATACTGTGTAGCAGTAGCCTGGATATGAAATATGGAAGGGACCATGCTTGTAAGAAACAGTCTTAGTCTGACTAAGAAATGAAAAAAATCCATGGAAATCTTTTCCTTGGTCTAAGAATATGCAAAAATTAGTTTCATGAAGCCTGTCTCTCAGCTCACTCCTTTGATGTTGTTTGAGTTCCAGTGGGACAGATGAAAGGTGTTTTAAAAGGAAAAAGGGTTTAATCATACTCTGGAAAGTGCTGATCTGTTACGTCCATCACAAAGGGACAACAGCCCTCATGCATCTCCACAACAGACATAACCTTAATCCTACAGATATTCCTTCTGTCTCCAGCAGCACTTATTCTTCTTTTCCTTTTGGCATTACTACAAGGTTAATTTTAATGAGTCATAATATTGTATCCTGTAATCAGAAGAGGTTTCCACAAAATGGTTGAAAAGAAAATGGATGAGAGGGTTTGACAAACTTTAAACACACGTTTTTATGCAAAAAGATTTTTGTTTCTGAAATAGTCCTAACAATCCTAATAATCCTAACAAACCAATTTTCAATGGGTGAACATCTAGGTATACCTTTCAAAATTGGACAAGAATTTTAGGCCTGAACACACAAATAAGTATTTACTAAGCAAATATTTGAACAAAAATGCCCACCTAGCATGTGATATCTTCAATTATTTGTTTTGCAACAACTGTTTGTGTTCTTTTGGACACATTCTCCTGTTGGTAGACTTCAAGACTGACCAACATTTCTAATCACAATTCTACCTGACAGTTAAGAATGGTTTACTTGTTCTGTGCAAGAATATGAACAACAATCATCTCCAGCTATTTCCTCATCCTATTGACAGCCAAACGAGTGGGTTTAATTAGTGTTTATCTTCTCTGTGACACTAGCAACATTTCAGAGAATTTAGGAAACCAGATCAGAGAGTAAAATATTTATATAATTTTGACATTTCTAAAATGTTAAAAATTAATTGTTTTTCCTATTTTTCTCCACAGATCAATAATTCTCTCCACAATGAGTGCAGTACCTTAACTTGCAAGCAGCTCTAATGTGAGGATTCCTCACATTTAGTGAGGATTCCCTTCTAATTTAGTTCAGAGCACCACAGGATTGCAATATTCTTACAATTGGGAATTCATGATGGAGGTCTCTGAAAGTAATTGTGAATAAATTTTAATAGACAAATTTTGAAAATGTTTCAGCAGTTAGTGGTACACATCTATTTGGACTCCTCTGAACAAAAATAAAGAGAAATCACCAGTACAGACCTTTCTCTGCAACTCTCATGAAGTTTGTCAGAAGGACACAGCCTCTATGAGATGGGACCACATGTGTAGTTTTTGAGGATGATTGATGGTGTGAGAGTGGAATGTGAGACAGAAGTCTAAGATGACCTTCTCTAACAGTGACTTAAATTAAGACTTCATTCAGCATATCCAATTTTCCCCAGATGGAGGTGAAATGGAAAAAGAGCAGCTGTGTCCCGAGGAGCTCTGTATTACCTGGGCTGGGGTGAGTTCAAGCAGACAGTATGAACACAAAATGGGAGTAATCATAATGAATCAGACCAAGAATCGTGTGCATTTAATCCAGTCCTCTGTCTCAAGCCTACATCCTGGGCTTAGATGCCTAAGGATAAAACAAGAACAAGACAACTGTGCACTGACAACTCCCAAAAAGAGGTCCTCGCATTCAGCATTTTCCAGATGAAGGAAACAGGACCTTCTCCTAGGGTACGTGAATCAAGCACTTGAGACACAGGAGGCAAAGACAAATCTGTCCAAACTTCACATAAATAAACACCTTGAAATTTCTTTTAATAATTGTTATACTATAACCCAAAAAATAACACATGACATCTCTCATCAAGAAAAGGGTTTTTGTCCCAAAGATTTTTCTTACATGAGATATATATCCTCTGGTAACCATTATGTTCTGTGAGATTACATACTCTGAGCTTTTAAATTGCCAGTAAGAGTCTCTAGATGGTAGTTTAGGGTATATCATAGCTTTAGATACTTGAGGTCATATTTGCCTCCAGAATCATGGTCTTGAAATTCCATGGATTAATTTTGCAGATAGTGTGATTTTTACAAAAGTTCACACAGAGAGCAATTTCTTCATGTTGGATGATAAATTTAGTATTTTATTCTTTCAAATTTAAGTATTTTATTCTTTCAAATTTTATTCTGTCAAATCACTTTGCTGCCAAAGCATTTGAGAAGTTCACAGCTCGTCTGTTTCCAAGATGTAGTATATTCATCATTCAGTCCTTCACTGGACTACAAGGTGTCAAAGGTATCAGGGTCATGTTCTAAAATGTTGCTTTAAAATTATTCAGGTTCTAAAAAGCTTATGAGATTATTTCTGCACTTAATTTTCAGTATCTTTTCAGCAAACAAGAAGTGAAATATTTGACTAGGAAAATATGAGAATTATCTGTGCTCTTATGCCACTTTACTGTTGACAGAGTAGCCAAGACACTTGAGTGTGATGGGCACTGCAGAACCATACACACATTTGTGCAGCTCTATTACTCTCTGTATGCATACATACACATTTGTATGCATGTACAAACACGTATAGCTATGGATCTATGTGCATACATCTGTTAGTATTAAAAGTATCTGTTAGCATTTTTGTAAAATCTTCAGTTTAAACTATTTCTGTCATTAACTGACCTATTAAAAATGAGAAATGAAAAAAGTCCTGGCTGATTGTCATTGAAGATTCATGCAGTCATATTCCCCTCAGTCTTTATGGGTTTGCAAGAACTATATTTATCAAAACATAAATATAAATATACATGCTCAGCTGGCTGTTTTATATCTTTATTAAAATAGTGTGTGATATTTCCCTAAAGCAACTTTCTTTTCTATCTTTCTTATCAGAATATCAGAAGATAAGGAGGAAAAATGAAGTACATTTTTTAGTACCTCAGTGACACTTGTTAGTCTAGTTTTTTTCCAATCAGATTTAAAAATTCTTACAAGCAATATTAATTACCTTTGCAATAAAGTAATTAATTTTCTTTAGAGACTTAACATTTGTGATTCAAAATACCACAGTGGGTCTATAACACATCTCTGAGACTCATTCTGCAGATATTATTAGGGTGATTCAAAACACAGCATAAATAAATTACTTAATTGAGAACTGTCTAACACAAAGTAGTCTTCATCACTGCTTAGACATATTTCTAATATAATGATTTACAAATTGAATAGCAGAAAAGAATAAAGAGAACACTGCAACTTTTCTTCTTACCATGCATGAGAAAATATTTTTATACAAAGAGAAAACAGTTGAATTATTAAATAACCTCTTCAGAAAATAACAAAAACAGACACTTTTGTGGCTGATTACATCTAGTATTCATGAATTGTTTCCTACTGTACTTTCCATAGTCTACAAGGAAAAAGTTTTTAAGAATTCAAGCACATGAGGACTTTCTACTGACCCTTATAAAACTTGCAGGCACAGTCATGTATGTGCCTGCACCACACACAGAACCCCTCTATATTCCCAACTCATTCCATGGACCCTGATAGTAACAAGTTGGTTATCCAGCTGCCAAGACCTCATTACTTATAACTGAAAAGTTTTCTACCTGCTGGAAAGAAAATTAGTTATGTCACATGCAGGCCATCGCTGGTTGGGAATTAGCCTTGGGGAATTGTAGGATGTTAAAAATGTGTTGTTCCTTGCTGCAGCAACGTTGTCAGTTTGCAGTACATAAAATATCATGTCACTTTTATCACCCATAATCTGTGTTTTTTACCCATTCAGGTCACATATTTCACACAAAAAAAAATAATGTTCACATCTGTTGCAAGTCCCATTGTCTGAGAACACAGCACTTATTCACAAGGTACTTCAGAAGCTCCACTATTTATGTAATCAAACTAATACTGGATTTGGTGCAAGCCTGAACAATGATGGATATTGATCAACCACTCATGCAACATTACAGTCTTCTTTTACTCTTTATGCCCAAAGATTTTAAAAATATTGAGGTTCTCTACTGACAGAGAACACATACACCCAGAAGAAAAGAAATCCAGTTAGTATAGTTACTATCACCCTACCACCTCCTTCCACTAGGAGAAGAGGGGATGGAGAACACAAAGAGGAAGAAGAAGGGAATGGGAATGGTGTAAAGAGTGTAAAAAGTGTAATGAAAATGGCAGCTGTAGTCCTGAATTTCTCCACTATTTCCTCTCTTCTCTTCTGTAAGTATCAGGAAAATCAAAAGCTTTCCACAGATGAGGTGCATCTGTGGGGAAAGAGAATGGGAGTGTAGGACAGGAAAGTTCAGGGCAGATGGAAGAGGGATAGAGAGATCAGAAGAGGCGGGAGAACAGCAGTGCTACAGGCAGGGTTCCTGGAATAAGACTGGGCAGCAGTGAGACAGTAATGTATCATTTCACAACAAATTATGCATGTATTTTAAATGCACAAAAAATTGTAGAATGGTAAATACCTTCCAATGCCCACCAACATAGCCTATGAATAAGTGTTAAAAAAAAAGTGGGATTTTTTTTATTTTCATGGGCTTGCAGCCTTTTGTCAGATAAATTCAGACCTTGAATCAGGTTCTTATAGCAGAACTTCTTAAAAAAGCTCATGGGAAGTTTCAATAGTGTGCTTCCATTTGCTCAGGCAGCTACTACATTTACAAGATTGGCATTTGTAAATATTTGAGTTCTGTGCACATTCATGTAAAAGTAGTCAGACAGACTGACATTAAAATAAACTAAAGAACACGATCTCCTAACCAGAATTTCAGTGTGCCATTAAGCATACTGCTATGCCAATTATGATTAAAGTAAGAAAATAAAAAGAAAATCAGCTTTTAGCAGAAAACTGTTACTCTCAAGTGAGAAATAAGACCAGTGAAGGGAATGACACAAGACCTCTGCTTTCCTTATAATTACTACAGAGTTAAAACATTCTGGAGTAAGGGCTTCCAGGAACAGATGAATAGAATTGAATTTTCCACTGAGAAATGGAAAGATAGAAACTGTGGCCATCACTTTCTGTAGTTTGTAACTGGAGCACTCTCTTATGGGCTGCTCTTACAGTTTACATACCTACCTTGCTGACTATTGAACACAACAGTTGGAGAGTTATGATATATGTCTAGCTACACTGGGAGGCCACATTTAAATGGATTTTTCCTTTTTGAAACTTTAGTTCTTGTCCAGCAGCAGAACTATATGAAGATGTTTATATTGTGGTTGGTTTTGATTGCTTGTTTTAAAATAATTTGACCGGATGGCTTTGTAACATTGTATTTTCAAAAATAATTAGGTTCTTAACTTTGCCTTATACAAGGCACTTTAAAACATAAGCTATGCACAAATAATACTTTATTGACAAACCACATATGAGACCTCCAGGTTTTATAATGGGTAAGTGGCTGATAAATATGAAAATCTTTTTGCAGTGGTTTATATCTGGCTTATATGGACAAATTGCTTAATGACTCTCATGGTGTACTGTTATTAAGAATGTGTCTCCAAACACAGTAAGTTTAAAGCTGTTGTCAACTGCGACAATATAAATGTCCTATAATTTTTTAAGCTTTTTCACCTGTCAGTCTAGATAGCGTCTGCCTAGTGATTGAGTGCTATTAGACCCAACAATAAGTCCACAAACAAACAGTGCAGGTGTCCATTTGTGTCTTACAGGCACAGCACTCAAAATTCACTAAGTGTACTTGAATGAATTTTAAGGTCTCTGTGGAGCAGAATGAGAATAGTATCGCTGTGAGAGGTTATGTCCCATATTATAATAACTGATACTGCTGAGAAAAAAACCCCAGGCTATCAGACACACTATCCATTGTTCATATCTAGAAGAGAAACAAGTTCTTCTTCAGCCCAGGAACAATTGTTGTTGCTGTAAATGAAATGTTGCAAGCAGTTAAAAAAATCTGAAAGGGAAATAAAAAGTGGGGTGGGGGAGTGGGAGAGGGGAAGAAAGGTGCTTGATTATGTAAGAGAGCAAAGAACCTTATTATTAACAGGGGGAAAGGCTGTAATAGGTATTAGTACTTGAAGACAGTAAAGAGAGATGGCTTTGGTAGTAGGGCCCTGACAAGGGTGAGTAATTAGCTGATGATGGCTTTTGGGATAAGTTCTAAGGCATTGTGAAACCAGAGGTTTTACGTGATTAGTAATTTTCAGCTTAATATAATTTGAGTATTTCCTTTTCTAGGCTATATTGATTCACTGGGTTCAACACACTGCAGTAGTCCAGTGGCCCAGGACAAAAGTGTTTTCCAGTACTGTTTTCCTTCCATCTCAAGGACAATAAATTACTGTTCAACTTTCCCTCATGAGGCAGATTTTCTTCCAGTCACACTCAGTGACTGTTTTCCTTGAGTAACTGTAACTAGAGCTTTTCCCACATCTAACTCTTCCTCTTCATGCAGTTTCAATTCTGGCAGAAATTTTTCAACAAACAAGATGTTGTGGTGCCAGTTTGAAACCAGACAAAACCACTAATTTTGTGTTGTAATTTTGGTTTGCCAATTTGAAATTTCTCCAACAAGAGCAAAGCAGGCTTAAACTTAAAAAGGAATAAAACTTTATTAACTAACACTAAAAGGTAAAAACAAAAAGAACCAGAATGAAACCTTCAGAACACTCCTCATCCCTCCCCACATTTTATTTTCTTTACAATTGACAATGTATAGAAAACAACATCCAGAAATCTCAGTCAGTTTTCTACCTCTAAAATAGTCTTTCTGCAGTTCACTTAGGGAGTGATGCACCTCTCATTTGCTATGGAGAATTCCCTCACAAGAAAACAGTTCTCTCGTGGTTTCAATCTTCACAAAGGCAGCCGCCCAGAAGATCCAACTCGTAAACCCCTTCCCATACACACAATTCTTTACAGATGTACCTCTAGGCCACATTGACATATGGAGTTTTTAATTTTTTTAAAAGATAAACCGTTCAAAGCAAAGGTTCTCTTTATTTATCTTTAAGATCATCTTCATCTCGGGGAACAGAGATTCTCTTCTTGTTCTCTCAGGGACAACAAAAGTCTCTATCACATCACCTGTCTGTTCAAACTTCTCATGGAAACACAGCTACTTCAACCTTGGCTCACTTTAACACTGAATTCCTTTGCTCAGGTCTACAATTTGAACTTCCCATCTCCCCATACTTCTCTATGGTTTAAAGGAAAATATCTCAATATATTATAGTCAATCACCACAGCTGACAAGAGATTTTCAGTTCAAAAAGCAACTCCCTGTATTCCTTCCCTCTAAGACAATTATTCTTTCTTTGCTGACTTTAATATCTTCATGTTGGTCTCTCTGCATGTCCTCCCTTTTGTCCTTGTCTCTCATTCAGGGGAAAATGAGCTCTGGAGGTCTTTTTTGCACTGAAAGGGTTGACAGCAGGGCAGGCAGGTTTAGGCAGTCAAGTGATGCACTGCAATTGTGCTGGACCTGGGCCAAGATCTCAAGGCCTGCTGCTGCTTCCAGTTCCAGCTGGAGGCTAGGGAACTAGGGAGGCTAGGATCTTTTTTTCCAGCCCAGTCAGGCTTCAGATGTCTCACACCAGGGTTTATTCGCCTCTCCTTTCCCTGCCTGTCAGACGCCGGGCCTGGCTCAGCCCTTGTTTTGCTGTGTGGGCCATCCTGGATTAGCAAATCTCAGCAGCCAGGACTGGACTGAGCCTTCCTCGCCCCCGCACTGCCTCCCCTTCCCCTTTGCCTGCCGGGGGTGTCGAGGGAGGGTCAGGGGAACTTCGGCCTGGCCCAGCAATGAGAAGAAGCCGGACCGAGCCTTCTACCTCACACCACTGGAAACCAGAAGAGAGATATTTCTGGAATCTTACTTCAAAATGTGTTTTCACTAGAGGCATAAACACCCTTTTCATTGGTTTAATCAGGTGTCAATATTACAAAATTGTCGAATCAGGACTGAACCATGGCACAACCTGCTCTTTTCCTCTCAGGACCATCACTGAAGTCTCATACACTCCACATTCGGCAATTATGTGGGTAAGAGGACTGAGGACTTTGTTAAGCATCTCACAGTAAATGTAGATCAGCTTGCTGTCCTGGGGTGACTTTAAAACATGCTGAATTGTGTCCCCATTCATCTCTTTAGCCCAGATATAAGTTTTGCACCTTTAAAACTGGATCTGAGGGTGAAGGACATGAGAAGGAACAGCAGTGGGATGTCTGAGGTGGCTGTTTCACACATGAAGATAAGAACCTTTAGCTTTCCCTCTCTCAGACTGTGTTGTCTGCAACACAGACAGACTTCTTCTTTGCTTTTAGTGAGTTTTTGAGCTAGATGAGGCACAGGAGTTCCCTGGACTGTGCTTTTCCTTTTCTTGGAGCTGATCAGCCCTGCTCTGGACTGAAAACCCAGACGAGCACCAGAAGCTCACACCTGTGGCCCACCAGGGCCTGGGATGCGGCAATGTCCAGTGCAGGAGGGACTGACAGAGACTGAGCAAGCTGGGCTGCACCCCTCCACAAGGACTTTCTGAATTTGTCATCACTTCAGAATAGTGAGAGGCCTTATTGTTTAATATTAGTATTTTTTTATGCTTGTGAATACTTTGCTTGTTAAATGAACATGTTTTTTCCACTCTTCTCCAAGGAGATCTTTTCCCGAACAAATGGGGGGAGGAGCTGAAACTGCTTTCTAGAGGGACTTGTTTTGGAGTTTCCTCCTGAATTTGCCCTAAACCGGGACACTTGCTTATCAGGATTCTCCACAGGCATGTATATTAACACCATAACTGTCACCACTGTTTCATGTACTTTGGATTCACTGCCACGGTTCATTATGGATTCAACTGTCCATATAGAAAATTAATTCTGTGCCAGTTTCTCTCTCTCTCTCTCTCTCTCTCTCTCTCTCTCTCTCTCTTTTTTTTTTTTAAGTTTGGTTCACACTGATTTTAGTCAAAGCTTGAAGATTTCCAATTAGCACTTTTTCTCATCATAGTGGGTGAAGACATGAAGACAGGTGTCTTCTCTTTCATTCCCCACAGATTTTATATCCTTACCTGAATAACCATTTAATGTAAGCTAAAATGACCTTTTTTTCCCCCTACAGGATATGCAGATAATAGAATTAATAAACAAAATATCTTGAATAAGTAGAATATGTTGGAATGAACTCCTTTACCATGTTCTTATGAGCCCTGTTTCTGTGATGCTCCCTTCTTGGCAAAGGACTTACATTTAAATTCTGCTTCTGTGACAGCTGAGTACATTTTTAAGTATTATGTTGGTGGCTGGCCATCATATCACAGAACCTAGCTTTTAGGCAGATCTACTGGGCAAGAGAGGGGATGGGTATTAAACTATAGGATACTGTCACCCATACCTTTTTTTTATCCCAGAAACAAAGGTTCAAGTAGTATACTTTTGAAAGTGAATATTAAACTTCAAAAGTTTATAAGAAAATTTTAAAATTAATATAAATTTTACTACTATGAGATAGCAGCAATGGAAAAAATGCAATTAAATGCAAGTTTTAGCTTATTTATTTTCAGTTATGTTTACAGATGGAGGCAGAAGATGATGCCCTGACTTTGAGCAGTTTGATGTTCATTTGGAATGTGAGAAAAAATTAGTGGTGCCATGATAAAGCCAAGACAAGATTTTAGGATGCTGACAGACAGCTTTTCTGACTCACTGGGAAGTCTGCAGAACCAGCACAGAGACTATGCAGCACCACACTTAGTCCTAACTGTGCTTTCACCTCAAGTTGTCAGGCAATGCAAGATTAAGCGGGACAAGTGGCATCCAAAAAGAAGAACACAGAGGTAATTATGCAAAGTCAAATCTCATTCAGCAGTCCTAATACTGGTGTCCTCAAGAGATTGCTGCTTCAACATTGTATACAAAAAGGTTTCAAAATAAATAGCCCTTCTTCAGGAACTTGCAGGCTGAACAGAACAGGCATTGTACAAACCCACAACAGAGGCAATGACTAAGGCCCTTACTCTAAAATATCTCTCCCCAAATATCTGTTCTAATGGCTCTCACAAGTACTCCCAAACCAAGATTTTCCAGAATACAGAGCAGTGTTTAGCCAGTGATTACTGACTTCTGTCAGATAATCACAGTGTGCAGCTGCACAGAATAATAGTGAAGTTAATTTGGAGATTACCCATGCAGTAATAATGTTTCCTAAAAGATGTATGCATATTGCTCTGGATCAAATAAGCGACCTACTGGTCAGTCTCCATATAGGCAAGCTTTACAGCACAGTAACAATTGTTTGTACAAAGAAAGCCTTAACCTCTGACATAATATAATATCTTCTTCCAAAGGAAAGGGCTGCACTGATACATTCTGTTGAATGAGGTAGAGAAGCTGTGGCAGCATTGACTAAAGCAATAAAGATCAATAAAAGTGACAATATAATCCAGAAATTAATGTGATTTTCTTGTAGAACAGAATGGATTGCAATAGGTACTATAAAATGTAATTGAAAATTCTGGATATGTGTACATTAAGGGCTAAATTAGGAAAACAGTATATTTACTTTAAATAGCAATTCCTGTTTCAGAACTGGTTAGCGTAATAGTTGCTCTATTCTGATTATATGAAAATTCAGTGTACATTTCAGAAGTTGTAAGAAGTAAAGAGTTTTGGTTTAAGAGAAACAGCAGGTAACAGACAGTGCTGTGGAAATCCTCACTAAAGGCTAGCTTGTGAATTGTTTGGAAAGCATGCCAGTACACATTGATTACATACAGGCTGGTTTTTCTACTGTTATTAAATACACTTACTCCTACAATGTTTACTCCTACTATTCCACAACTACCACTGATGGGAATAATACAATCTGGAGAAGAAAAATTTCACTTAAGCAAATAATTTTCTATTTTCTATCATCATGCTTCTATCATTCTGACAATTTGCCCAAAGGAATATCATAGCTAATTGATGCCATCATAATCTGAAGACCTATTATCTTCAAAGCTTAATTGTATGCATCAGTACAGCAAAGGGCAGAAATCCTTTATTTGAAGGGTTGGCTTTTTGAGAATCTAAAGGCAGAGCAAGAGATGAAAATAATGATAATTGCTCAAAAGCCATTAGGTGTTATTATGAATGGAAATCTATTCCATTTACTTCAATGGACTAGTAATAAACAGCCTTATTTTAAGTAAGATAATTTTCAGACAAACAGTGAATAATGCTGCAGATGTCTGTAAACCATGCTCTTTGGGCTATTCCTACTGTCAGTAGAATTTAACTAGTGAGAACTCAAAATGAGGAAGGAGGTAATGAAAGTATTAATTAAGATGATGTTATTTTAAAAAAAGGAAAGAGGCTACATCCAGCATGATGAGGAAAGCACAGGAGAACATAAAAAACAAGCCCTAAAGGATCAACCTTTCCATCCAGCTGAACGTCTAATGGGGATCAGAAGCAGGCAGCAAGAGCAGAATATAAGGGCAGAGCCATGAAAGGTTATTTCAGCAGCAGCACCCCTGAGCTCACAGACTTCCAGGGAAATTTGTACAGACAGAAAGTGCTGCAGAAAATGCCTCAGAGGAAGAAGGAATCTGCAAAATTAAATTATTTCACTACATTTGCTTTGTGTCAGAGAAACACCATGGCTTGGGATTTGTCAGTCCACTGTCTGTAAACAGAGCCGTATTCTCAAACTGTGAACAGGTTTTTTGTCAAATGCTTTTTCTCTTTCACACTTTGCGGAACCAACTCCTGGACAGTTTTGGTGAGGTTGGTGAATATGGCACCTTACTGAAGCATTGAGTCCTTTATAGGTTTACCAGGTGTCAAGAGACCAAGGGCTTGTTCACAGATTCTCACAGGTCTTGCTATTTAGCCCTTGCATAGTGATAATCACATGAAAATCCCAATCCTAGGCAAGAGGACATGCTTGCTGAGATCACTAATGCATTTCAATGGTAATTCAATATCAAAGTAAGCTTTTGCAGGACGTCTGTGGTAAACATTTTCATTGTATTACAATTAGCTTTCTGTCAGCCTCTCAAACAGTACTGATATTTTGACTGTCAACCTTATGTTTCAGTATCTATTTCAATTAATATGTAAGCCGAGAACAAAATAATGAGGCACTTTACAGAATTGTATATTCCCAACAGTCTGAAGAACAGTCAATATATCTACTTGATAGCATAGTTCAAGGGGAAATGCAGGGGAGTGGAGTTTATCTGCTTTAAATCAGGACAATACAAAAATTACCCGATTTTCACCTATACTAAGTCTATGATTTACCATTGCACTACTGCTTTTAGACACATTGTAACTAGGCTATTAAGCTGGTGGCTCCACGCTCTCTTCATTAATTTTGGACATCATTCCTCTCTAAAAGTACAGGCTTCTCATAGTTGTGGGACAAACAAAAGTTTGCGGAGGGAAGAAACTCTTTACTGCTAGTAACTGCTAGTAACACAGCCAGGTACAAACTGGGTTAGCTTCTTGATCCAGGGGAGGATGGCAGAATCCAGCTGGCATTACGCCCAAGCACCTTGGTGCATGTGGACAGCATGGTTGACTAACACACTGGCTGGGGGCCTACCCAGCACTGGTCTGCAGGGTAACCAGGGAAGGTGCAACCCTTTGGAGATATCGCCTTCTGCTGGGAGCAGTTTCCAAAGAGGCCAAAAGTGCTTCTGTGAAAGATCTTGGTAAGGTTCTTTGATTTTTAAAGCATGGCCTCAGTAAGAGAAGAGTATATATCATGGAGAATTTACCGTATTCATTCACCCATGACAATACATGGAGTGTGATATAAACTAGGTTAGGAGAAAACACCTCACGCCATGCTGTCATGTAAGTCCTCCAACTAAATATTTCACAAGATGGCACAGATCCTCTCATTTACTGTTGCATAATGACACAGCTTCAGCAGCTTTCCCACCCACTTACTCTTCTAACCACAGCAGTTTATACACAGCAAATTCTTAAGGAAAAAAAGGCAGAAAATATGCATTTGTATTCTTTAAGGGGGAAAACAGAACAGAATATGGAAACAGAAGGAAACAATGCAGGCTCATTTCAAAATAATGTGAGTGCTCTGAAATGGGCACTGAGCATTGTCTAAACTCATTTGTAAAGGGCAGCAAGTTTTCCCTTTAGTTTTATCCAGGGTCAGGATCACTGTTTAATGTCCAAGCTATAGCTCAAAGTACTAAAATCCCTACACACATGCTTGTCTCATTTCTGGTGTATAACCCTTCTCCCACAGGGTTCTGCTACCTCAGTTCACCAACCAGTGCTCCAATGATGTTTAATAGATCAGTGACTTTTCTCGGTCATACTGTTTACAGTGCTCTTCTCTGAAAATTATTAAGAAAGAATAGTTAATCTCTGGGTTTGGTTCAGTGGGGCCTTGTTGGCCTGGGGTAGCTATGTACATTTTCAGGGCTAGGGTAATTTTTCTTAATGGCTCAGTAGTAAAAGACCATGAGTTAGATAAAACAAGTTCAACTGGCAAAGCTTATGAAAAATATTAGTCTCTAGGCTCACACAAATAATTTGAAGACATATGCAACTCAGAAAGATGGAGACTTTTCTGAAGATTCAGATATTGTAATTTGAGGTTAATATATCTCCCAATGTTTCCAGGCTGTTACACAAAGAAATATTTATAAAATATATTTGAAATTTTTTTAAATGTATACTGCGAAACCTTGATGATTTACTATATTTGATAATTACAGTGCAGTAACTACAAATTATTTTTTTTCCACTGAAAATTATGAATGATAAAGACCTATAATGAAAAGAAATTATATAAGATTGAAAAGTGAAAAGGAGCTATACCTTATCTGTGTTATTTTTCAGCTACTCTAAGAGTAGACCCTAGCACTTCATGGGCATTAGAATGTAATTATTGAAACTTTGTAGTTCTCAAAATACATTTTCTCAATGCTTCAGAAGTAAATTACAAAAAAAATTTGAAAACTTATCTGAAGCAATAAAGAGAGACTGTATGAGTCCAAAGCTACTGCTCTGTGAAAAACAAGATCTGAGAAGCTGATACTTCTGGAGGCTTCATTAAGGTATCCACTCACTAAGACAGAGAAAATAACCACTTTATTGAAAAAGCAGTTGGAAGACAAGAACAAAATTATCTCTGTTATTGCATGCACACAATTATGTTGTCATCCATCTATGCAAATAAAATAATAAAGGTAAAGCAAAATATGGCTTTGGAGCAATTACTGAGGTTTTGTAAAAATTCAGAGAAACAGATAAAATATTACCAGTGGATGTTCAGGTGTTTTTGTAAAATTAACATTATATATAAACACAAATCAGTGCTTTAGTGCCAGATGGTTAATGAAGACCAGCCAGGAAACTTCCATAATTCACAATAATGAGTATGGTAATGAGCCTGCATGATACATGATAAACTCAACAGCTGAGTGATACATAGTGCCTACTTGAAGTAACAAAGCATTTGGAGTGTCTGATATTCCCAGAAAATGTTGAACTTAAAAAAAAAAAAAAAACCAAAAAAACCAAAAACCCCAAAAAAAACAAAAAAACAAAAAAAAAAACCAACCACAAAAGGACCAACAATAAATGCCTACCAAAACCAAAAACCAAAATCAAAACCAAAACCAAAACCAAACCAACGAAACAAAAAATAACCCAAACAAATTTTTAAAAAACCCCAAAACCAACACCACAAACAAAGAACACCCTAAAAAACAGGAAAGAAAATTGTCAGAGACTCAAAGTTCATTACAAATTTTATAAAGAAATATCTGCATTAATAGCAAGCAACTAGAATTGAAATGAAGTGATGGAAATTTAAACATTAAAATTATTTCCGGCATTTTCTGTTTTCATTGGCATAATTAATGGCAACACAGACTACTACTGCTGTTTTGGGAGCTTCATTCTTATAAAAGTTAGGTTTGGTATAAATGTAAGAGTGACACATCTAGTACTTGTCTATAACGGAGCATGATGACACCTGCAGATCATTCCTACAGTTGGAACCAACCATTCCCAATGTGGCTTTTACATGGGTACTTTTTAGAAGAAAACAAGTTTGAACTGTTTTCACCTTATTGGCAGGACTAGTTTGGATCATAGATCATATCTCAGATACTTAGGAGATGGCTGAGTGGGGTGTGATGGCAAGATGCAGTGACAGGATAAGAAAAGTCCTGTGGTTCTAGGGGAAAGCTGATGAGTTGTAAAGGTGGTTTCAAGTCTTCCATTGGCAGCTAGTCTCTGTTGGGGACTCCAACAGAGTCAGAATGCAACTCCAACTGTCAGAATGCAGAACCTGTCCAAAGATATGGCCTTTGTTTTCACACCGTACCTGAACAGCTGCTTTAACCTTTACAGCAAATTCCTTCACCTTGACCTTTTTTTTTTTCCCTTCAGACAGCTTTGTAGACTTCTAAAACACTCATGTGATCTG
Source organism: Certhia americana (assembly GCA_018697195.1). Classification (NCBI taxonomy): domain Eukaryota; kingdom Metazoa; phylum Chordata; class Aves; order Passeriformes; family Certhiidae; genus Certhia; species Certhia americana. The sequence continues at coordinate 62,669,287 of CM031878.1, forward strand.
ATACATCTGTTTGGCTTTTCCTTCTGAGTAATCTTCAGAGAAACAAAACTGCAAAAACCCCAAAAGCTTCCTCTTTCTTTCCTCATTGTCTTCCAGGTTTTAACATCTATTTTACCAGTGTTTCCCTCCACATTTCTGGCTAGCTGTTCATGGGAGGTTACCTCTTTAAGAAGAGGTTAATCACAAGGTGCTGACATTTTCATCATTCTACATCAATGTGTTAATAAACATAGGCTCTGCCTGTCTATACTGCTTCTAGTTCTAGTATAATTAATTTAAAAACATTTATTCGTGAACAGCTAAAATTAGTTATAATGTCATTGAAAATTCTGGACAAAGTCTTCTATTTGAGCCACCAAAATGGGACTTAAGTGTAAAATTTCCAATGGATTCATTAACCCTTTTATCAGTGATAGAAATTCTTACTTTTTCACCAGAATTTTTGCCTTACATATTCTTGAGCTCTTACAGCAATTACAGTTTGTGTAATTAATCATAATTGTCATACTGATAACTTGTAAACTTTCGTTATGCTTGTACAGTCTCCATTCATCTGGAGCCTGCTGATTTTTCTGGTGTCTGGACTGGTGAGAAATATGCTTGACACCATTTTGCTAGGAGTCAGTTTGAAAACGAAAATAAAAACAGAATAGTGGCACTCTGCTTCTTCCAACAGCTCTGCAATCTGCCTCCTTTTTCTATCCTATGTCCTCCTTCCTTCCTGTCTTCTTAAACAGACGCCATGACAGTGCACGGATAATAGAAAGAAGTTGAAAAGGTCTATACAACAATTCTAAAACCTCTGAAAAGTGGGTATTTCCAGAAACAGAGTTCAATATTCCCCTTGGATTCCTCTCGCAGGAGGGAATCTGGCAGGGTGCAAAGACAGTTTTCTTAGCCTCATGCCTTGGATTAGATCCCTAGAAAAAACCCTTCTTGTGCTAAAAACACATCAAAAGAAAACCAGTGGAATGATGAGCATTGTACTACATATCTGCTTCAGCCACACTGCACTTGTATTTCCTCCTCTTTCATCATTACTATGAGGAGCCCATTTTTCTGTCTGCCTAATTAATCCTTTTGTTATATTTTATATCCTATCTAGTCATTTCTGTACAATATTTTATGTTGCTTATATTTGCTTGTTCTACACAGCGTGTCTTCCATTACCCAGTTTGTTTTTCTTTTGTTTCAAACCATGTGGTTTCCCTGTATTCCTTTCTGGATATTGGTTGCTTTGTTGTTTCTCAACATTTCTACATGGCATTTTATTTTGGCTTTTGATTCTCTTGTTTCAGGTTTGCTGTGTATTTTACGAGTGTTATATCATAGTATGTTCATAATTCTAATGCAATTAAGATATTCTTTGCTTTTAATCTAGGTGTAGCAGGGAAATTTTTAGTATTAGCAATAGGAATTCAAGCATGGTATGATGGGAAGATGATATTATTGTGCCAGTGTTATCAGATTTTGAAGGTGTTTTTTCAATATCTTACATATACAAGCAAGTAAGAAAAATAAAATTTAATGACTATTAGATTTCTTCTATATAAGAGAAATTCTGTGGGAGGAATAATTACTGATTACTAGACAGATGGAAATCTTTGTGAGAAATCTGAGAGATGTTTCAAAATCCTGACAGCAAAACCCAGCAAGATTTCCATAGTTGCCTAAAAAGGGGTTCAAATAAGAAGGATAACACATTACCAGCTTAAATTGTCTGAAAATAACTTCAGATAAAAATCTTTATCATAAATACTGTTGGGTTGGCTTTGCTTTCTGCATTTACTGGACATTTGTCACTCTTTCTCTCTCTTGCTTTTTCTCATTCCATTTTTTCTCCCCTCTCCCTCTCCTTTTTCTCCTGAACATTTCTCTTTTTCTCATTTCACTTCTTTGTATTGACTTTTAACAGAACTAAAATAATCCACATGTCTTTTATCCCATTCTGGTTTTACTACAAGGAGAAACCAAAAATTAAGACAGAGTCTTGAACCACAGGCATCTAAGAAAATGTTCGCTTTAAACTGAGAGCATATGCTTGTGTTGTTTTCTGTCATGTATACATTTGTCCATTTAGGTGGAATAATAATCTGTTGCATTCTGATTTGAATATAGGAAAAAATAGAATTAATGGCACCGCTACTTTTGTTACTGTATTTGTGTAATGAGCTTGTGTGTCCTGATCGTATGAAGCACTGTACAGACATAAAACAAAGGAATTGCCTATGTTTTGAAGAATCTGTAATTCATTAATTTTGTTCAGGTAGACGTATTCCATTACAAAATTACATGAAGTTTATATGCTCAAGCTAATTGATAAATAATTTCCATACTAATCCACTCCAGAAATACAATTTTAGAAGGGATATTCAATGGAATTTATTATTTCTAAATGGGATTTTATTCTCTCAATGGGATTTAGGCTGTCTTGAAATTCAAGCTTTGTGATTATAAAATAGTTATATTAAATATTATTAAATGTCTCAGAGTTATGAATCTAAAATGAGTTGTCAATATGGCTTTTAAATGTTATTTGTATACCCAACTTTCTTCATTTAAGAAAAAGCCATTACTAATAAAATAACATTAGCTATTTATTCTCTAATGCTTTACTGAATATTTTGACATACTTTGAATACACATGTTTTTTCTTTACTTTCCAGGGATTTTATTTGATACTTGTGTCTGCGAGAATAGATCAGTACAACTACCTCATAAGGACACTAATTTTTTGCAGAGCATTAGCTACTGTATTTGTAATTGAAAACATTTTAAATTAATTGTGAAGGACAGGGAAAAATTAAAAATGGATTCAGAATACAGGTGCTTTTTTATCTGTAATATGTGAAGGAAGAAAGAAGGGAAAAGAGATTTTTATCAGCCTTATCACGATTAGATAAAAAGCAGGGATAATTACCATCTCAGTAGTTATGCTGGTACAAAGGAAGAAACACTCATCAAGCAGTTGTTTTTTCAGCTTCAGCAGATTGTGCACATAAACACACACACACCCCCCTTGGTGAATTTTGCTATCCTGTAAAATCTAATGAATTACCTTCATGGCACATTTTGATGAATACTGTTTTATATGACCAGTTGATGTTATTACAGTTTGTATATTGTCTAAGACATTATAATGGCTGCAATTCAAAGTAAGGATAACAAGGTACATGTGGAAATGATGAGGGCATTTTCCCAAGTCTTTCCAAATTACACTTGTTATCAGCTTAAAATGCAATGAAGACTCATTGAATAGTACTTAAAAATCTATAGTCCAAAACGTAGACCAATAAGCATAAACTCTAGCAAAGAAAAGCTTCATTTTCCCCACTTCCTGGTCTGGAAATTGTTGAAATAGGAGATTAGTTCTTTTGTCAAATGGTTATTCAAGTAAACTTCAGAATAGATCTGGGAGTTCTGTGAGCCTGGTACAGAATAAATACATTAATATTAAATAGTATGCTTTTTTATTTGAAATTGCTTGATGTACTTAACAGTCTTTGTGAGAATGCTCTGAAGTGTGTCATATACCTTGCTCACAGGAAGAAGAAGAAGAGGGAACTTCAGAAAAAAAGGTTACAGAAATCCAGACGTGTTACCCAAAACAGGAATGATGAGACCGACACAAAAGACCACATACAGAATCAGGCCTGGTTCAGAATCAGGCAGATGGTTCATTGGCTACAGTTCAGTTCTGTTGGAAATGTTTGTTTGGAGTCAGACAAATGTTGCACAGTCTTCTAAGTCTGAATCTACCACCATACAAAGTTCCCTATCTCCCATAACAGCGTGGGTTCTGAGGTTTTAAGTGTCTATAATTCTTGTTGAGGTAGTATGCGTCACTAATTTAAGATAAGGACTTAGAGAAATTAACAATGAAGATATAGAGATATATAAGCAAGTATCAGAGACGAGGAATAAGAATATTTTTAGAAGCATCCCTCTATATAATAATTTCCTCTTAGCAATAGGCCTAGGACTATAGATTCAAGGGATACTGTCAAGAGAGACAAAATGTTTACTGGAACTCATGGTTCATACCAGCTTGGTACAAAAAGCATGCTTAGAAGATGTTTGCTTCATATTTTAAATTCTCTGTCACTTAAACCAATGCTTTATTCTCTTTAGAGTACTAGGTCTAATAAAAATCACAGACTACGCATACCTTCTTTTTTTTTTTTTTTTTTTAATTCCATAACATCTTTCTCTTCCTATAATGATTTGATGAACAAAATTAGTTGCTCACTGTATGGTGTTACACACAATTAATAGACTATTCATGTTTCTTTCAGTGAAATATCCAATTGATGCAACCAATTCCTTTCTCATTGGTACCAAATTTAAACCCATCATGGGACTACTACATGACATTTTACTGCTACTCTAGTTTGTTCTTCTCAATGATGCATGCCTCATAATTGGATTGAAATAGATCTTAAAAGTTAGAAACACTCAGTATTCGTTATAAGGAAACACCCACCAGGTCATTTGTTTCAAGGTACTAATTTCTAGTAAAAAATGGGCATGTAATGTAAGAAACATAGACAGGTTCAATGCATAATAAGACAATAATCCACAGGCAGATGAGGAAAGCAGAAATTTTTCCCAAGACAGAAAGTATGATCTGTCATCTACTGACTCACCTAATCTATACAAATTTGCAATGCACTCAGCAAAGAGTAAATGTGGTATCAGTTAAAGATGGATGTTCCCTATAGACAAAAAGCAGTGCTTATCCAGATGCTGCAAAGCCATCTTAATTTGTGGTTCCTTTTGACCAAGAACAAAGCAAACTGCCTGCAACTATAGCTACTAGTTCAAATGTCAAATTTCTCTCCTAAGTGTACTACGGAGGCAGCAGCAGCAGTCCAAGTGTAGACAATAAGTAGATAATGGAAATTCCAAGAAAGATCCCTTGCAACAGTTGGGGAAAACCAAAGGTGAAAAGAAATGCTACAGTCGCTTGTGTGTGAATGTTTGTGAGTATTGCTTTGTCCTGCGCTGAGCAGTGTGTATTCAGTATTGTTTCTGTCCTCTTTTATACCGTTTTTGGATGGGATGATACCAATGGACAGATCTGACCATCATAATGCTTTGAAAGTCATTCCTTTTTCTGTAACTCACATTTGAGTGAGCAAGTGAAGATTTATGTAATATTCTTTTCTCTCTCTCTCTCTTTTTTTTTTTTTTTAAAACCTACTTACCTGCTTCACAACCTATCTATCAGCTGATGGGTCTGACTAGGTGACATAAAAGAAATCTAATTTGAGAAACAGTTAACTGTCCAAGTTTCATTCCTAGAAATGGTTGGAGCTTTTTGATTAGATAACAGACTGGCATGATAGACATAAATAAAATTAACAAAAAAAAATCTTTCACCTTGGGGCACTATCTGTTCTTCCTGCAGCTCTGTGTGAAAGCAGACAAAATTCTAAACAACAACAGCAGCAGCAGCAACAACAACAACAACATTAATAATAATAATAATAATAATAATAATAATAATAATAATAATAATA
>CM031878.1:62674818-62688194 GCA_018697195.1 Certhia americana
TAATAATAATAATAATAATAATAATAATAATAATAATAATAATAATAATAATAATAATAATAATTTTTCCCCATATCTTCTGATGACCGAAGTAGTACAGACCCAGTTGTGCACACCTCTTTTGGTCAGGTTTTTGTATTTTGAGATTTCCATAATCCTCTTGAAAACTAAAGGGAAATAATCCTTTTGAAACTACTTAGAAAGGCCATCTTGAGAAAGGAAACTCAATTATTTTTATATTGCCCTAAATTTTTTTAAAAGATAATAACCATGCAAAGTGTATCACCTAGTTCCTTTGCCTAATTAAACCAAATCTTTCCTAAATACTTCTTTAATTTAAATATGACCTATGAGTATTCCATATAATTAAGCTTTAGAGTAGATTGGAAACAAGGTAAAGTCTGCATTTGTTGTAAGTTTTTAAAATTGCCATCCTATTTCTGATAAACACACCTGTTTCACATGTGTTCCATAAATTTTTGCAGTAGTTCTTTGCTGTGAAATCAGTGAACAGAGTGCTGAATCATAAGGATGTCAGTATTCACAAGCACCAGAACCAAGATGGTCCTTTGCAGTAGCAAACTAGACAATTCTATCTCTACCACTTCTTACTCCTTAGTGTTTACCTATAATGCATTCACAACTTATTTAAGAGACCACATATGAAGTCCTTTGACATCACAAGTCCTATTCCCTTAGAAAGGCTCACAATATTACAGTATATAACGTTAACTACACAGAAATTATGCCAGCAGCAACAGCTTTAAACAGCTTTTAAAATCTATCATTTCTCATAATTTTTTTAAGGCTCAAAATATGGACAGCCTATTACCTTGAGTGTCATGGTACTATTCTCTGAGTACAGTAGTATTATTTAGAAAGAATTAGCTCTAACTATACCAGTAGGAGGGTATTTGCAAGATGAAAGGAGCATAGAATTAAGAAAAGACTTTTTAATGTTCTGGAAACCAAGAATTTATTTGTATCAAATATGTATCATATATTTGTATCAAATTTGTATCAAAAAATGTGTAAGAACTGCAGTTGGTGTGGTGTTCTTTTCAAAGGCATCACACGATCTAAGATCACAATACCATGTAGCAGACAATAAAACTTAAAATATGGAGAAAATATAACTTAAAGACTTACAGTAATATTTATTTTCTTAAACAATATTCTTGTAAGATGTTTTTTTCATTTTCCAGGAAAAACCTTCTGTTTTGTTTTGTTCTTCATTAAAATGCTCATAAAATAACTTAAATTGAATAATTTTGATGAAAAAACTTGCTATGTTACCCTGACTGGACACAGTCCTAGTTGGGAATATTTGGTCAAGAGAACAACTGGAAATAAAACACTTATGGTGAAATTATAAACAAATTGTTAAGCTCTTAGGACAGCTCTCTAAAGCCTTCTTAACTCTCCATAACTCCAACCAATTTGTCTCTTTTTATAACTTCTAGGCTGTACAGGATAAGCTTTGGAATGTTGTCAGTGCTGGGCACCACAGTTGTTACCTGATGTCTGCTTCCCAGCAACAAGAGAGGTCAAATTCTGAATTATGTAGATGGTGTGGAAGGGTTTTGACAACCATGAAATAAAGAGAGTACAGTTCAGAAACATCTGGTAGCCACTCTGGTTAACCGCTGCTCAACAAAAAAATCCTATTTCCTTTTGATTGGCTTGCTTTGCCTCTCTCTTTGTATATTAGCTGTAAGGAGAAGAAAATCCACACTGAATACAGTAATGGAAGTCAGTATAAGGCACATATTGTAGAAATGATAGTAAACTATCACATAATGAATAAAATATTCTGGTGGAGAAAGAGAAATTAGTAGACATGGGCAAAAGAGACATTGCATACAGTGCAGTTTGAAAGAGGGGAAGTTAGCAAGACACAGGTGGCAGGAAACAAGAGAAAGAAACACGAATGGTTTGGACAAAGGAAGAAAGGAAGGAAGCACATTCAAAAAGAAAACAGGAAGTGATGATGCACAGACAATCTAGGGTTGTATCTCAGAGGTAAACTGCAGAAAATCTCTAGAGATCACAAAAAGGAAGGAGTGGCTTTGGACTGGATTTTTTGCCTGAGGACTTTCTTCAAGAGGATCTGTTTCTATTCTTGGTTCAAGGAGTGAGATGGGTTGCAGAGTTCTGCAGGTAAGATTACAGGAGAGTTGCAAATGGAGATAACAAAAGGGAATTAAAGAGAAAGTAAAGACAAACAGGCCACAAGATTTCAACCCAGTTGGACAGCACACTCAGAGAGATGTGCTGACAGTGGGAACAGAACCACACGCTGGGACCCAGCACCCCACTGCTCTGAGAGGAGTCCTTGATTTCTGTGCCACAGAATATCCTTCATTCCAAACGGGAGAGACAGATTTGACAGACAAGACAGTCACATTCTATGACTTGCCCTGCTTGTGGTCAGTGGCTTGATGGTCCCAGATGGAAACCCAGGTGGGATAAGCAGATTCCTCCAGCACTATTGTTGGAACTGGCCCTGCTAAACACCTTTGTCAGTGACATGGGCAGTGGGATCAGAGCAGCCTCAGCAAACCTGCGGACAACACCAAGCTGTGTGGTGTAATGGACACGTTGCAGGGAGGGGATGTCACCCAGAGGGACCTTGACAGACCTGAGAGGGGCCTGTGTGAACCTCATGAAGTTCCACAGGGCCAAGTGCAAGGTGCTGCACCTGGGTCAAGGCAATTTCAACTACAACATAAACAAAGGATGGTCAGAGAATGGATTGGGAGCAGCCCTGCCCAGAGGGACTTGGGGGTGCTGGGGGTGAGAGCTGGACATGAACCAGCCATGGGCACTGCCAGCCCAGAGAGCCAAGTGTGTCCTGGGCTGCATCCAGAGCCCTGTGGGCAGCAGGAGAGGGAGGGAATTCTGCCCCTGTGCCCTGCTCTGCTGAGACCCCACCTGCCGAGCTGCCTCCAACCTTGGGGTCCTAGCAAAGGAAGGACATGGAGCTGTTTCATCAGGACATTAAGAGAAAGGCCATGAAGATGATCACAGGGCTGGAGCACCTCTCCTATGAAGAACAACTGGGACCTGTTCAGCCTGGAGAGGACTTTGGAAAGACCTTTTTGCAGTCTTCCTGCACCTAAAAATGCTAGAGGGAAGTTGGAAAGGGACTTTTTACAATGGGCATGTAGTGACAGGACAAGGGGAGGGGGTCATGGTTTTAAAAGCAGTGAGGATAGTTTTAGAATAGATCTTAGGAAGAAATTCTGTATGGTGAGTAGGGTGAGGAACTGGAACCGGTTGCCGAGAGAAGTTGTGGATGCCCATTTTATTGGTTTGGAAAGCCAGGGGTGTCTGCTAGGGAACTAAAAATGGAAGCTTCCCTTGGACTTGTTATAATTTTAAAATTGAAGGGGTCTCAGGCAACGATGTGAGGGTAGGAATAACAGTTCTTTACTAGTGAGCCTAACAAGGTAAGTTAACAACAACTATAGTGTTGACAACAAGCAGAACTAGAGAGAAAAGAAAAAAAAAAAAAACCTCCAACAACAACCTAGTTACAGTTCTCTTCTGGCACCTTCCCCCCTCAGTACTGTCACAAGCTCCCAGAGTGAGCAGCAGTCCCAGGGGACGAGATGTATCCGAGGTTCAGCAGCGGTAGCTGGAGCTGTAGAAATGTCCTGGCTAGGCACAGGGTGCAGAACACAGCGTGGGGAAACCTCGAACAGAACTGAAGAAGCATCAGGTGCAGGGCAGTGGGGCAGGAGCTCCTGGCAGGGCAGGGAGAGAACAGGTTCTGAAATCCCAGGGGACACACGAACAGAGGGTGGTGGGTCACTCCGAGCTGAGCTCCAGGTGAGGGATGGTGAGAGCTCTCTGCTGCGCCAAGACCAGCAGTCCTGGCAGTTTCCTCCAAGAGCAAAAAAAAACTGCCCAGAGTGAAGTGAAGTCCAGGTGCTACCCTGTCTCTAACTTAGCTGCTCCTTTTGTTTGTTTCCGAGCACCTATGAGTACCCAAAAGAACCCACCAATCAGCTTCTTAGCAGCTTCTGGAAAAAAATTCTATAAGAAAGCAACCCCCAACACCCATCCTGGGAAGTTTTCAATGCCAGGTTAGATGGGACTTTGAGTCACTAGGTCCAGCAGAAAATGGCTTTGTCCATGGAAGAAGTCCCTGCCCTTGGCAGGGGTGTTGGAAGTAGATAATGTGTGAGCTCACTTTGAACCCAAAGCATTCTGTAATTCGGTCAAGTGAAATACAAATAAGCAGTCAGCAGTGTCCTCAGAATCCTCCTTACTGTCGTAATGCATCATCTTTAGAATTTTCTGGTGTTATTTCCAAAAAAAGTCAGCACACAAATCAGCAGCAGAAATCAAACAAAATTTGCCAGCTACCCACACTGTCTGCCAATTGCAGCAGGCTGAATGACCACTAATGAGATTCCCACTATACTTAACATCCTCTGAGTTTAACAACCTCTCTCTAGCTAATAAATATATTTTGAGCATTGAAACAGAATGGCTGCAGTTAAAAAAATTCTAATGTAATAACTAATTGTCATGCTTCAATAACAGACAGCAATTAAACACCAGGCAGACTCTTGTTCACTCCCCCACCCCATCCTAGTAGGGAGGAGAATTGGAAAAAACAGATAAAATTCATGGGTTGAGATAAAAACAATTTAATAATTAAAACACATATAACAATAAAGAAAAAAATTAAAAGTTGTAATACCAAGCAGAGAGAGAGAAAGAGTAACAGAACCCAAGAGAAACAAGAAATACACAATACAATGATTTTCTACCTGCTGACTGATGTCCAGCCCATCCTCAAAGAGCAGCAACCTCTACCCAGGAAGTTCCCTCCAGTTTATATATTGGGCATGACAGTCTATGTTATGAAATATCACTTCGCAAGTTTGGGTCAGCTGTCCTGGCCATGCTCTCAAGCAGCTTCTTCTGCAGATCCTCACTGGCAGAGCATGAGACACTGAAAAGTCCTTGACTAAGGATCAGCACTATTTCAGCAACAACTAAAACATAGTAACATTATTCTCACACTGAAAACAAAATCCACATTATTGTAGCAGCTACTGTGAAGAAAATGGACTCTGTCAAAGCTAACAGTAATGTTAGCATGTTTACACAGCAGCCTTCACACTTCTGTATACAGAGGTTTTCACCACATGCTTGCATCCTGCTCTGTCAAATGCTCTGGAATATCCAGAAATCAGAAGCAAGTCAAGAAGTTAGAAGCAAGTGAAGTCCTACTAACACACAAATGATTCCTAACCCTCTCTCATTCTTAGAGGATTGAAGCTGTGAGACTGTTGTAATGACAGTCACTCAGCTGAAGAACTTCTCACAAACTTTGTTCTGCATTCATGCATCAAACAGACAGTTTTTAATTTTTTTTTTAACAAACTCCTTACCAGCCTTTCTACAAGAGCTTTTCTTCCATCTTGGATACCCTTGACACTTATTTCCAACTGCCTAATTTGCAGATTTCTCAGCATACTAACTTTTTGGACTGTCAGCCAATGTCTGTTGACCTCATGGACCATTGCCTTTATGGATTTTTAGCCAAGCTCCCATGGCAACGGCAGCAGTGGATTATCACAAAGGCCCTAGAGATAAGAATAACATCATGCACTATTGTTACTGCTTTTGCTAGCTCAGCAATAGGCATATCCATACTGCCAAACACTTTGTGGGCTTCCTCTCCATGTTATATTTCATCTCTTGCAAATGTGATCCCTGTGAGAGTCATGGACTTATCCAAACACTGAGTTCTTCAACAGTACTTCCACTTCTGTTGTAAACTGCTTGTGTTAGATATTTCCATGGTACACTAAGAGCTGTAATCTATATGTGTAATCCTCTTTATATTGTGATGTAGCACGAGTTGGCTGTCAGCTGCGGTATTTGTATCCTTTCTAGGCATAAAAAATAAAAAAAAAGCAGTAAAATCACTGTCATGAAATTGCAGCATATTAAGCTACTTGTGCCATAATGCTTTGGTTACTTTCTGTATTCTGAAAAATATGGATTAAATTATGTTTCCCAAATCCCACCCCTGAAAGAAGAAACTGAAATGGTAGATAAACGTTACCAAACACAATCACCAAAAGAGTTCATTTAAGGGCTGCACAGGTACTGCCCCATGCCTTCCACAGCTCTTCCACTTGTGCATATGAAGTGTCCTTGGGTGTGATGTCCTGCCACGGTGGAGCCCGGGAACATAAATATTCTTCGTTAAACAGCTCATTTTCCCCGTCATTGTGTCCGAATCAGCGTTTTCAGAAACACGACAAGGACTTGTCAGAGAGCAAGAAAAACTTCACTGAGGCAAGCAGGAAGGCATGAGGTTTACATTAGAGAGCCCGATCCTTGTTTCTCTGTTTATTCATGTATCTGGCAGGCTGTCATTCCTTCCCTTCCTTGTGTCATTCATTATTTCATTCAGGCTGTCCGCGCTCCCCTCCTGGCGGCCGTGCGGCGGCACTGCCGGGGCGAGCCCGGGCCCTGCCTCCGCTGAATTCATGGAATACCGGCAGCCACTGCTGCCCGCGCTCCCGGGCAGCCTTTTCCTTTCCTCCCATGGCGGAGGGGAACACGTCCCTGCTGCAGGCGGAGCTCGAGCCGAAGAGCGGACGGCTCTCAGGGATACTGGCCGGAAAAACATCTTTGGCAGCAGCTGCAGCGCAAGGCTGACGCAGCAAAACAGGTGCTGGTGGCTGGGAACTCAGCAAGAGCTGGCCCTCTTTTCTCCTGTGAGCCGCAACTGCATCCAAGACATGTTCCCCAGATTGTGGTGGTTTCCTCCTGGAGCTGACGATGTCAAACATTTCATAGTGGCTATCGTCACCGACTCCGAGAATTGATCTCAGGGGCAGCCCACACCCCTGCACCTCTGCAGCTCAAGGACTAAGACCAAATCTGCTGCTAAGCATATTCATCTGCAACCAAAACATTGTGCCATAATGCCTTGGTTTTGTCTTATTTTGTCACAGTTTTGTCTTATTTAATAGCTGAGTGCTTTGGAGCATTGTGATAATCCATCTTTAGATCTTTAGTCAGATCTTTAGACTTAACCTTCAGTATTAGCATGCCTTCTTGTTAATGGCAGGGGAAAAGCTTGTGTGCAGACTTTGCTGGAAACCTTAACATTGCTTGTTAACAGGCCCATTAGACAGCAGTGCAATTCATCCCCTGATCCTATGTAGATCTCTATTCTAAGTGTGGGGATAGAATTTCAGCACAATAATTGGCTTCAATTTGGACTGAAGTGCACAGGAGGCTGGCATTAATGTTGAGTTGTAGGAATGCATTGCATACTGAATCCTTTGGAAAAAAGCTTCCATTTCTAAAATTTTTTGCTGACCATATGTGGCCAATTGCCAGCTGACATCCTCCTCTTGTACTGTAAAAATGCTCCTCTCTTGGCTCCTCACCTTTACAATGCAAGCTCTTCAGGGCTGGGACAAATATTTGTTTCCTTTTGTGTGAAACAACAGAAATATAAACCCAGTAATACGTAGGGTTATAAAACCCAGATTATACGTAGCCACATTGTGCTATGATGTTTGCATATTCATATATGCAAAGGAAATGCAGGGCAGAGATGCCTCTATCTCTCTTCTTAAAGTGTCAGTTTTTCAGAATTAATACCTCCACAGAAATGTCTCTATTTAGGAAAAAATGCATTTAGAAATGTATAATGATGTATAACATAAGGTGACTGTTTCATAAGGCAAAACTGAGATTACATCGTGTAATTTCAGCATTTAACTTTTTCTATATTTTCTATATGTTTCAACAGCATAGAGTGTTATTTTAAAATTTTATATAAGAAAGCCCCTAAAAGATGGAAATATACATTGGTTTGCAAACCAGTCAGAGTCTTTACTCACTTTTTTTTAGCTGTATAAGCTATTGCTGAAAAGAATTCCAAAGACTCTTTGCAAGCAGAATAGACCACCAGGGTTTCTTCCATGAAATACTACTCAAATGAATGACACTCCAGATTTAACTGTTGAAATCTGCAAGTGCTGTGGGAGACTTCACTATATTTTTTTCTAACTCTCCTTCTAATAGCAGGCTTCACCGTTTTCTACGTTCACTTTGAACAGTAAGGTCCTAAAATCTGTAGATTATCTACATATAACTATGTCATTTTATTGTCCATTATTTGTTTTAACATAAGAGATAAGATTTGGGAAATTCTGCAAATCAACCTTCTGTGTGATTTGTTGATAAGTTTCTCCCTAAAGACTGTTTCTTAAGGCAGAGAGCCAGACTACTTCCACCATATTTATTTTCTGTTTACATATGGACAGTATTATTGGCTCTCATTCCTTACTGTCATCTCTGAGTCACGAAGGTCTGAATCCTGCCTCTTTTAACACATCCTGTGGGACAGCTTCTTAATCAGATCTGAGTGGTAGCTTTTCCAGTACGTAGAAAATACCTAAACTTATATACTCATGTCTCCAGTACATAGAAAATACCTAATGGCTGTTGGTAGACTTTTCTCCTATAAAATTAGATAAGATGTTGCTGCAGTGAAAGCATTCTTTCATGTTTATTTCCTGGATGATACATTAAAATACTGTTACTGAGAAAATCAATACAGTATATTTGAAAGTGTACAGAAGCAGTAAAAAAGGATTAAGAAAGTTGGGCATAATTTTGCATGTTATATCAATTGTTTCAAGCCAGATAATTGTGTTTTGTATAGTTATTAACTGGCTGAGTTTGAATAAGCAATCTGACTGGCCAGGGAAGATTATGAACTCAATAAATAAAGAAAATTCAGACTGTCTGTATGTGCCACTTTCTTTGCCAGGACACAAATTAGCTTGAAGCGTGTAACAGAATAAACAAAACAGACTTGGCTTTCCCAGCTTGATCTGTGAGGGTTGCAGAAGCCACGCATAACTTTTAGATTCTGCCAATGATCTCCTGATGTTTCACGCATAAAAGATATGCACACAGCCAGCACTTTCTAGAGGATAGGGAAGCGTGTATCAATCAATAGTACAGTAGATTATTGAAAAACAAAACAAGTTGGATTGATTTAATATAGGTCAATATGTACATCCAATTTAATATTCTCCAGTTGTCCTACACAATGACTGAATAAAAAATCATTTACATTCCACACACCACCACCCCCCCAACACACACAATTAAGCAATATTGTCATCTTTGCTAGTTACATCAATAAGGTCTTGCAGGTGCTGTTACTGAAACAGAATGAAGATAAGTAGCAAGATAATTCCTATAATAACTCCTAGGTTCTGACTGATGAAAAATCAAACTCCAGCAAATGCTTTATGCCATCTTATTTAATCTGGAAAGTTTTCATTCTGAATTTTCAGTTTTTCTGTTAATTATGATGTTTGTACCATGCTTAAATCAGTTGTGCTATGAAAAGAAAAACTGATGGGTCAGGCCTCCTGTGTATGAAAGAACTGATGCTGGAAACACAAAGGAGTTATTCCACATGGGCTGTGGACTGTGTGTTTTCACTGTGAAGCCCATTCTACTCACTGCCTTTGAAAAAAACTCTGAGGCAGACAGACAAATAATCGGATTAATTAGGAAACCAAACTGCAGATAAGACATATTTAACCAGGGAATTTGAATATTTTAACTTTCTAATAGGTAAGCTGTGTCAATTTTTTGATCAGTTAGCTTTTTGATGAAGCTATATCTGAGAACTGACAGATTTTACCCTTTTCATAAATTAGTTTTCATTGCAACAATATTTGCCCTTCTTAGGCTTATCTTAATTAAAGGGATAAAAATTTCTGTTTCCAAAACAAGTGCACTTTGTGACTTCAAGACTTCAAGACTTTGTGACAAACAAGACTTTGTGACTTCAGCCAGAGAAGCTTGCACATTTCTGCTGTGCAGTGCTAGGGAGAGAGGACTCTGTGGTGCTTTCTGTGCAGCAATGGTATCAGTGTTAGGCAGCAGTCCTAGTTTCTCTAGGGTGCTACAAGCTGAGGCTCTGTAAGTTCAAGATGTGTAATTATAGCTAGACACCTAAATTCCTTCTTAGCCATTCACATGAAAACCCACTATAGCACTATCTGCAGAGAACAACCTGTAAAGAATCAGACAGTCTTGAGTTTTGAGGAAAAGCATACCAAAAGGTATGAGAGAACAGAATCTACTAAATGTGAGCTACTCTTTTGGGGGGAAGAATGCACACACCCCTCTTGAGCTTTTTGGAAAACCTTGAACACAGTTCCTACAGGTAAGATGTTTATTTATCATCTAAAATAAATTTGTTAAACCAAGACCTCTTTTTCTACATTTGATTGCAGATATGCTTAAAAAGTTTGTAACATCACCTAGACTCAGTAAGGAAAAGTACACTGAAGAAGTGAAAAATAGATTCACAGCCCTACAAAATGGTGTCAATGTGCTGAATAGAGATTCTTCACCTTCAGTAGCTGAAGTTCACTCATAATAAAAAAAAAAATTAAAAGTCAATTCCCTGTGGACATAAACAGATATCCTTACACAGGGAAAAAAAGCAGGCAGTTTTAAAATATGGCGGCATTTTGTAGAACTTTCTATATAAATACAGAATACAAGGGTTTGAAAGACATGCAGCTAAACAACTCATACAGTCAAATTTTTTCTTTCTATTTCAGGATCAAATCTTCTTCAACCATAGCACCTAGCAAATGAAAGTGCCTTAATGCATTAGTCTCCCTTTTCTCAAATAAGATATTCCATTATTTCAAGAAGAAGAAGGGAGTGGCTTGAGCATTTGTGTATTCAGGTGAGTTAAAAAAAAGGCTGAAATGGAGATTTGGAACTTGGAAAAAGGACAGTAGTTCAAACTTTACTGTCAATTACATGACTACAACTCCCAGAATCATACTGCCTTAACCAGAAATTCAGTCAGAAGTAAAATGCATCAATGTTGTCTATTCTTGAACCTGTACTTCTGCACTAAAAGCAGGATTTATATTAGCAGAATTTATATCTCAGTTCAATACTTGTAAATACATCTGTCAGATCAATAAACTCAGACAAACTCCCCTTCCATGATGGTTTTTGCTGAAAGGCCAGGCTGAGGTCTGGAAATCCTGAGACACAGGAATGTTTTTTATTACAACTGCTTGAGAAAGATAATCTTTATCTTCCCCAAGCTTAGAATAGTAATATTTATCTTCTCTGAGCAGCAGAAATCCTTATGCAAGCAAATTCAGAAGACACTTTGGTTGAGCTTTTGAGGAGCTGTCCAAAATTTTGTGTCTTTGTCCTTGACTAGGCTGGGATTTATTTATTTTTAAGTTTAATCATTACCATGATACCAATAACAGCAGCATGGCAGACCTCTTAACTTATCTGTGTCCTAATGTATTAAACTTCTACCATATATCTCAGGCTTTAAGGTCCTCTCTCAAGAAACAGTTGCTAGCCTTAAACTCCAAAATCATTTCTTTTTGACAAATCAGTTTCTCAGACTTGCATTGGGCATAGTGAGGCTTGACTGCTCTGGGAAGGAAGGCAGGCCAGAAGCTAAGTGTGAGAGCAAGTCAGCTGTGAGCAGTGGCCTCACTGACAAAATCACAGTGTTCACAATTAAGGTCAAGAGCTGATGATCCCAGTCAGACACAGCCCAGGGAAGTTCATCCAAGGGTCCAGCTTCTGGGCCAGACAGGGGAAGGTGCAGGACTGTGCCCAGACCAGCTGTTGCACAGCTGTGGCACCAGCAGTAAACCCACAGTTGTGCCCCCTGGGGGAACCACAGGGGCAGGTACTTCACTCTAGCTTTCTTCACTTCACTGGTGGTAGAGCCCACCTTGGCCTCCACAGCTCTTCACCCTTCACATCCAACTTCTTCACTGTGTCAATACCAGATGTTCACATTCACAGACCTGACAAATTTGACTTTGCACCAAAATTTGGAGACATAACACACATACATATACATGCTGTACTTCAGTCAGCTTCAGAGAATAATGACAGAATTGCTTCAGCTTCTCTGGGCTTTGGTACAAAAAAAACCCTATAATTCTATTCTGAAAAGCAAAAGTTATCCATTTTGGAATAATTGTGAGGGCTTCCAGTTAAGCAGGCTCACTCACTATAAATGGCCAAAATACAGACTTTTGAAACTAGTGGCTGAAACATTTTGCTATGTATTTATAAACTAATCCCAGAATCTTTTTTTTTTTTTTTTTTTTTTTTTTTGCTGGCAAACCAAATCAATCATTGTGGCAGTTTTCATTTTCTCAGTGTGCCTACAGGATGCAGTGTCACTGTTTTACTGAGTTACAATATCACACTGACACACTCAAGACGTTTGGAAGAGAGGAGCAGTCTTGCCTGACTACAAACTCTTCTGCCACACATTTTTATTGAATATTTCATGACTAATTTTAAAGGGTGTTGCATGCCTAGACACAGCATGAAGAAACAGTTACATGTTACATGTATGCTGTTACAGTAGATGAAGAAGAGGCATAAAAGCAGTTAGTTATCTTTTAACAATCTTTTGTTCAGGACAGAAAAAATTGGCTGCTTCTGTTTAAAAATATTGTTATTTAGGAAGGAAGTATAGGGTGAAATTTTCATAACCATAAGGGAACCTTTGACATGCCTGTGCATAGGCCTTCCACATCTCTTTGAGTGCTTTCCCGATGAAGAAAGTTTTCCTGATTAAAGCCCTTTGAATTTTAATGCTGTTGTGATGGATTAATAGGCTATGTATTTGTATATTGATTCGGAGAGCCTTAGAGCTATAACTAGTAGAGTACTTGTTTGTGTAGCATCTTTTTGTGGAATTTTGGAGGGTTTTATGGGGTGTGTTTTGTTTTGTTTTTAATATGTGGGGTTTAGACCCTGTTTGCTGGGGTCTATTCTTTGATGCAACATACCACTGCAAAATGAGTTGAATTAATCAGAGACCTTGGTAGGAATTCAAATTACAAAAAGTTTTTATTTAGAAAGTACTTTTAGATATTGCATGCAATATTTTTTTCATAGTTAATAGCCTGTGTATATCCTGATATATTAATGTGAGATACAAACATATGTAGACTGTCTCCTTAATGAAACTTTAATTTGTTATGGTTGCCTTGGGAATTTTCATTTGTTAGTATTTTATTTACTAGTCTGAGTTATCCTGCAGAGCTCAGGTTTTGCTAAACCGTATCACAGGTATTTTAGAAGGTTTGGATGACAGAAACATGGCTGAGTCGCTAATCCATAGTTTAACAGGTATTTGTTTAGTGCCCTTCATAACACACTTTACCTGGTCAGGCCTGAAGGGGTCAGGCAATTAGACTAGATGATCATTTTATGTCCCTTACAATTCTAATTCTATTCTATTCTATTCTATTCTATTCTATTCTATTCTATTCTAT
>CM031878.1:62690666-62723540 GCA_018697195.1 Certhia americana
TAGAATAGAATAGAATAGAATAGAATAGAATAGAATAGAATAGAATAAGCCTCACCAACAGTAAGTACAGCAGGATAATCCCCTCTATTGCCTGTTTGGCTGTGCTGTGTCTGATGCATCCCAGGATGGGGTTTCCTCTCCTGCTGACTGAGGTGGACCTTGCTGTCCACCTGCACACCCAGACCCCTTTCTGCAGAGCTGCTGTCCAGACAATAGTCTCCCAACTCAGGCTTGTGCCTGGTGTTACTCAATCCTAGGCTCTCAGTTTAGAATCATCAGCAAATCTGCCGATTTCTATGTCCAGATTATTGATAAATATACAAACAAAACTGGTTTTAGAACTGAGCCCTGAGGAACTGCACCAGCAGCCATTCACAACAACCCTTTGGTCCCTGTCTTTCACCCAGTGCGGCTTGTGCTTTCTCATCGTACAGTTGGACAATTTGTCCAAAAGGATGTTGTGAGAGACAGTGTCAAAAGCCTTATTAAAATAAATAAATAAATAAATCAATAAAAACCCACAACAGCAACATGCGCTTTGGATGAAACCTTCCCTTCAGCCTCTGGGCAGGCGAACTTAGCATAGGATAAAAATTAGTTAGGCAGGATTTTCCTTTTCTGAATCTACATTGACATGTTGGTCTGAAGTGTGCCATTGTTCTTTGCATGTCTTTCAGTGGTACCAGTATGTCCTTCTCCAAAACTTTCCCAACACCTGAGGTTAGACCCACAGGTGTGCCATTCCCTGGGTCCTCACTCACACCCTTTTGGGTAAATTGGAAAAACACAGCCAGCTTCCAGTCAGTGGGGACCTCCCTGGTCTCCCAAGACCTTTTAGATGATCAAGAGGGGTCATGCCATAAAATCCACCAGTTCTACCAGTATCCTGTGATGAATCCCACCAGACTCCATTGTGAACATACAGATTATACAGATGGTCCCTTACAATTTTAGTGCCGAGGAATGGAACATGGCTGTTCCCACACTGGTGGCACTGACTCAGGGGACCAGGCCAGATAAAGACTTTCAGTTTACTCAAGACTGAAGAAAAAAAAAAAAAAATCATTGAATGCCTCTGCTTTTTTGTAATCTCTGCTAGTGGGGTGACTGTCTTCAATACACTTAGATTTTTGTAAGTTCTGCAAAAAAATTAGCAGCTATATGCATGAGAAAGAAAACAAAGTCAGGATTTCTGTGGAGCGTGCATGGCTCCACAGTTAGCCATTTAGGAGGCTTCCTGGCTGGCAGCTGGCATTGCATATACTGGCCAAGGTATTAGAACACTAGAAATCAGCTAGTGTGTCCTGTCCCTTCTCTTGCTTAAATTGAAGGGACATGAAAAAAATAATGACAAAAAAAACGCAGAAGAGCAAAATGACGTAAAATGAGAATTGAACTGATAATGTAAGGGAGGAAGAGAGGAGTCTAATTCTTGGACTCTGTTTTTCTGAATGGCAGCATGAATATGGGCTACATGAATAGAAATTGCATTTCTTTAGGCCCAGTGTTTACTTGTTTCCTTCTTTGGGGATGAAGTGTGCTCTCTTTCATGGTTATTGATATTGGTGTTCATAAATGATTAATTCCTAACCAACATGGTAATACTGAACAGCAAAAAGAAGTTTTGCTGTAGATGGAAGCAGGTTAGGGTGCCATCATCTAATACTCTTTCTGTTTCTATTTTCCAAGAACTGACTTTTTAGAAACAGAGTGCTCATTGGAACAGAGTGCAGGAACACTTGTGCTGATAAGAGTGTCAAACAATGTAAGCTTATCCTAGTTGAAGTATTCCACACAAAGTTGATATTGAGAGATTTCCATGATGAACGACTAATATTGATAAAAATTAGTAGTCAAGTCTGTGCTTGTTTTGACTGGGTTTGAGGTAGTTTTCTTCACAGTGTCTAGTATAAGTCTGTGTTTTGGATTTGTGCTGAACGCAGTGTTTATAATTCAGAGATGGTTTTGCTCTTGCTGAGCAGGGATTGCACAGTCAAGGCCCTTTCTGCTTTTCACACTGCTGTGCTGGTGAGGAAGCTGCTGGTGCCTGGGAGGTTGGGAGGGGACGCAGCCAGGATCGGTCACCCCAGCTGACCACAGGGATATTCCAGACCATATGACATCAGGCTCAGCGTATAAAGTGGGAAGAAGAGGAAGGAACGGGAGGGATGTTTGGACTGATGGGGTTTGACCTCCCAATTCACTACTAGTGGACAGGGCCCTGCTCTGAACACCTGATCAGCCACGGGAAGCAGGGAATTCATTCCTTGGTGGCTTGTTTGTAGACGAGGTTTTGGCTTTCCCTGTCTATATCTCTATCTATCTGTCAACCCTTGAGTTTTGTAGTTTTCACCCTTCCAGTCCTCTCCCAAATCCTGCTGGTGGGGAGTGAGGGAACGGCTGCCTGGCGCTGGCCTGCTGCCAGGGTTTAACCATGACAAACCCTGTAAGGCAGTGTTTCAACACGACAGTGGCTAAAAGTGGCAGTGGTTTAAAAACAGCGGCAGTAGCTAACACCGGCTGAGGGTCCGTCCGGGGGCGGGGGGGGCACCGTCCCTCGCGCCGGCCCGACCCGGCCCCGCGTCTCCGCCGCGCCCCGCCCGGGGCCCGCCCCCCACTCCGGATTGGTCGCTGCACTCCGCCATGGCTCGTGATTGGTCGTCGCGGGCGCTGCTGGCGGCGGGATTGGCCGCGGCAGCGTGGGCGGGATTGGCCGGCGCGGCGGGAGTGGGCGGGGTGAGCGTGGTGCCGGCCCCGGTGCTGCGCGAGGCGCCCATAAAGGCAGCGGGCGGGGCGGGCGGCGTTGCACAAAGTTGGTGGCGGTCCCGGGGACGGGCGGTTGGGCTGGGGAGCAGCGGCCTTGCTTCTCTCCGGTACGGGCCTGTGGCCGAGGCAGGGGCCTCAGCCGGTGGGTCAAGAGGGCACTGCGGCGGGCTGTGGTGGGCCCGCCGGTGTCCCTCCGTGAGGGGCCGGGTCCGTTTGTGGGTGCGGGGAGCTGGCGGGGCGCGCAGCGATAGAGCAAACGGGCAAAGGGGGCAAAGGGCTTGCAGTTTCTTTTTGTTGTTGGCTTGGTTTGACTTGCTCTTGTTTGTTTGGGTATTTTTGTTGTGTTTTGTAGTTTTTCTCCCGCTATAGCGTGGCGGTGACTGAGTTCCCCGAGGGAAGGGGACGTGTCTGAGCGGGGTCAGTGGCCAAGGGACAGCTTCAGCCAGGCTGTGAAACACTCGCACTGCTGTCTTTGCTTGAGGAGAGGAGACTGGAACCAGCAGAGCAACCCCCAGACACAGGGTCAGCAGGAACGTGCTTTGGGCCCAGAATCCAGGGGAGATTTGTCAGCGCTTGTAGTTGATGTGCCTTTTCGTAAGCACGAGTGAAATGAATTAAACTGTAGCTTTACTGCCCGGGAAGGGTTTTGCACCTGGAGGAGAGTAGCACCTCCTGCTGCACCTGTGGGAGGTCTCATGGAGTTCATGTGGGAGCAGTGTTGGCTGTGGTGAAGTTGAGCATTCTCAGGATGCCCTGCACTGCACATGGGCTTTTCTGGGTACTGTTCATGAATTAACACCAAAATATATGAGTTACATTCATATTAGCAAGTGAACCTCCGTGGTGCGTGAAAACTTTTGTTTATTTTAAGTTTAGAAGCTGGGTACTTTATTGGATGTATTTGAAAGCTTAGAGACTGTGTTTAGGTCTTTTTTCTATACTGTAGCATATTCAGAACTTTTCTCAGTGTAGTTCTTGATTTGCATTTGTCTGTGCACACAGTTAAGCAGTTTAGAAGAATCACTTTTGATTGGATTTTTGCCACACTATCCAGAAAAACGTGTGTACTGTGACAATGAAGAGTGGTGTCAGGCTGTTTGTGTTCTCTTTAATGCAAAAATGAAGAATACATTTTGGATTGAAATTTCATTTGGGAGAAGTATGCTTATTTAAAATTGTGTAAACAAATGTATGTAATAAAGTAAGTTTACTTGTAGCTGAGTCAGACTCTCACAGAATTGATTTTTCTCTTACCCACAAAGAAAGGAAGAAGTCTAGAAGAAGGTTTTTCACAGAAGTATTTTGAAGTGAATTAAACTGCAGGATCAGGAAATTTGTGTGAAGTAGGCCTGTTCTTAAAATTTTGTTTGCTGGTAGAGTGAATTTCCATGAAAGAGTTCTTGACAGATCAAAGCCTCATCAAAATAGTAAATACTTTTGAATTGGTGCCTTAAGCTAGCTGATCCTATGAAGATGTGTGCTTTTGCAACAGCAGTTTAGCATAACAAATGAAAAACGCTGATAGGACGTATTGAATAACTTCCACAAACACTTTAATGGGTATTTGTTACAAAAAGTTGAGCTAGCATTGCTACCATTTTTACACAGTAGTCTCCCTGGTGGCCCATAGTACTTGCTGAGCTGTGATTGTTTTGATTCTTGGAGTTTTAGGAAGGCTTGAATGAAAGCAGAAGTGTTGCTGTGCTGTGCAGCAGTCAGGGCTGTTTTGGGGGCAGACAGGTGGTTTGCAGGGTGAGTCGTGTTCGTTTGGCATCTGAGGTAATTGGAGGTGTGGATGTAATTTGAAACTGTGGCCATAAAGTTACCATTCTGTCAAGGCTTGTCCTAATACTTCTGAATAGTGTTTTGACTGAAGTATGGGGAGCAGATTTGTTCTAATTTATTTATTCACTGATACAGTATTAACCCCTCTGCATTTTAGTGGATCGGTCTGTAAGTCCAGTAGAGCCCACTTCAGTTACAATGGTGCTTCAGCAATCTTGTATCTATATGTTTGTTTACTAGTATATTTTGACGGGTTCTAAAGTGCTACTTTGCATTTATTTCACTTGGAAAATGTTTAAGGTCTTCAGGTAATCCTGTGAAATACGCACTCGAATTACAGAAACAACTTCAAATGTGGAAT
This sequence comes from Certhia americana, assembly GCA_018697195.1. NCBI lineage: Eukaryota > Metazoa > Chordata > Aves > Passeriformes > Certhiidae > Certhia > Certhia americana. Next base: position 62,695,579 of record CM031878.1, read on the forward strand.
AAACAGAGATAAACCCAGACTACTGGAGAAGGACAATGAGCTCATCTCGGCCTCCTGTTCAGAACATCCAAGGACAGGGGTTACTGTTGTTGTCCCTCAAGGACACACACCAGTGTCTGGAACTTCAGTTTCTGTGTTTCTGATAGCCTGGACTCAAACAAAACACCCTGTGCAATTTATCAGGGGAACATCCTGAAGTGTTTGTGGTGGTGCTGTGCATGTTTAATACAGGGGCAGTTATTTGAGTTGGCAGGGTGCAAAATGCAGTAGTTGTTACAAGAACCTTGGTTGTCATGCAGGCCACACCTGGCTGTCTGTTTATGTGAAGCAGGGATGGATATGACTTATTTATATGGGAAATTGAGGTAATTATTGATGAGCTCGTAGTAATGAGTGCAGTACTGTGCAAGGATGACAGAGAGGATGGTCATGTAAATTGCTAAATGCTCATGTGTTGTGGTGGGAAAAAATATTTACCAGTTCTGCTGCCAATGTCATTAATCATTCTGAGTAGTTTCAAAACAGCTTTTCAAATTTGATTAATTTCAAGTGTGATGTTTTTATACTAAATACTTATGCACTATTTCAGGTAACTAAATATGTGAATGTGGAAGCAGAGAGAATTCCAGCTGGCACATGTGTGTGTTGTTAACAATTATTAAAACACGACTGGAAAAGTTAGTAGTTGTTCAGATTCTAAAGTCCCATGTGATTTTTATATGTTGCTATAACATCATCAATATCTCTCTGCTAAAAGCAAAGCAGGGAAAAGAAAACCCAAGGTGTTAACAAATTTGAGATTTAAATAATGTCACTAGTTGATGCTATAGAAAAGTGTAGTACAGAAAAATGGTTCTGATCCTGAGGGTAGATTGTGGATTATTGCTCAGGAGGTTAGTGATAATTGGATATTCCAAAGTGTCCTATCATGTCAGCTTAGTGTCAAAATGTTCTGAAACATTCAAGAGAAGCTTCCCTAGCCCAGGTGACTTTAAACAATAGCAAAATCTGCCTTTTGTTTCAGTGGAGCTATAGTCAACTTCATATGTTAACTAGATGTTTATTCATTATGTGTTTGGCAGCTTAAAAAATTGTGGTGTAGGGTTCTGAGATTACTGTCAGGAACCTGCGGCAGTGTTTTTGAGGCCTAAAAATTGGCTCCTAGGTAATGGATTTGTAATATGTTTCCATGATTGTAATAAGGTGTTTTAAGTGAAAAGCAGTGGTTTTTAGAAGATGGAAAAAAAAAAAACCCAAGTACATGCACCATACTGAGTAAACTCAGTGCAATTTCATACAGCATATTGATTGTGTAACCTTTCAAAAAATTTTAAAAAGAAAGAGTGTAAAATTAATAAAAATTAATTGTGATTTATCATCTATGTGAAAGCAGGCAAATAGTTGTAAGTAGTCATGTTGTAACACCAGCAGTTTGGAGGAAAAGACCCACAGGTTTTCCACTCCATGCAAAAGTAGGTATGTAGAATTGTGATTCCAGCCCAGGGGCAGAATAAATATCTGAAGTTCTGGAATTTTGGTTAGGGAAATGACTGTGGAGCTGGTAAGGACCTCAAACATTTATCTTGCCAGGCTTATCTTCTTTCCTAGGCCTTCTTCCCAGGGATTCTTCAGTAGGTGTTTGTTGAATACTTTTCTTTGGGCTGTGTTTCTGATGGATGTTCTTCAGCCTCCCTCGGCAATCTGTTCGGGAGATACAATGTGTGTACTAGTCGAAATGTTTCCCTTTATGTCATTTCCATGTGTTGTTTCCATGTATTGGGGAAAAAAGTGACCTTTTTTAAAGCAAGGTATTTAAAAACTATATGCAGAGCGTAAGATCTGATTTACATTTTATGTCAGGATACAAGGGTTACTTTTCCTGTCTTGTAATTTTCACTCTAATGCAGCGCTGTGTGTTGCTATTTGCTGAAACAGAGGGAAGCAGTGACTTGACTTTTGTTTGTTGTGGTCCTCTATAATCCTCCACTGCCCTTCTGCTTAGCCGAACACTGCCAATTGTCCCACCTTTAGTAAATCCCTCAGCTGTTTATTCCTACTTGACAATAATTCCCCATGTTTCTCTTTTTGAGAATGATCTTACTTCTTCACAGGTGTATTGGAATCACCTCAGATTCTGTTTCATGACACTTCAGGTGAGCTCTCCTGTGCATTGATTGGATCAGGGGCTTTTGTTACCCTTGTATCCAAGATAAAGAATTAATTTTATGGAAAAATAATTGTTTGAAATGCTGAGGACTCTCTGTTTTTCAGGAAAAAACAAAAACAACAACAAAATAAAACACCTTCAGACTTCAAAAAAATTGTTTAAAAATTGCTTTTACTGCTTCTGATAGTGGATAAGGTTTCATTATGTGTTTTGGGTGAACTTTGCTTTAATAAAGACAATTACGTAAGATGATAGCAATGGAAAAATACATCTTTGGGTCTTCTAGTCTGATGAGTTCTATGTCTCTATCATATGAGAGTTTCCAGGGCCTGCACTTCTACTTCGGGATTCTTTTGTCATTTCCAGTTGCTGTGTTTATCATGAGGAAAGGAAGTGATTATTCTAGTTTCTTAAAATGTTTTGGGGTCATCTGCACTGACAAAAGTAAAAGTGTATCTCTTCCACTTAAAGTCTTGGCATTTTGTTGGTTGCTGGCTTCTATTTGAAGTGTTTCAGTTTGAGAGACATGCTTCCTCCTCTGGGACATTTATAGTCAGAACTTAAACAAAAATATGAGATATGAAAGTCATAAGAGGAGAGGACTGATATAGGGCTGGGGAGTTGGTGTCTGAATTTCTGTATGTCTTATAACAAGCAGTAGGTAAACATTGCTACTTCTGTGCCCTTACACAGAAGTTTGGTACACCTATTTAGAATACAAAACCTTGAGATATTGGGGAAGGAGAGAGATTAGAAAGTTTACCTGATGATTAGCAGCACGTAATATTGTTCTGTATTAACAGAACATTGCTACAGGGGCTACTGGTGAAGTTAGGTTTTTTATTCTTAAGGTTATAATGCTAGCTTTCTATGGAAGGATGTGGCTTGCTCTTACTTGGTTAGTACATGCCATACACATTGTCTTCATCTTTAAAAGCTTTTAGTGCTGCAGTTGCTTAATCTTCCCTCTTGAGATTTAACGTGTCATTTCTGCTGAAGCTCTTAGTTAGGATAAAAGCTGTAAAACTGATTATTACAGTGGTAAGGCAAAGCTGTCAGTTTATCAGATCAAACAGAGGATTTTCATCAGGGCATATGAAAATTCATGCAAACTACTTACTTTTATGTGTAAGAAAATAAAGAAAACTGGGCTAAAGTCAGAGCAAGTCAGTATAAAAAACCTGGAAATAATGCAGAAGTTGTGATAACTCTGAAGCGGATAGACCCTTAGAGAATGGTGTCAAATCAATACTGGAATGGCTCAGTTTTCTACCACCTCAGCTGTGCTAATGCAACAGCTTGCTGAGCTTCTTAAAAATGAAGACAGATTCTCAAAGAAGGGGATCTGGAAGAGCTGAGTAAGTTCATGAAGGCTGCTTGATAGCTAACCACTGCATTTGAAGCTGCATCAGAGCAAGCCACCCTAACTCTGGCTCCTTGGATGAAGATACCAGATGGCAAACATCAGCTTAGGGGGATTCTGTGTCCCTGTGTTAGTCAGAAGAGTCTGGATGAGAGAATGGGAGCTATGCAGGATCTTCAGCTCTAGGAAGATGTTTAAGGCCAGAGAGGAACTGCTTCAGGATGGTTGTTTGTAACAACTTTCCCATTCAGATACCTCTCAGATGGAAGGTGATGACTGGACTCCACTTATTAAGGAAGTTTTGGACTTAAAGAAATTTTGTCTCTGCTTCATGACTTGTCCTGTGAATATATTTGATATATTTCTTTTAGAGCAACAACTGCTACTTTCATGCATATACTTTAATTCACTCTTGTTTGTATAGTGACAGAAGTTGCTCCATTTCAAGTCTGGCAAAACTTTTTTCATAATGTGAGTAGAGTTGTGAATTGTCTATAATGATCATAGGAGGTCATTAATTGAGATTTGAAGTATATAGACAATGTCCAAAAAATTAATCAACTTTTTTCTTTTAGCCTGCATGTTGACTAATTTCTGCTTTGGTAAATGCAGAAATTAAATTATTTCTAAAATTAATAGTTTTAGGTGTAATATTAATAGACTGTAATAATTCAGCACAGTTTTGCATTTATGGCACAAATTGCATACAAAACTGCAGGCTTTTAGGGAAATGGAAAAAAGAAACCATTTAGTATTTAAGAGGGAAGAAGCTGCTCTTGGTTTGTTGGTGATCATTTGCCTCTTTTAGGAAGAGTCTCAGATCAGTATCAGAGTATTTTGATATGATCATGGCTTTTGGGGGTCTTTTTTAAAAAAAAAAGTAATCTGAGAGGTGAAAAAACACAACTAAACAATATTCTAATTTAAAATGAAATCAGTAGTGGGCCAGTGTGACAGCTTATTGAATTTGGACTACAGGCTACTTCCAGCTTCAAGAAAAGAGATGGAACTATACTGAGTAAAAACACTGACTTAGTGGAATCTGTAGCTCAAAGGAGAGTTCAAAATTACCTGTAAGGGTGATGAAAAGACAATGCCTGGAAAGTACGTCTCTGAAGCATGTTCCGTTTGTCAGTGGACTGGTAGCTGAGCTGATACTCCTTATAGAAATAATCACTACTGTTAAATTTCTTCATGGGAGTTTGCATGGGATTATGTATGTTTGTCTGAAAACAGTGTTGCTAACACAGGGATGTTTTTGTTATTGCTGGGCAGGACTTGCACTGAGCCAAGCCCCTTTCCTCTTCTCACCCCACCAGTGGGAAGGCTTGGGGTGCACAAGGAGTGGGGAGGGGACACAGCAGGACAGTTGACCCCAGCTGATGAACCGGAGATTCTAGACCATTTGACATCACGCTCAGCTGGTAGGAAGAAGAAGGTTGGCCAGGCTGCTGTCACTTTGGAACTGTCTGAGCATTGTTGGGTTGCTGGTGAGCAGTTAGGGGGCTTTTGCATTATTAATTTTCCTTGCTTTTATGTCTTTTTTCCTCTCCCCCCTTTTTTTTTCTCCTTAATAAAATCCCAAATTCCAAAACTCTCTTTATCACAACCCACAGGTTTTTTTCACTTTTACCCTTTTTATTCTCTCTCCTTTTCCACTGGGTGGGAGAGTGAGTGAGCCACCTGTGTGGTGCTTAGCTGCCTACCAGGATTAAACTCTGACATATGGTTTTCTGAGGTTTAGATATGTCTGTTACAATAACAGACAGTGAAAATAAGTTTTAACTGAACATTTGTTGCTTTGAGTATTAATCTGCCTATGTGTGGCTGTAGTTTGAAGATTGTAAGCAAAGTAAAAAAATTAAATAATTTCAGTGTTAATCTGCCCATAGAGGCAAGAGAAGGAATTGTGACTGTAGTATGTTGTCTCAATTATTTAAATTGAACTGTTCCTCTCATTTTTGGGATTATTGCGTTCCTTTCTTCTGTTAACTGAAATGAAGTAATCTCTTTGCAGTCCTGAGCAGTGGTGCTTAGCAAATTGAAAATTTTACATTCTAATCAATTTTTTTTTTTTTTAATTCATCTGTACTTAGAAGCTTCTTTGAAGCTTTCAGTACCTGCAGGGGAGAAAGAGATGTAGAATACTAGTTCCAGGTAAAGATTTTTGGATAATATAGTTTAAAAGACAATGTGAATACTTTTACCCACAACATTTATTTGCATTAATCGGGGGGTGATTTCATTATAATTCAGAAATAGTCAATTATGGGGGATGATGTGAAGAATATGACTTGGTTTTAAGTTTTGCCCTTTTGCCCATTGCCCATCCAAATGAATTCATATACTTCTGGGAATAAATGCAGATTTTATTTTTTAAGATGGTAACCTAGAAAACAATAATTGTGTCAGTATTACATGAATTCTGTTATCAAACCTTGAATGTGAGATCCTGTTGTTGCCTTGTAGGAGAAAATGTTTTCTGTAATTCATATATAAAAGAGAAAATGGAGCAACTGATTAGGATAAAGGATTTATTTATTTTATTTCTGTGTCAAGTGTTGAGATTGGGTCCAGAATACGCATGCAATTTTTTTTTTAAGAATGCTAGGAAAATCTGAGGAAGTACATAAAAAAATATTAATTGTTGAAAGATTGAAAAAATACTTCTTAGAGGAGTATTTGAGGCTAACTTCACATTTCTTAAAAAAAACAACAAAACAAACCCCAAAACTAGTTAAATACTTCCTGCAGCAGAAAATGATGACAACTTGGAACTGTTTTCCCCCAGTTCCTTGCCTGCTCCTCTCTGGGCCTCCCAGTCACATTCTGCCAGACCTTTTCCTCCTGTGTAATAGGCCTATGCACCCTGTAGGAAGTCCCTCTTTGGCTCTATTGCAGCCCCACTTTAGATCCTGGAGGGCTGCTGTAAGGTCTCCCTGGAGCCTTCTCTAGGCAGAACAGCCCCAGCTTCCTCAGAAGGCTGTCTTCACAGGAGTGGTGCTCCAGTCTCAGATCACCTTCATGGTTGTCAGTCATGCACTTCTTGACCTGAGAGCGCTGCTGCTTTTTTCACTAGTGCACAGGATGTGATGGAGTTGAGGAGATAGGAGGGGACAAAAGTTAATGGAGAGGAGAGTAAAGGGAGGTGACTGGGTTTCAGTGAGTGAGGACAGGATCCTTCCCACATGCGTCTGAGCTGGAAATTCCAGTTGTCCTACATCTGGCTCTGTAAACTGATTTTAGATTATTTTTTTTTAATGTTGTTGTTGTGGTTGCAGTTTGAAACTGGGCAGAAACACTAATTTTGTGTTGTGGTTTTGGTTTGCTAATTTGAATTTTTTTAATTAAGAGCAAAGCAGGCTTAAACTTAAAAGGAATAAAACTTTATTAACTAATACTAAAAGAAAAAAAGCCCGAAGAATCAGAATAAAACCTTCAAAATATTACCGGAAATTTCCTTTTTCAGTAGTCAAGAATGTGGATGATTTCTGTAGCTCAAGTTACAGTGCTAGGTTGTGAACATATGCGGACATGCATCTACTGTAACCTAGAACACTTACATCTGGAAAAACAGGAATTTTTGTTCCTTTTTTTTTAAATCTGTGGAAGAGGGCAAGTTGGTTAGGATTTGGTCTAGATTCTGAAGCTTTCTGTGCTACAGCCTATAATTTGCTCTCTCTAGGGAGTGGTGTCCTTAGTGCAGTGTTGGTAACAGTAAAGAGGAAGCACACCACTCTGTCAGTGATTAAGGCAGTGCCTGTTAAAGGCTGGATCTACCTGTTTGTGAACTCTGCATCTTATGAGACCATCCTGTTTTTTTTAATCAGCTCTAGTAATCCAAAATGCTTTCTTGTTCATGATCATTTTGAGGAATTCAGGTGACTGTAATAACGTTCTGGAAGTATGGAGGTGTGTGTATAAACATCTTCAGCCAGAGAAGTGAATAATTAGCTTGTTTGCCTTACACTAGTTATTTATTCAGTGGTATGTTGCTCCTGTAAGCCTGGTCAGCTTTGCAGAAATGTCTTGTCAGTGGCTATTTGGTGTGCTTTGAACATGTCTACTAAACTGACCTTCTGAACCCATACCAACTTCTTAGGCTGAGCTAGCCTGGAAGGAACATCTGAGAAAGGATATTGGGTTTCACAGCTTCATTGCCTGAAGGGTTTGTTTTCAGATGGTCTCTGCATTCATGTGGCTAAAGGCTGCTCATTTTAGGCACGTAGGTAAATAAATGCATGCCTCCTTCTCTTATTTTTGAGATATTTTGTATTTAGGTAGGAGTTAGCCTCTCCTGAAAACTAAACATGACATCCATACTTCCAGTAAGTGGTGAAAGCTTTCACTGTCTTGATCCAGTAAGTCTTCCCCAGGACAGCATAATAACTGCCTACTCTATATTTTAGAAACAGTTGAATATGTGATGAGAGACCCTGTATGGAAGAGCATTATCTGGAACAAAAAATGTAGTGCACTAAACAGATTTTGCATGTTGTGAACATCAGTTTTTTAAAAATGAAACATTTGCTTTCAGATACCTTGACGCTGTTGTCAGGGTCATCTGTTTTTGAACAATACTGATGTTTTAGAGAACAAAGTGACATTGAGTTATGCAATTTTATTGTATATTTACCTTGTTTGTTTCAACTACTTGTTTGAAAACAGATTTCTGCATTGCTGTTCTGATCTACTATGAGAATCAGTTGGATTTTATTCTGCAAATTTGGATGTGGCTAATTATCAGCTCCCTCTGGCAGTCTGCTGACCATCTAGTTTGTTAGAACACATTAATTCATTATGAATGTTCTTCAGACAAAACTACACAGCCAAATACAGATTTATTAGAGCCTTTATACTTTATAGAATGAAAGTTAGTATAAAAGGATTATGTTGTAATCAAGGGAAATTTCAGAATTGTCAGAGGTTGGTTAAAAGAAAATAACTTGCTTGTTGACTTAAAGATACTAAGTACTGGCTGACTAGATAGGAGAATGAATTGTCAGTACTGTTTTTTCTTGCATTAGTTGCCAGGAGTTTTGTTTTGCAAAGACACCAGAGTTTTCACCTTTCTAAAGATTGCAAGAGGGGTATAGTTAATAACAAAACAAACATTTTAGGTTCTGTTTTTTAAAGTAGGATGAACAGGTCTGGGCAAATACTCAAAAACATTTCCAGAAAAAATTATGTGTAATCAAACTACATAGAACTTCATAAATAAATGAAGTTTATTTATGAGGGAAAAAAGCCTCAGATACCTGCTAATTTTTTTCTGCCAAAGTTCAATCCCTTTCATATGTCTTTGCCCACAGATACTCTCTTTTTAAGTGTAGTGAAGAGATTAGTTGCACAGCCAGGAAATAAAAAAGTTTTCATATTTTTCTGAAGTTCATAATATGCTGTATTAATGGTTGCAAACTTTATCTTTCTTGTCTTTAATGTTAACTTTTTAATTTGGTGTGTTTCAAGAACAAACTTTTTAATTCCATATCTAGTAAAGATTAAAAATTACTTAGAGGGATACAAAAGTCACTGTATATCTGAAATAGTGAACTTCTAATTGCATTTGAACAAGCAACAGCCTTTGGGCATGAGCCCTTGTGTTAGATTATTAATACCTGATAATACTACTCTATTAAAATCTCTCTTTATTACAATATTGGCAGTCTTTTTCCATTGTTTCTCAAGTTTCTTTTTACTCTTTATCCCATACTTTCTTGGTAAAATCTGTAAGTTTCATTAATAGGAAAAACAGCTGTAAGAAGAAGTAATGTGTGGGCAATGCCCTGTATGGCCATGCTTGAACATCCTACCTCTGTCAGTAGGAATAATGCCTTTTCCCTGGGAATTTTGTTTTAGAAGGTGTGATTTGACTAATTATACTTTTCCAGTCACAAAGATAAACTAGCTAGGGCTGCCTGAGTTGTGCTGTAGTGCTTGCAAATCTTTTCTGCAAGCTGATATGTGTTGCATCAAATTTATAAAGAGACTGAAAAAAATAAAAAAAGCTGTGATATCTGGGATTGATTTTTAAAAAATTAAGCCTGTTATTTACTAAAAACATGTTAAGATGGGGATACAATCAGCGTTTGACGATATTATTTAGTGTAGATGAAAACTCAGTTACATGCTTTCATAACATATGGGCTGAGAGCACTTTATGTTCTTAAAATCTTGCAAATGAAGCTTAAGACTTTAGAGAAATATATATTCCTTGATAAAAATGTATATCAAAGTGTTAGGGAAGAGGGAAACTGCAAAGACATATTGTTGTGTAACAAGTGTCTGTCTTTTTCTTTTCTCCATAATCTCGTATAGCAATGGGCCAAGGTCTTGGCAAAACTGCCTGGCCCAAACCTGCAGAAGGATATCAGACTATTGCAGCTGGAAGGTGTGGAAGAAGACATTCCTATGTTGGGTTTAGATCATTTTTGAATAATCAAGACCAAGATGGGCATCAACAGAATGGTGACTGCAAACAATTAAAATTGGAAGATATTCAGAAAGAGAATTCTTTATGTAAGTATGTATCTTTGTATATGTGCCATTTCGTTGCAAACCAGGATGCTTGGGCCTGGAGGGGGAAGGCACATTGAGAGCCACATAAGTGGCTTATGTTATTGAGCCACCTAAATAACATGAAAAGTGCATTTCCTCAGTCTTTAATTTGCTTTTATACTAACTTTCATTCTATAAAGTATAAAGGCTCTAATAAATCTGTATTTGGCCGTGTAGTTTTGCCTGAAGAACATTCATAATAAATTAATGTGTTCTAACAAACTAGATAACAGTAACACTGTTTAATTCAAATTTCGTCTCCAAATTAAAATTCACATTTAGAAGAAAATGTCTGTTCTAACCTTCTGTTTAGAACGAGGCTGTGAAATATTTGGTGCATTGTGGGACCAGGCTGTTATCTTCATCAGCCGTAGTGAAAATAAGTTTAAGCCTCTAAAACATCTTTAAAAGTTCCTCTTTTATTTGTTTATACCAGTTAGACCACTTCCTTTTCTTGTTTAATGAGTATTGGATATTAGCATTTACCAAAATGCCTGCTGTGATTTTAGCATTAGAATAATAATTTAATAGAGGAATGCAGAATGTTTTCTTGGATTAGAAATATGGTCCCATTTCTTTGCCTGAAGTTTTCAGCTTTAGAAAACCCATTTGGTATAGCCTTTGATCTTCCAAAGTGCCTGGGGGGGCTGAATATGAGCCATTAGTGTGCCCAGGTGGCCAAGGGTCCCTGGCCTGTGTCAGCAATAGTGTGGCACCAGGGCAGTGACCATCCCCCTGTGCTGGACACTGGTTAGGTTACACCTCAAGTGCTGTGTGCAGTTCTGTGCCCTTTAGTTCAGGAAGGAAATGGAGGGGCTGGAGCATGTCCAGAGAAGGGTAGCAGGGCTGGGGAAGTGTCCGGAGCACAAGTCAGATGAAGAGCATCTGGGGTGTTCAGCCTGGAGGAAAGGGGGCTCAGGGGGGCCTTCCTGCTCTGTACAATTGCTTGAGAGGAGGCTGGAGTGAGGTGGGTGTGGTCCTCTCTGTCTAATAACAAGTGATGGAGCAAGAGAAAATGGCCTCAGATTGTACCAGGGGATGTTTAATTGGCTGTTAGGGAATATATCTTCACCAGAGGGGTTGCAAATCATTGGAAAAGGCTGCCCAGAAAAGTGGCAGAGTTGCCAGTTCCTGGAGGTCTTTAAAATGTGTGTATACATAACCTAATGGTGGACTTGACAGTGTTAGATTTATGGTTGTACTTGATACCTTAGTGGTCTTTTCCAGCATAAGTGATTCTATGCCTCTACAAGGTAGCTTTTTTTCTTCTTCCTTCCCTTTTAGACTATTTTGAAACATCTTTCTTATTCTATTTTTTTTTTTTTTCTTTTAAATGATAATGGCATAGTGCTGTTTGAGCTTTGTATACAATTGTTTATGTAATCTGTTCTGTGATGTAGATAATCTTGGGCTGGTGTCCTGGGGTGATGTTGTGAGGTTTGTATCCCCAATCGTCTGTTCTGTTTGGGATGGAGATGTTCTTCAAGACTGGCTCGGGGAAGTTTTGTTTTGGTTTTGTTATCAGTGTACAGATAATAGTCGGAGGGACACAGACACAGTGTGCTGCTTTTGCTGCTGCTTTTACTGCTGCTTGCTGCTTTGCTTGCTTGCTCTTGCTTCTGCTTAGCCCTTTGGTTAGTTTAGCTAGACAGTTCGAATTTCCTCCAGAACTGTTTTCTTTCCCTCTCTCCTTTCGTGGAGTCATTCAAACCTGCTCTGGACTGGGACCTGGGAAACACCGAGAGTCTGCACTCTGTGTCCTGCAGCAGCCTGCCCAGTGCTGGAGAGATCAACAACAGAGTGTTGATTCAGACTGTCTGAATTTGTTATCTATTCAGAACGGTGATCCAGTATTGTTCATCTTGTGTGTTGGGGGGTGCTCTGTCTGTTAAATAAACAGGTTTCTTTCCACTTCTCTCCAAGGAATCCTTCCCGAACCGGTGAGGGTGGGGAGGGGCCATGGGGGTTTGCTCTCTGAAGGGGCCACTTGGGGAGTTTCTCCCCAAACTTGCCCTAAACTAGGACAGCTGGCTTTAATTTTTTTGTAACTGAACTGTGTTTACTGTTGTCTATGCTTCATGCATTTTCTGTACTTTCATCTAGTTAAAGGTCTATTTCCTGTAAGGCAGTGTTGATGTTGGTGGAGATCTTCCTACTGTCTCTATATAATGCTACCTCATTTCTTGTTTCAGTTACACAGAGAGCAACATGAAGTCATTTTATGGGTCATTGGAGATATGCAGTTTAAGCATGTATTACCTATTCTTAATACAGTTGCTTTGTATATAAACTAGTCTAATAACAATATGCATTTTTTATATTTGTTTATGTGTGTATTACAACTCTTCAAATTTATCTTACAGAACCATTTTGGATTGATTTGCTTTCTTTGCCTCCCGCAGGCTACATTTTTTTCCAGCTGGTATTAGATTTGGATGGATAGGTATTACCTAAAATACTGCATCATTTCTGAATTAGAAGGAACTCACAAGGATCATTGAGTCCAACTCCTGGCCCTGCAGAGGACATCCCCAAGAATCACTATGCGTGCTCAGGAGTATTGTCCAAACACTTCTTGAACTTGAGTTCTGAGTCAGCACTGGTCAGGCCGGTCTGTGACCACTGCCCTGGGGAGCCTGTTCAGTGCTCAAACACCCTTTGGGTAAAGAATCTGATACCCAACCTAAACCTCCCCTGACACAGCTTCAGGCCATTCCCTTGGGTCACTGGGCACCCCAGAGGAGAGATCAGGGTCTGCCCCTCCTCTTCCTCTCTGGGGATGTTGAAGACCCAGTGAGATCTCCCCTCAGTCTTCTCTTCTCCAAGATGAACAGACCAAGTCACCTCAGCTGCTCCTTGTGTGGCATCCCCCTGTTGATTCTTCACCATCTTCATGGTCTTTCTTTAGACACTCTCTAATATCTTTGTATGTCACATGGTGGTACCCAAAACTGCCCCAACCGCCTGGCTGCCAGGGCACTGCCTGCGTATGTTGATCTTACCATTGACCAGGATTCCCAGTGCTGCTCTCCAGCATCCTGATTTAGTGTCATCAGCAAACTTTGAGTCCTGTGTCAAAGTTGTTTATGAAGATTTGAAGAGCACAGGGCTGAGGATGGAGCCCTGTGGAATCCCACTAGTGACACGTCACCAGTGTGACTTGACTCCGTTCACTGTCACCCTTTGTGCCTAACCTATGAGCCAGTTACTCACCATCCCATGATGTGTTTATGCAGCTGTGTGCTGGATGTTTTGTCCAAAAGGATCCTGTGCAAGGCAGTATCAAAAGCTGCTAAAATCCATAAAGATTACATGAATGGATTCCCTTGATCCTATAGGTGGACTGCCTTGTCGTAAAAGAAAATTAGGTTTGATGAGCAGGACTTTCCTCTTGCGAAGCTGTGCTGCCTGTGTCCAATGGCTGCATTTCCTTCAGGTTTCTCACTGCACCAAAATAGTAATCTCTGTAATTTTGTCAGTCACTGAAGTGGACTGACAGGCCTGCCTTTCCAGGGACATCCTCACCTTCCTTGGAAATTGGGACAGCATTAGCCAGTGTCCAGTCAGCTGGGACTTCCACAGATTCCCATAATTGTTCAAAAATCATTGAGAGAGGCCTTACTGTGACATAAACTGACTAGTTGATTATCTTCAGATGAATCCCATCAGACCCTATAAACTTACAGAGATTCAGCAGAAGCAGCAGGTCCCATACGAGTTCAGGGTTGACTGAGAGTTGATCATTCTCATGGTCATCGTCCTCCAGCTCAGGGCACTGGGACCTCCTTGGACATCTTCATCAGTCTTGAAGATGGGCAAAGAAATAGTTTTAACATCTCTGCCTTGTCTCTGTCCCTGTCTGTGAGGTGACCATCCTCATGTAATTAGCTAATGTTATTTCTGCACTACCTTTGATACTGACATATTTAAAAAAGCTTTTTTTATTGTCCCCTGTGTTCCTGGCCTGCATCAACCCCAACTGAGTTTGGGCTGCATTTTCTCCCTACAGTGGCAGCAGCATCTCTGTATTCCTCCCATGTCGCCTGACTTTGCTTCCACTGGCCATATACCTTCTTTTCTTGCTTTAACTCCAGAAGAAGGTCCCTGATCATCCAATCCAGCCTTCTGCCTCACTTGCTTGACTTCCAGCATTTTTGGAATTGCCTGTTCCTGTGCCCTTGGGTGTGGTCCTTAAAAAATGACTAGCACTGACCCCAGCACCTTCTAAAGCATTTTCACAGGATCTCACTAACTTATTCCCTGAGCAACCTTAAGTCTGCTCTCCTCATGTCCAGAGCTGAGGTTTTAACTTTTCCTTCTGTCACCAGACACTTTAAACTTGGTCACATCATGTTCACTGTGACTGAGACTGTCACCAGTCTCCACTTGGTCATGAGACCCTCTGTTATCAAGCAATAAATCAAGGAGGGCACCTTTCCTAGTTGGCCACTTTAGTACCATGAAGTTACCATCCAGGTGCTTTAGGAATCTAAGAAACTGTAGAGGATGGGTATTAAAATATGACTGGATTTGATCCCTGTTAACTTACTCTACGTCTCTCTGCTTGGGCATGAGGAGTGGACTGGATGATCTCTAGAGGGGCCTGCCAACCAGCCTTGGCTCGTAGCAATTTTGTGGAGGTGCTTCAAGATTCTAATTAGTCCTGGAGGCCAGACTCCTAGTGCTGAGGGGTGTATCTCATAGGATTCCAGTGCCAGGAATTCACCAGCCTAATAGTGGGGTCTCATCTAATGATTTAGATGAGATTTTGGACAGAATAGTCTGGACTATTGTCTTGGTTAGGAGTTTAGAAATTATTTGAACAAAGGATTGATTTTGTAGTGGCAGTAGTATATATGTTTTTACCTTCTTTAACTCTTGCTGCTAGGTTTGATGTTTATTGTCCCTTTATGCAAGAGGTGTTCAAGTGTAATAAAAGTAAAATGTGTTTGTGATGAAGCAACTATTAACTGTATTACCACACTCAACTCTGCTACTTTCTTCTTATGGGGACTCAAATGTGCAGGTAAAAAATATAGTTCTTTTAGTATGAAATTTATAGTAGCAATAAGTGGCTTTATCTGAGTGTGGCAGAAGGCACCATTTAGGCAGTTAATGAATGGATAGTCCAATATGGAGAGAAATGTTGTTTCAGTTTTCCTGTTAATTTATAATTGCCTTTTATATAAACAATGCAAAAATTCTGCTTGTATATGTATTCCTTTAAGACTTTTTTCCCCATCACATTTTGTAGCTAGAACTTGTATAATTTCCAACTATGTCTTAGGCTTAGTTTGTATAAATGAGAAAGTAAATATATTATTCAAGAATGACTGCATGTCTGATAAATGTTGCTATTGCTTTGCACTGCAGTCTTAGTGTATTAGCCCTTCTTTTTAATGAACGGTTGTTGTGTAGAAAAGAGTATTTCTGTTGATTTTGATTGTTCCAGTGCAATCTTTCTTACAGCTTTCTCTGAAGCTTCTAGTCCATTGGTTCGAGTTTCTGCTGATGTGTTTGGTGAGCCTCTGTCAAAAGATGCTGGCACTAGAGAACCTGTTTGCCAAAGTGCATCAACCCAAACTTCTGAAGTGACCACATCACCGTTTTCTGTATTCTTTCATGGCCTAGAAGGCAACCAAAACTCACAGGACTTGATAAATCCTTATGAAAAATCTGAGGACCTTTCAGAATACACGTCTGGAGGGCCTAATGATTTGAATGGTAAAAATGGAATTGCTTTTGTAAACATTGACTCCTATGAGCCAGATAGCAGTGATGGAGAGGAAGATGCTCTAGACAAGTATTCTTGGGTAAGAGAAGCAGCAGATCTAATTCAGGGGAAATTAGATAACATACTTTCTCACTGTGAAAAAGAGGCAGAGTCTCTTAAAGAGTTACAGTCTCAACTGTCTGCTTTCAACCACAGCGTTAATAAAGAAAGTTGTGAAGAAGGAGGACCTTCGGCATGTCCAGAGAATAGGACACTTAAGTCTGCTGATGATAAAGCTATACAAAAAACTAGCCTGAGTGAGGACAGTTATGGAACACAGCAGATAAAACATATAGTGGATGTTGAATTTGGAACTCCCATACCAGCTGCTGATGCATTAAACATCAGTGATGGAGAGACTGACCAAGAAGATACATCTGATTTAGTAGTGAGACCTAAAATTAGAAAACAAAATATTACAGAACAACGGGAGAGAGAAAATCCTCTCCCTGTTGATGATGCAAAGGATAGTGATTCCTGGAGGAGAATTGGAATTGCTGATGTCCAGCAGTGCCATCCTGAGTGTCCCTTGAGAGGTATGAAAGACGAGATGAGTTCTGGTGTGTTCTTTCTCTCAAAAATGAACAGTCATCAAAAGAACATAGAAACAGACTTAAGAAGAAATGCAGTAGCTCAAAAGCAAAACAATGTTCTAAGTGACAGTGCTTTTTGGAATGAGTTTGAAGACCCCAGCACATGTTACTTAATGACCCACAAAGATGAAGACAGGTAAGATTTTGGGTTTATATCTGTTTTAGTATTGAATCTTTTATGTAAATAATGTGCCAAACTGAACAATATGTTAGCAAATGAGACGTAAAAACTCGAGGCATTTCAGAATGTGATCAGATAACAAGATGCCAACTTTTCCTTTCAGTTAGCTGTCACTCTTATGTAAATGTAATGTAAAAAATATAATGTGAAAAGCCTTTCCTTATGTCTACAGTCAGAGCATCTTATCATTGAGGAATATTTCTTGTTTATTTTTACTTCATTTTTACTGAGCAGATGGAGGGTAAAGACTGAAAGGGTAAAGTAAAGACTAGGGTAAAGCCTAGTTCAGCTTCGAAAGTTTCTTTCTGGGCTTACTCTTCTGAATTTGGCTTTTTGCGACTAAATCTCAATATTCTGCATGGCAGCCTATTTATGTTCTTGTCTTCAGCCTTTGGAAGGAAATTCTTCTTTCTTGTTAACATTTTAAGAATAACTTGATAGGGTCGCTTATAATGCCTTTTTAATGAAAATTCTTTAGACAACTAGGTGTTTCCAAAGTAGCTATTAATTATTGCAGTTTCGGATTTACAAATTGTTTCAATTTTGACACGAGAAGCAGTATTCAGGTTCTTCATGCTTTGAGCTTTTCACCTAAGACTCAGTAAATTTGGATAAACCTTATGTTTCATAAAATGTTAGTTTAGAACTCTTCATTATTAATTGGAATTCAATAACTGAGCTATTTGAGGGTAAAAGCATTTCTAACCTTATGATCATTTATGGATGATGTAGTAGTGTTTGTGATGGCTTTTTTTTCTATTTTTCTTGCAGTTTGCTTTCATCTTGTTGATTCTGTTTGCGTGATATTCTCTATAAGACATGTCTTTGGGATGTAGACATGGCTGTCATGTGCATATGCTTGCTATTCATAAACTAACTTGCTTAGTAGATGGTGTTTCCTGTGTTTTTGTTGAGAGAAAAACATGAAAATTAATTAGCATAAAATCTTGTCCTTAAAACGTTGCAACTATGAGAGAAAAAAAATGCATTTTCAAATGGGTTAGAAGACTTAGGGACTTTTCTTCTTCAAGGTGTATATATAGGGTCCTGTACTTGTTGGGGGAGTAATGTCCAGTACCACCACAGGCTGGGGTCTGACCTACTGGAGAGCAGCTCTGTTAGGTAGGACCATGGGGTGCTGATGGGTGACAAGTTGACCATGAGCTGGTCATGAGTGCCCTGGGAGCCAGGAGAGACAGTGGGATCCTGGGATGCATCAGGAAAGGTGTCTCCAGGTCAGGGAGATGATCCTGCACCACATCTTGCCATAGTGAGGCACATCTACGGTCTTGTGTTCATTTTTTGTTCCTGCAGTGGAAGAAAGATAAGGTGCTACTGAAGAGGGTCCAGTGGAGGCCACAGAGATGATGAGGGGCTGTGGGGCATCTCTTTTACGAGCAGAGGTGGGATCTGGGCCTGTTTAGTCTGGAGAAGAGTGACTGTATGACACATGTGACACAGACTGTATGACTGAGTGACACAGAGACTCTCTAATGCAAATAAATGTCTCCAAGGTGGGTGCCAGGAGGATGCTGCCAGCCTCCCTTCAGTGGTGCTCAGTGACAGGACAAGGAGCAATGGCCATAAACTAAAACACATGAGTTCTACCACGGCAAGGGTTGAGGGTGGTGGAGCACTGGAACAGGTACCTCAGGGAGTTCATAGTCTCCCTCTCTGAAGACAGTCCAAACCCACCTGGAACCATTCTTGTGTCACCTGCTGCAGATTGGACTGCAGGATTGACAGAGGGGTTGGACTGGATGATTTTCAGAGGTCCCCTCCAACCCTGACAATTCTGTGATTCTTAATAAAGGTACTTACAAATGAACTCTTCACTTCCTTTTAAGGTTGACTTTTCAAAAATTTTTGTTAGTGTATAGCCTTTTCCATTTTTGAAATGCTGTTGCTAGAAGATAAAAGTGCAATGTGTAATGTATTCTACAATTACAACATTGGCTTCCATGATACATAGTAGTGGGTTATTGTAGCATGGCAAAAAGAAACATGGATTGATTATTTGAAATGTTCTTGATGATGACAGGAACTGAACTAGTAGACAAGAATTGTGTGTTTTTAACTTAGAATCCCCGTAATTTATGTTATAAAACCTAAAAATACTTATGTTTATGAAATAAACTGTCAGTGATTAGCCTGTACAAAGAGGTAATATGTTCACTCATGAAAGGTGAAGTTTTATGTTTAAAAGTTTAAACCATATTTTATGTTCATACAGAGCTGCATAAAAAGTGGATTTTGTGTGGTGGGCCTCCACCTCACATTTTCACTTCAAGGAGGTGCTGTTGTGGTGTTAGCATGTGGAAGCTGTGTAGGAAGGAGAAAGTCTTGCTTGTTTGTTAGAGCCATGTATGTTCTAAGTTGGAAGTCTGGTGGAGGGAGTAGGATCATATCCATTCACTCCGACCATTTAATTTCGGACTGTATGGCAGGTACAGGTTAGGGGGGTGACTATTGCCAGCAAATCTACATGCAGATGCTAAGTTGCTGTGTGATGCTTTTGGCAAGTGAGAAGTCTGTAGCTCTAACCATTAAGTAATGTTCTGCACCTCTGCAGAATTGAGCACCATTTAATCCTGAGTTCTGAAATATTTAATATTTTTCAGTTGTTTAGTGTTAGTTTAGGTATATCCTTTTCTGGTTTGTATTAGTGTTTGTATATAAACCTTAAAGAGAACAAATTTTACTAAAACCGAAGGAGGTGTATTTTAAAGCGTGTTGGAAGTTATTCTCAGATTGTAAAATAGAGACAACTAAAATGAGTATTTCAGCTAGAGTATGTAAGATGAAATTGTAAAATACATATTAAAAAATTTGATCAAACAACAGAAAAGCAAACAACATTCCAAACCAAACTCCCAACCCAAAACCAAGGGTTAAAAGGTTAAAAAAGTCAGTACTCAGCTTTAGATGGTGCAATATGAGATGCTTAAGTCTACATAACAGAATATCATAATGGATATGATTTCTATTTTAAAGTAGTCCATTAAAATAGCCCAAAATTAATGAATATTCTCATTTCCATCACTTTTCTTAGTCATCAAAATTGTGATAGAAAAAATTATTCTTACCTCAAATTTAAATCCTTTTATATGATCTTCATCTTAAACTTATTCTTGTAAAACTTTCAGTATATAACATGCAGTTTTTCAAAAGCACTTAAAATTAATTAAGTGGAAAATTCTATTGTCATACATTTGTAATATCCAATAAAGGGAAGAAATTAGTGAGTTTGTAGGTGGGGAGGTAACAATACACTTAAATATACTGGGTTCAGCAGATTAGAAAACTGCTGTGGGTGTTGTGGATTGCTTTATAAAATGAGGTCTAGTAAAGCATGTTGGCTGTTTGCATGTATGTTTTCTCTAACTTTTTTGAAGTGACTAGTTGTCCATATTTTGAATTTCAGTAACTCTCACTGTAGGGAGTGAATTGTCTAAGTGCCATTACCAATGGTAGCAGTAGTTCATCCTTCTTAAGCTTGTGCTAGCGCTACTATTTTGTTTAAGCTGCCCAAAGCTTATTTACTGCCCCTTTCTTGTGGCTGAGCAAATTGTCTTTTCAAAACTCCCTGCGATTTATCTTGTTTGGGCAAGTAAATCAAATAGTTTGCAGTAAGTCATCTGTTATTTCTTTCTATGTCAAAAATGTCATGCTGTATGGCTTTTATGTTCTGAGAGCTTTTACTTTAAATTTGTTTGTCTGAGAGGTAAGGCTGACTGATTATTATTTGTTAATCAAGCAGTGCCACTACTGCTGGTTTTGTTATCTGGGAGAAAGGTGTGTATAGTGAGTCTGGTTTCTGTTCTTGAGTTGTTTCTTGTATTCTACAAATGTGTCAAGGGAAGAGTAAAACATTTTTGCAAAGTAGGATGGGTAAAATTTTTGATTTCTTTCTTACAGGCCAATTTTATTTTGTTTAATCAACTCTGTGATTTTAATCAACTCTATGTAAACTTGATTTGTAATGCATCTATAGAGAGCAGAAGATTAATTTCTCTTAGAGTAAAATTGCCTATATTGAGAGCAATGTTGATAGAAAAGTAGGAAATTGTTTTCTTTCCCCTAAAGCAGTGTTTGAATTCATACTCTATTACTTTGTTGAAATTGCAGCTCAGAGTGCAGTGATGGAGAGTGGTCTACGTCTGTGCCTTCCTATTTTACTGCCTTGGAAAAAGAGCAGTCCTCAGCTGATGAAAGCTGGGAGACTGTCTCATGCAGGGAGGAGCATGAGCCTGGTGTGCAGAGGAGCAGCAGTGGTGTGAAAGAGGACAGCATAGACTTCTGTTTCCGAGAAAGGTATGCCTTTATTTTATTAGCTAACTTCCTATAGCTTCTGGCATCACCAGTAGTAGGGTATTCACATAGCACTACACAGAATAACATCTAAAAGCAGTTACCATGCTAGCAGCAATCATTTGCCTACATCACAATAATCTGAGTAATTGTATTTATTTCAAATCATGGAAAATATGATATGTCATGTGAGCAGTTCTATGTAATGAAAAATGCAGGAGCAGTAAGAGTGCATTGACACGCAGTGTCAATATGGTTAATAGACTCTGAAAAGCCAGTTAGGCAAGTTAATTGTAAGATACATGTGTTCATAAACATCTTTTTATGCTGCTTAGGACTCCTTGAAAAGAACTTGTTTATCTCTGCTTTATTTCTCCTCCTATTCCACTGCTGCTCCTTATTTTCTGCAGCCCTATCAGTGATTAAAGTAAACTTGAACTACTTGCGTGGTCTAGTAACTTTAAACTTACTTTATTTTTCCAGTCATTCTGTGTTTTATAAACTGAAGGTGCTTTTGTTATAAGATGAAGTTTGCAGCTGTGTACAGCTAAGAGGAATGTGCTTGGCTTTTTGCTAAGCTTCTAATAACATTGACTCTAGTTTGGATCTTTGTTCTTTCAGTGTTGAAGTGTTCTTTCAGCTTCTACTCTAGATGCACAGGACCTATTGCCAAGCAGTCCAATTTGTTGTTAATGATTTTTTAGTATTCTCCACATTCTTGGGTCTTGGAGAACTAGTGTGACTTTATGAAAACTTTGACAACTGGTCTCTTTCAGAACAACAATAATGGGCCTTTTAACTTTCTTTGATATGAACAGCATGAAAATGCATGCATCTTTAACATAATTCCTGTTTATTTTCCCTTTTATAAGCAAAGTGGGCCTCACAGCCACGTGACTCTCTGCATCCAGTTGACTTGTGAGCCTCTAGAATACCCAGGAATGAGAGGACTCTTTCTCTTGCAAGATAGCTTCTCTTGCAAGTAGTAGCTCTTTGCATTGCATTAAGGCCAAGCTTTGCTGTGGAGGCTGCTCTGGGGTGTTCAGACAATCTTTCTCCTTAATGCCTTCAGGAACTTGTAGAATAATATAGAATAAATAAGAAAAAAAAAAAAAGAAAATGCGTATTACCAAACTTATTAACCCTGGCAGGGATGCTGTGGTACTAGGGAAAATTCAAAGCAAACTGCTTCCTGTACTTGGCCTTGAGCATTAGAGCAGAACTGCCAGAGAATCATGGGTGCTTCTAGATTCTCAGTCTGGAGCTGATACCACAGGAATTTCTTGAATTTTTATGGCAAATGCTAAATTTCTAGTCTGTGACTCTGCAGTCTGGGAAATGTGCGTGTTTAGTCTTTGTGTTATGTTTGGCTTTTGTTGCTTATGTGTGTTTGTAAATTCTCTTAGCTTTTTGGTTTTAGCTTTTCGTTTATTCATATGTAGGGAGCGGACATTATTGGAGGAAGGTGAAATTCCTTGGTTACAGTACCGAGAAGAAGTAGAAAGTAGCAGTGATGAGGAAAATGATCCAATTAGTGATTTTGTGCATCTTGGATTCTTCTTGATGGATGGAAATAACAACCTTGAGGATGACTCGAGTGTGAGTGAAGACCTGGATGTGGAGTGGAGGTATGCATTTGATAGTTGTCTGCTTTAATTTCAGAGGTTTTGTAGTTACTATTTTGTTTTCTATGTAAGATATCAAAAGTACTCAGGGCTCAGTAAGTAATTGCTTCAAGTATTAATAATATCAGTATTAAAGTTTAAGGTATTTCAAATTCTATGTGTCTTCTAATGGGAGGAAAGGTATTAGATGTGCTAAATCAGGCTGTGATTTGAGAAAATTGTTACTCTAAATATGCAAGGCATGGATGTATTTTTTAATTTAATTTTCAAGTGGAAGTGTAACAAAAATAAGGCAATATAAATGTAATCAGCGTTCAAGTCAGTCCTATTTTATAATTGTTCTTTTCCTCCCTTGAAACTGGTATAAGTTAGTCATTACTAATTTATCGTATTTCTCTTTGAAATGCCATGCACTTACCTAATATTATCATAATTTTGAATGCTTCACTCCATTTTCTGTCATTGGATTACTGAAGGATATTGCAATCAATTTATTATAAAATGCTGCAAATACCAGGAATAACATGACTGGAGCCACATTCAAAATAGTATAATGTATAAGAGTATAATGTGTTTGTTTTAGAATGTGATAGACAAAAGGCTTTCCAGTGAGAGACATAACTCACTTCTGCTTATTAAAATATAAACTCAAGTGCAGACATACCAACACTGTTTTCTCCTTGCAAAGTTATATTGTGGAAAAGCATTGAAGGGACTAATGCATGAGAGTCCAAAGCAGAAATAAGGTATGTATTTTTATATTGTCAGGCAGCAAGATAGAAATGGAATTGTGTGATAGGGACAGAAGCTGTGTTTTAAGTGTTGGAGGTTTAGCCTTGATAAGCTTCCTAGTTACTAGAAACAGGAACAGAGATGTTGATGGTCTGTTAAGTGTTGTTTGCTGAGCATATGCAGACCTCAGTTCACTTGTGCCTGTTTTAAGATTTGATTTCTGAATTTCTAAAACAGAACTCAAAGGAGCTGCCAAGCCATGAACTATGATGTAATCAGAATCTGATTGTTAGCTATAAAACAATCTTAGTAGCATACATATGAAGCATCAGCTGAACTTACACCCTTTCACAGTAGAAACTCCTATCAGAATGTTCTGAAGTATATACTGTAGGAGTGTGATAGCACTGTGCTGGAACCAGGGGTAAGGAGCTGCAGAACTGCCTCTGAGAAGCTGGGGCTGCCCCATGTGGCACACAGCTGGTTCCAGATGGCTCCAGTGGACCCACCACAGGATGGGGCCTCTGAGAAAGTACTCAGAAAGGATAAAAAATGCTGAACTGCAAGGAGTGTGTGTGAGAGAAATGAGGATGATGTGAGAGAAGCCACCCTGCAGATACCAAGGTCAGAAAAGACGGGGGAAGAAGTGCTCTAGGTGCTGGGGACGACCATGGTGGAACCATGTTGCTGAAGCAAATGTGACTGGGGAGAAGCCATGCTGGAGTAGTTGGTGAAGGACTGCAGCTTGTGGGAAAAACAGATGCAGGAGCAGAGAAGCAGCGTGAGGACAAAGTACAGCAGAGAGGAACTACCCATGGACAGACCACAATCCCTGTTCCTCTCCTTCTGCCCTGCTTGGAATAAGGAACTTAGTGGGCTCAGGAATGAAGGAGTGAAGTTGAGCCTGGAAATAAAGGGAGGGCTAAGGGAAAAGTGGTTTAGTTTTTGTCTGTTTCTCACCATTCAACACCATTTTTATTGGCAATAAATTTATAGAATCATAGGGCAGCCTAACTTGAAAGGAACCTCAAAAGATTATCTGGTTCAAACTTTCAATTAGATTAAACCTTTTCCTGAATTGAGTCTGTTTTGCCTGTGGTGGTGATTGATGACTCAAGGCCCTTTTTCTTGACCCGTAAGCTTTTAATCTTATTCCCATGTCCAGTTGAGGCAGGGGAGGGAGAGATCAGCTGGCTGCATATCTGACTGTTATTAACAGGTGATGTGCAATAATTTGATATATTCAGACTCTGTGTTGTAGCTGTTTATTTTGAAAATAAGACCATGTTTCCTAACCCATGTTTTTCAGACTACTTGATGAGTTTGGTGATAGCCTAGGACTTGATCAAGCCATTCCTTACATGGAGCCTCAATTTCTCACATTTATGGCACTAGAGGGACGCTTAGAAGCTGTGCAGGTATTAAAATATTTTTGATGGTCTTATATCAGTGATACTGTGACATAAATGTTGACAGTTGCATCCTTTTTCAACTTAAGCTGAAAATCAGGAGAATAAGGGAAAAAATCTTCTTCCCTGTGTTAGCTTGAACTTCCGTGTCTGCAAACATGAAAATACATCTTGGAAGTTCTAAAGGATGCACTATGAGAAGTCATTGATCAATGCCTAGTCCTTTTAGTATATGCATTTATTTCCTCCTAAGACAAAGAAAGTTACTGGTTTCTATCAGCATAAACATCTGTCATTTAATTGTAAAGAATTTTGCTAAATTCTCTACATAACAAAGAGAAGCTTACTTAAATCTGTGCCTGTAAAATTTCCCAGCTTTTTTTTTTTTTTTTTTTGTCAAGAGTACCTTTGGATTTCTCAAATTTTTATTTATCAGTTGAAGACTTTCCTGTGTTTGACTGCCTTGATTCTATGTATTTTAAATTAAAAAAAAAAGTTTTCAATAAAACCACCCAATGACAAACAAACAAAAAGCCCCAATCAGGAAAGGAAACCACCTGAAAGAAAAAATGCCTTTTATCGTTACCTTGTTCTGTCCCATTTCATCTGTCTAATTTTGGATAGACCAAGGCATTTGTTGTCAAGAGCCAGCATGGTTATGATCTTTGTCTTTTGTTTATTACTTCAGGTTGGTCAATGTCAGAGTGAACACAGAGGTAGCTGAAATCCAGTTTGATGCAGTGCATCAATTCTTGTACTGCCAGAAATCTTCCCTGCAGGGTATTTGTCAAAATAAGAGTTAAACGATGTGTAAACATATAATATTGTGTTACAACAGCTAAACTGAATGTGTTGTGGGTGACAAAAGTTAAGGGCAGCAAGGGGCAGTTTGGCTGCTAGCATCTACTTTAAAAGGGTGAACAGTGCAGGCTGTATTGTCATAGTGTGCTTGCAGACAAAATACCAAGGGCACTTTGAAATGATCTCTAAAACTGGCAGACAGTGGAACAATCATAGATAATGTGGGGGTTTTTTCATGGACATGTGCAGAGTCAATGATTTTCTGAATAAGCTTTCCAGGTCCTTTCCAAGGCAGTGGGAGGGCTGTTCTCTTAAGTAGGCAGTCATGCAATTTCCAGGTTTTGTATATCTCCCAAGGTATATAGGAGGTCATCATTCATGATGAAGTATCACAAGGCCTTCTTCAGCTGTGTAGGATTTTACTCATTTAGAGACATGTCATTAATGTGGAGAAAGTCTGTTGATATCCTTATTGTAAAAGCAGTATTTTGATGCTGTATAGAGAAAATTCTTGTCTCTTTCATAGCTACTGGTTTGCACTTCATCAAAAAAGACAGAACTGCAAAACTAGTTGACCTCCTCCATTGCACCAAAGCAAGAGGATCTGTGTAGAGAGGGAAAAAGATCTAGTCCAATCTTTTTTTTTATTTGCACCTTAAAACTTGAAGAGGGGACTGAGTTTATTATGACTCCTAAATTTTTCTTTCTCATTCCTGTGTAACAAGACTTGCCTAAGTACTCTGTTAGAAGAAATGTGTGCAATCCTGTCAGAGTGACCTGTAAAAGTAATCCTAGGTGGTTATGTGCATGACTGGCTGAGGAGGTGCTGTAATTACTTTTGCGTCACCAGGAACACAGCGTCACTGAACACCATTAGCAAGCATTCAAATGACTACAGAGGTACCTGTAGTACAGGGCACTGTGAATGTGGAAAAGCTGATCGTCTTATGTAGCATTTGTCTTGAAAGTAGCTCATAAGGGTGTGAAACTTTATGGTGGGCATAGAAGTCTGGCATATTTGGAATCAGTCAGCAGAAAGTGGTAACTGAATAATAAAATGAAGAGTTGTATGGACTGTGATCACATGGACAGCACTCAGGTTTTAGTAAGAAAAGGTTGAAATTACTTATCTTACTCAGGTTTTGAATAAGAATTTCAAATAGTCTCTTCAAATCTCAAGCACATATATATAGAGAGCACATATTTTTACAATATGAAGTGGTTACTAAAATTGTTAGAAAATTTGAGCAGAGTAATTTACTGTTGCTTTGAAATACTTGAAAGGGATGTGACACAATAAAACGTTCAAAATTTAAGTGTATCTTAATTGGAGTGGAGGGAGTGAGAGAGATCAATCCCAAATAGTTCTGACATTTGGAGGGGAGAAGTAATGAGAATGTTAGGTACTTGTTTTGAAAAGCTATGTTCTGTAAGGCTCTGGGTTCCTAAAATTTAATAGAATATATGTGTGATTTTAAGTTTTTTTTTTTTTCTTCTATCTATTATAAGGAAACTAATAGCTGGGAATGTCTAGTTTACTTAAGAGTACAGAACAAGCTGCTTGCCTCTGCTGCATTAGTAACTTTATAAACATTTCCTGTGATCAGTGACTTTATGAATATATCCTGTGCCAATTCACAGATAGGAGGAGCTCAAACCCCTGTAGGCAATAGCACTCCTGATTTTAACAGAAAAATGTCCAGCCGTTTGTTTTTGGTACATGGAGAAGTAAGCAGACACACAAGTAATAGGAGGAAATACAGTTATTTTGAAGATGCAGCTTATAAAATTCTAAGCAAGACATTACTTTGCTTTGGGTTTGAAAATGTGGTTTTCAGCCTCAGTGTCACTTAAGGCTTTGTGTCTATGATGTTTCTTTTATGACGCCCCCTGGTCCTAAGCCTTGACAGTCAGACCAGTGGCTTCCTTAGGAATCGGCCTCTGGCAACTTTAATGAGAGAGATGACTCTGATCTGATTGTTTGGAAACAGAACTTGAATAAGGCAAGAACAAACAGAATGACATGCACAGTAACGGGAACGAACGAAAAAAGAGCAGGGTCCAGGGCAGGACAGGGATATTTATACATGTAGGTATAGGAGTAGCTAGGGCAGGGATCTGAGACAAGGGTCTAATGGGAGAATCTGATTAGGAATATTATAATTCTTGCAGCAAAAAGTAACCAATAATAACTCCTCCCTCCTCAGGGTGGACTGAGAACTTTCTGGCAACTATTTACACAGAACAACTAAGGTTACTTGGGAGTGAGCCTCCTGCTCACCATGACTGCAGGGTTTTCCCACAGCCTTGAGCTGTTTTCTTCCTCTTGTACTGAACCAATCCCAATTAGAATACATGTGGCAGTAGGAACTGTAAATATTTCTTAGCTCATGCTGATCTTTCTCTGCCACAAAGGTTTGACTGTAGATATAAAACTGCCAGTTTAGCT
>CM031878.1:62723640-62745613 GCA_018697195.1 Certhia americana
AGTATAAATATAAATATATTTATATTATATATGTAAGCATATTCCCAACATTACAAAAATATCACGCTATCTTGCACTTACACAAAACTAACACAGTTTTGTGGCCAACAGAGTGACTAATTTTCAAGCTGATTAGAACAGTAAGTAGTTGTACTTAAAGGATGTGATGAATTTATTCAGGGTGTTTTCAGTTTGTTTGCTGTTCAAACAGGTACATTTCTCAGCAAATCTGATGAAATATTCTGACATCTGTGATTTTAATCTTTTTTTTTCTACTGGATATCCCCTCAGTGTCTTACATAGCTGAACATAAGATGTACACAGCAAATATATGCAGCAAAAATGGTGTAGACTTGTAGTCTTAAATATTTTGGATGGTAAAAATATTGAGTTTAAACAAAAGTTACTTCAGAACATTTTGTTTGTCTTAAAATTAGAAATATATACATAGCTCTTGAGGGTTTTATTTCTTGACGTTTACACTACTAGTGTAGCCAAGGTACTTGAATTATTTGGGCACAAACAAAAAATATTAATAGTTGAAGCCAGGAAACACATTAATGAGGCATTTATTTTCAAAAGCAAAATGAAAGAACAGATTTAGATTGGCAAGCTTTATTACATTTTCAATTTGCTGCCTTTTCTGTAACTTTATAAAATTAACAAATGGTCATTGTAGATTAAGTTGTGATTCTGTCCTCATACTCTAAGAATGCTTTGAAAGCCATGCATTACTGTTTTGACCTTCAGCTTCATGTCATTCATTACAAAAATAAAAATGAAATAATGGTTAATTTGACAAACATATCTTCCATTTTAAAAAGTAATTAAAAGAAATTGGATTCCTTTTCTTGTTGTTTGTTTTGTGTTAAATGTTACATTTTGTGAGCAAGAGAACTTGATCTCTGCTTACCCTTTTCAGACTGCTCTGGCACAGTTGGAGTCTCTTGCATTTGATGTTGAACAGACTCATCCACCAGCTACGAAAGAAACCATAGATTGTCTGCCACAGATTATTGTCACAGGTGACTACAATGGTATGGAAAAATAATGAAAAAGTAATTTCCACAAAGTTTGTAAGAACAAGTTCAACTTTCTCTAATACCATTGTTGCAATATTTAGGTATACTTACTGCATAATGCTGTTTTAAAGTCTTTTGAATCTGAGTATAATTGTGATCCATTTGGAAAACTAATGTGTAATGGAGTTACTGTGACTGTACTTCGTAACCATTAGTGATACTGTTGATAATATATGTATTTTAATTTGAACTCATCTTAGGAAAAGGTATTAATGCTTTTTCTTCATCATAGGTTTAGGTGAAGAGCAGTGTTGTACTATCTGTTGCAGTGAATATGTGGAAGGTGAAATCCTAACAGAGCTACCCTGTCATCATTTGTTTCACAAACCTTGTGTAACTCTTTGGTTACAGACAGTAAGTACTACAGGATTGGTGGAGGATTTGTGTGTGGGGGGGTGTATTTTGTGTATTCTTCTGGGAAGAACAACTTTTAACTCTTTGAAAATGTGGGATGAAATACCAAGAAATAGCTGGTTGTTGAATTTGTGCATTATGGAACCAAATTCCAGTACAAATGAGGAAAGAAATTTATACTCAGGTGAAGGGCATTTTCTTTAAGAGAGTATTTCTGTAAGGGAAAACATGTTTTCCTTTACTAAGAATGAAAGACGTGGATGAGTTATAACTTGTTTTGGTACAAGAAAAGCTTTCTTTACTATATTCCTACCTTGAAGTAAAGGCGATGGAACCATTTTCTCTGATGAGAGCAAAGGATTTGCCCTGTCTTACTGCAATGTCAGGCTTGTTTATGGTGACAGCTAAGGCTGGCAGAGGAAATACTGAAGTGCTTGTAGATTAACTTTTTTTTAAATTACCTTTAGTAATTCTATATAATATTAGATTTCGTGTTCATGATTTGTAATCAGTTTCATTCCAAATGTCTTAAAAAGGCTTGCATCATGTTGAAGCTAGACTAAACCAACCACAATGAATGAACTGGTATGGTTTTTGTAGTTGCACTTGCACTCTCCTTTATGTACGGCGCAGATCTGGACTTGGTTCAGTTTTCAGTAAGCTGACAGTGTAGCACAGTTTTCTCAAGAGTATAAGAGAATAATTGATTGTACTATGGAGTTCATATCAGACTGCCTCTAACATGGAGGCTTGGTGGATTTAGTTGATAGATTTATATTTTTTTTTTACCTTGATAATGTTAATTGCTGTATTAATTTTTGGTTTTTTCCCTGTTGTCATAATGAACTGCTACTGCTGAAAACTAGGACAAAAATACTTCCTCTTAGATTTGGGCTGTACCTAACTTATTTTTAATCCTTGCCTCAAAAAAAAAAAAAAGTCCCACCTGTGAAACCAATGCTGTGAAGAAGAACTTGGAGAGAACCTGATACATTTGCTGTGTAGCTGGTATAAAAGCAAAACAAGTCTTCCTTTTGAGTTTGTGTTAGCTGTCAGCTTCAGGTAGCTATGCAGTCAAATTTGATGCTGTTGTAGAGACACTAAATACTTTATAAATAATAACTTTTAGCTTTTCAGTAGAATGGAATGCAAACTCTGCAAATAACCTGTGGCTTTTTTTTCTCTTTTTGTAGTCGGGAACGTGCCCTGTTTGTCGTCATGTGCTTGTACCTGTACTTCGTGAAGAAGCTGATGCCTCTGGTTTTTTTATTTGATTCATGAGTCAGCATCTTCTGTTAACATTACTACTGGACCCTCAAACTAGGGTCAGAAATAAAATTTGCCGCCAAAATCAAAATATGTAAATTTTCCCTGTTCTAATTATAATGTGAAAATAATTCAGTATAAAAATATTAATAGAGAGTGATGGATTGGCTTGAGTTGGAAAGGACTTTAAAGATGATCCGGCTTAAACCCCCCTTGCTGTGGGCAGGAACATCATCCTCTAGACCAGGTTGCTTCAAGTCCCATCCAACCTGGCCTTGAATGCTTCCAGGGCTGGGGCATCCACAGCTTCCCTGGGAATCTGTGCCAGGGCCTTACCACTCTCACAGTAAAGAACTACCTCCTAATGTGTAATCCAAACCTAATTTTGAAAGTTTGAAACCATTTTCCCTTGTCCTGTCACATGCTATTGTGAATAGTCCCTTTTCATCCTTCTTGCGGAGTCCCTTCAGGTACTGCAAGGCCACAATTAGGTCACCTCAAAGCTTTCTCTTCTCTAAGCTGAACAATCTCCGTTTTCTCGGCCTTTTGCCATAGGTGCTCTATCCCTCTGATACTTTGGTGTCCCTCCCCTGCACTCTCTCCGTCAGCTCCATGTCCTTCCTGTGCTGGGACCCCAGGGCTGGAGGCAGCTCTGCAGGTGGGGTCTCAGCAGAGCAGGGCACAGGGGCAGAATTCCCTCCCTCTCCTGCTGCCCACCGGGCTCTGGATGCAGCCCAGGACACACTTGGCTCTCTGGGCTGGCAGTGCCCTTGGCTGGCTCCTGTCCAGCTCTCAACCCCCAGCACCCCCAAGTCCCTCTGGGCAGGGCTGCTCTCCATCTCTTCATCCCCAGCCTGGGCTGGCACCAGGGGTTGCTCTGACCCAGGTGCAGCACCAGCACTTGGCCTTGTTAAACCGTGTGAGATTCCCATGGGGCTGCTCCAGCTTGTCCAGGGCCCTCTGGATGGCACCAGTTTGGATGGCACAGTTCTGGTCCTAACAGGGATCCTCAAGGGCCACCACTTTTCACTGTTGTTGATCAGGACTCTGAGCCATTGACCACCACCCTCACGGTGGTCCATGGCCATCCAACCACTTCTTAGTAATCTAGCAGCCCACTCATCAAATCCATCTCCAGTTTAGAGAGTCAAGTGCTTTGCTGAAGTCCAGGTAAATTACACCCTTTCTTTATTGACTGCTTAGTCACTCCATCATAGAAGGCCGCCATGTGGGAAGGAACAAGAAAGCAAATGGAAAAAATAAGCTTGTTTCCGTTCAAGTTTTCATTTTATCTATGCATGCACTAGTACCTTGGAAGCATTCAGATTCTGGCAGGTGTTGATAGCTTAATTTATTTTGGCCATTAGAGAAAGAGGTAACAATTTTTCCTAACTATAGCACCAGTAATTAACATAGTGTGGAAAGAAGTTCTGGCAAGTTAAAGGGAAAGTTCCAAGGGTTTTGGCAAGCTGCCTCATAAACTGAAACTCTGTAGCCACCTTTATTGTTATGCAAGGCAGGAAGCTCTTGTTTCCCCTCTTTCCTTGTTCCGTGGTGATTAAACACCTGAGGAAAACCAACTTTTTTGGGGTTTTTTTAATAAAGTAAAGCTATAAATGCAATTATTTTCTATCTCTGAAAAATAATTCCCTATGAACTATATAAACTGCTTATATAAACTGTGAAAAGTGAAAAGTGTTTGGATCAGAGCATCTGAGTTGAAACGGCCCTGTCATGGTTTGGCCAGATTGGACAATTTGGTAATATTGGCAGATGATTAAATCAATGAAAGGAGTGAATATGTGTGAGATGTTATATGGTGGTTCATGTCATTATAGAAGCAAATGATGAGATACATATAAATAAGAATACTGAACTTACATGGTCATAAGGCAAAGGAACATACAATAATTTCATTATTTTGTTTTGAATCCCTTTATTGTTCTGAGATTTGTTATTATGTATTTCTTGCCAAATAATTGTACCCACTCTTATGTATAAGGACAAGTGCAAAATTGTGAAAACATGTAAAGGCTTTTTAGTGCTGCAGGCTTGTATGAACATGTAGAGACTCGTTACTGCTGCTGCCTACTGGCTGGGGATGTAGCCTAGCGACGTGTTCGGGTTTTGCCCAGACCTGATGGGGCTTGTGACTGCTGCTCCTGGTTTGTGAGACTACAGACTAGCCTAATGTAACCAGACTTGTTCAGACTTGTACCTCAGCACAATGAAAGTGACAGCACAATGAGAAGCTTCCTATAAAAGGGCAGTGACGGAGGGTAGAGTGGATGTGTTGGTAGAGCAGACTCCCCACGTCCCCCATCAGTGGCTTGCTTGTTCCTTACCAATGAACTAATAAATTGCCTATTGATTGACCAACCTGATTGTGGTGAGAAATTTGTAACATGCGCATTCATGAACACACATTTTAAAACCGAAACCATGGGCATAGCTCTCTTGCTCTTCTGGTCTGGTTACAGGCAGCAGGGCCAGCCCTGTCCCACCAGTAGGGTCGGGCTGGGTGGGCTCTGCTGCAGGCTGGGACCCTCCCTAGGAACCCACTGAGCCCCCATCCCAGCAGGGCTGGGCTCTGCCTCTGTTGCAGCACTGGCTGGGCTGGGCTTTTCCTTCCCTTCCCCAGTGTGGTCAGGTGGGGGATGGCTGGGCCAGGCCTGTGTGGCCCTAGCAGCTGCCAGGCAGGGAGAAGAGAAGCCCACAGCCTGTGGTGTGGACACTTGCTGTGAACAGGGAAAAGCAGTTCTCAGCTTCTCTTAGGACTAGCCTGGGAAAAGCTGAAGAAAGAATGTAAGCAAAGCTCAACACCTAATGTTTTAGCAAATGCCACACAGGAAAAACAAGTGCTGTTTTGCAGGACTGTTTTTCAAGGGGTGTTGGTTTCTTCTTCTTCAATGAGACTATTGTTTTCTCAGGTTAACCAATCCATGTTTAACCCACGGAGCACACTATAAAAGTGTGCACCAGTTTTCATGAAGTTGCTTTTTGCTGTTGCCTTTGGAATTGGAGTCTGTCATCTTGTGACGGTGCACAGTGACACTATGGTGTGTTGCCACTAAGCCCAGCCTGACTCATGAGATCCCAGCCACTCCCAGCCCCCTCCTGGTGTGGCTGCTGGAGAAACTTCCATCCATAAGAAAAGGCTGGCTGCAAGTTGCCAAGAAACTGTGCTGGAGCTGCAGGAAATCATGTGGCTGAAACCAGTGGGTGGCCCAGAGTGAAATGTTGGCCCTTTTGGTGCAGAGGGAACCTCCTGGGTCATTCTTCCCTGAGTGAGAGACAGGGACAAGGAGAAGACACATAGAGCAACCACATAAAGGCATTGAGGTTGGTAGGGAAGGAGTAATGTCCCAGATGGGGGGAGTGTGGGGAGCTGCTTTCAGACTGAAGATCTCTTGTGAGTTATGGTGATTGACTATAATGTATTGGAATATTTCCTTTGACCCATGGAGAGATGTGGGGAGCTGGAGAGTTCAGGTTGTGGACCTAGGCAAAGGAATGCAGTGTTGGGATGGGCCTGTGTTGGGGTGGCTGTGATTCCATGGGAGGTTTGGGCAGAGGGATGAAGTGAGGCAGACTCTTTTCCCCCCCATGAGAAGAGG
This sequence comes from Certhia americana, assembly GCA_018697195.1. NCBI lineage: Eukaryota > Metazoa > Chordata > Aves > Passeriformes > Certhiidae > Certhia > Certhia americana. The sequence goes on from CM031878.1 coordinate 62,729,960, forward strand.
AGGAGGAGGAGCATCTCTGTTCCTTGCGATGAAGATGATGTTGAAGTTGGATGGGGAGGATTTTGCTTTTGAATAGTTCGTCCTTGAAATAAAACCCCATGCATCGACTTGGCCCAGAAGCACAGCTTGGAGGAAGCTGGGATCATGGGAGGGGCTTCACAGCTCAGATTTTCTGGGCAACTGTTGTTTATGGCGATTGGGACTGCAAGGGAATTATTTTCTTGTGGGGAGATTTTTTGCAGCAGGTGGGAGATGCTTCCCTCCCTGGCTGAACTGAAGGAAGACTGTTTTGGGGGTGGAAAGCTGACTGGGATTTTGTGGTGTTGTTTTCTGTGCATTGTCAGTTGGAGGGAGGGGAAATTGTGGGGAGGGAGGAGGAGGGTTCTGAGGGTTTCATTCTGATTCTTGGGGTTTTTTCCTTTTTTTTGGTGTTGATTGGTAAAGTTTTATGCTTTTGGGTTTGGGCCTGCTTTGCTCTCGGTTGGGAAGTTTAAAGTTGGCGAACCAGGACCACAGAATGAATTGATTTTTCTGCTTGGTTTTGAACTGAAACTATGATGGGCCCTTACACATCATTTTGTTCTGACCTTCACTGCTGTGGGAGATAGGTTGTTCCATGCCCCATTCAGCCTGGCCTTGAACACTTCTAGGGATGGGGCAGCCACAGCATATCCAGACAGCCTGTTCCAGTGCCTCACTACCCTCACAGTAAACAGTTTCTTTCCTGTATCTAATCTATACCTTCTCTCAGTTTAAAAACCTTACCTCTCCTCTTATCACAACTCCCTGGTAAAAAGTTCCTCTTCAGCTGTTCTGTAGCCCTCCTAGAAGACTGCTCTAAGGTACTCCTGGAGCCTTCTCTGGGCTGAACAACCTAGCTACCTCAGCCTGTCCTCACAGGGGTTTGTTTTTGCAGCTTTCCTCAGGTTCTGCTTGAGTATGTCTATGTCTTTTGTATACTGAGGGCTCCAGAGCTGGACACAGCACTCCAGGTGGGGGGAGAATACTCCATGGGAGTGCAGCAGGGAGGCAGAATCAACTCCTTTAACTTGCTGCCCACAGTCTTTTAACACAGCCCAGGACACAATTGGCTTTCAGGGCACTTTGGCAGCTTTTTGGCTGCCAGTGCACATTGCCATGTCATATCAAGATTTTCATCATCCAGCATCCCACATACTTGTAAGTGGTGCTCTCAATCCATTCTCTGACCATCCTTTGTTTATGTTGTAGTTGGAATTGCCTTGACCCAGGTGCAGCACCTTGCACTTGGCCCTGTGGAACTTCATGAGGTTCACACAGGCCCCTCTCAGGTCTGTCAAGGTCCCTCTGGGTGACATCCCCTCCCTGCAATGTGTCCATTACACCACACAGCTTGGTGTTGTCCGCAGGTTTGCTGAGGCTGCTCTGATCCCACTGCCCATGTCACTGACAAAGGTGTTTAGCAGGGCCAGTTCCAACAATAGTGCTAGAGGAATCTGCTTATCCCACCTGAGTTTCCACCTGGGACCATCAAGCCACTGACCACAAGCAGGGCAAGTCATAGAATGTGACTGTCTTGTCTGTCAAATCTGTCTCTCCCGTTTGGAATGAAGGATATTCTGTGGCACAGAAATCAAGGACTCCTCTCAGAGCAGTGGGGTGCTGGGTCCCAGCGTGTGGTTCTGTTCCCACTGTCAGCACATCTCTCTGAGTGTGCTGTCCAACGGGGTTGAAATCTTGTGGCCTGTTTGTCTTTACTTTCTCTTTAATTCCCTTTTGTTATCTCCATTTGTAACTCTCCTGTAATCTTACCTGCAAAACTCTGCAACCCATCTCACTCCTTGAACCAAGAATAGAAACAGATCCTCTTGAAGAAAGTCCTCAGGCAAAAAATCCAGTCCAAAGCCACTCCTTTCTTTTTGTGATCTCTAGAGGTTTTCTGCAGTTTACCTCTGAGATACAACCCTCGATTGTCTGTGCATCATCACTTCCTGTTTTCTTTTTGAATGTGCTTCCTTCCTTTCTTCCTTTGTCCAAACCATTCGTGTTTCTTTCTCTTGTTTCCTGCCACCTGTATCTTGCTAACTTCCCCTTCCTCTTTCAAACTGCATTGTATGCCATATTTGGTTTAGTGTGCTCATTCTACTTGTTACCAGACCCGTACCCATTGCAAACTCCTCCATGGCATGATTGCTGCAGCCCAGGCTACCTCCAGTTTTGATGTCTCTCATAAATTTCTCCATATTAGTGAGAAACAAGAAATGCTTCTCCTCTGGTCTGTCTTCATAATGTGGACTAGAAACTTACCCTCAATGTTTTTTTGTGTTTGCCTGAACTGCTTGCAGTTGGCTGTGCCATTTTCCCAGCAAACATCCAGCTGGCTGAAGTCCTCTGTTTGAATCATGGCCTGCAAATGTGATTCTTCCTGCAGCTGAAGAAAGAGCTCTTCACCAACTTCCTCTCCTTGATCAGGTAATGTGTAGCAGACAACAAGCACAAGGTTTCTCTTGTCTTAGTCTCTAATTCTCATCCATAAGCTCTTGACTTGCACATTGCTGTTCTTCAAAAACATCTTTGTGCAATCAATCTCATTTTTGTCATGGAGGAAAATTCCCCCAGCTCTCTTTTTTACCTGTCCTTTTTGAATAGCTCGTAGGTATCAGTCACAGCATTTCAGTTGTGTGATTCATCCCAGCAAGTTTCTGTGGTAGCAATCAGGTTATAGTTACGTCTCATAGTCTGTAAAGAGGTTGGTACCAGCTGGATTTTCTGGAGTGTTAATCTCTTGCATGAGTTCAATGCAAGGTTACAAATATGTGAGCCTTTGGAGGCTCTTACATCAACAATATTCAACTAATAGTACTTTTGTGTAAAGTAACGTAAGCAGTTTTTCCATTTCTCTGTTGGATTTGTCAAGCCTATGGGATCTGAAGCAGCTTCAGTTAATTCCTTATTTTATTTCTTTTCTTTCTTTATTTTAATTCCTCACAATTATTTCCTCATTATATTTCTTACTTTTATTTTTTGCTTCATCCGTTTTCTCTGGTCTTCCTTTGGAGTGACTGTTCAACTGAAACTCTTGCTATGGGCACTTTTTCATTTACCTGAGCTCACAAGTTGTGGCTGTTTCAGAACTGTGCATCACTGGTTTCACTTACAGTTTGGCACTTTATGCACTGTTGCCTCTGGGGCATTCTGACAGCCTTGAAGCCCCAGGATGTGGTGCTGCTTTGGCTCTAGTACTTCCCTTGAATTTTCATACTCTATATCAAAAATAATCTGCCACTGTCTTTGTGTTTGGTGCCATTTTCCCTGAGAATACATTTCTGGTGCATCAGTGTTCTGGCTCACCTTTCCAGGCTTGATTCACTGATCATTAGATTGACTTTGTACATTGTGGGAAATTGTGGGCTCAGCATCTAATATCAGAGACACAATCATTATCATAAGTAAAAAAAAAAAAAAAAAAACCCAACAACCAAAACAACAAAAAACCCACAAACAAACAAAAAACCCACAACACACAAAAAAACCCCCCTACAAAACCCTCATATCTCCCAAAACCCCTTTTCAATCTAGTTAATATAGTGTGCAGAAAGCTAACAATCTTCCACTTTGATCAAACAGTCTATATCTGCTTAGAGCATACTGAAAGTGTTTCCTTTCTGTTGCTTTTAACATCTTCTTTTGAACTTAATTGAAAGGTTGGTTATCAAACTTTTAGGGACAGCATTTAGGACCAGTTGTTAAATGTTTAACTATTTCCAAGATGCTACCTTCTTGCTGTATTTTTAAAGACCTACGAAATTCTGTATTCATGTTTGTTTAAAGAATTGCAAGGTTATGTTGCACAAAAACGAAGTGTTGCAACACAATTCTTCTGAATATGAAGAACAGAATAGTTTCTGAGAGTTTTTTCCTCTAGAGATAGTTTACCCATTTTAAATTAAGGTAATGACAATGAAATACATCTCATAGGAGAAGGGAGCTGGCTGTAACTTGTTGCCATGATGATGCGATTTGATATTTGTGCCCTTTTTTGCAAAGCACAGAATTTTCCTAACTTTGGGGGGTTTGTTTTTTGATGGCTCTAGCAAGGCCTGCTGAGTGATACTTGGAACTCTTCTTTTATTCTGTTTTGGTTTTTTGTTTCTGGTTTTTTTTGGGAGAGGGGTGTTTGGTTTTTGTTTAGTTTTTGTTTGTTTGGGGTTTTTGTTGTTGTTTTTAGAAACCTCCCCTGTTTGGGAATTACTGCTTTATGGTTTGAACTCTGAAAACTGTATTAATAGTATAGTGATGCTGCTTGGCTTTCTGCATAAATACTTTGCTGTATTCTTACAAACTTCCATTTTTCTTACTTAAATGGAAAAGGAGTGAAAGCGGGGCTTTCTGGGGCTGACAGAATTTGGCCAGTAAAGGGCTTCCTTGAGTAGTTGTAAAGATCAAGACTTTTTTTTTTATATTTTAACCTCCCAATAAATACAGCTATTTCCACTGAAGAAAATACACTGCTATAGCTGTGTCATGGTTTGAACGACAGGTGTCTGCTAAGGAAGGCAGGAGCCTCCCTTCGAATGGAGAATTAAACTCCCTCCCTCCAAATTATTATAACTTTTGGAATTAAGGGGCTCTCAGGCAAAGATATAGGAATAGGAATAACAGGTCTTTATTATGGGAACTAAAATAAACAATAAAAACACATGCAGTAAGACAGACAAATAAACACACAAACCCCACTGACAGAGTCAGGATACAACCTGACACCCTGTGGGTCAGGGTGTTGGTGGCAGTCCCATTCAATGGTGGCTGCAATCCTAGCAGCAGATGTGGCTCTGTTGCAGTGATGCTCCTGTAGAAAGAGTGGAGTTCTTTTGCTGAAGGTCCAGTAGCGATAGATGGGACTGGTCTGCCTCTGAGAATCCAGTGGAAAAGGCTGCTTGCTGTTCCAACTCCCAGATTTTTTATCCAGGTAGGAATACTTGGCTCCTCCCCCAGGATGCAGCATTTCCCAGTGGGATGATGTAATTCTCTCAGTGAGACTCACTGGCCCATTAGCAGAAGATCTCTCCCTGGAGGGAGGCTGGGTTGTGGAAGAGACAAGAAAACTGCCCCAGCAGGTTTTGTGACACTTGGCCATTGACAGACAATTACACCCCGACACACCCCCCAGTTTCATCAGATGGTGATAGAATACAGAGTTTTTGTTACATTTTGCACTGCAACCCATGACATTGTCTTCTTCAGGCTCCCCTTTGTCAAAGGGCTCCTCTGACCAGCCAACCCACCCCTTTTATCACACCTATCGTTATTAGTCACAGCTGTGACTCATTAAGAGCAGAACTATTTCTCTTCTTTTGTAATTAGTACAACTGTGATTTATCAGAGGCAAGGTGGCCTGTAATCCCTTCTTCCACACTACACAAGAGTTCAACAGTGTGAAGAGCCAGAGCGCCTCCTGTGCTTGGCACAGGAGTAACACGTCTGTTACGTTAGGGTCACAGTTTTGGAGACAGGCACACAACAGATCACACTGAGGATTATGTGACACAGCTGGTGTTTTTACTGAGCAATGCCCCTTTTTATAGGGGGTTCAAAATTCCTGCACTTGAACAACTGATCTCTCGAGGTTTCATCACCACCCAGCTCACAGGCAAATGATATGTCTGCATTTAGAATTGAATGAGATTAGCTAGGGTCCCTTGTTTGAGTTTGAACTCAACCTATCATTGCCTTACTTAGGGACTTGTTTACTTTTATTCTATAATGTTTCATTAGTTTCATCATTCAACATTCCCCAGTTTCATCAGATGGTGATAGAACACAGAGTTTTGGTTACATTTTGCACTGTAACCATGACAAGTTGGTAGGCTCATTCTTTCTCAGAAAACCATGGCAAGGCTGAAACTAACGAAACTGAGTTGCCTCTTTGATCACCCAGCTGCTCTTCTACCTTGAAAATACATTATTTTTTTTCCAGTTGCTTTTTGTTTAAACAGATGTAATGATGTTTTGTTTTCTTAGGGTATACAAAGAGAGCCTTCTTTACACTGAGGCTTGATTGATTATAGAGTAGGACCCAATTACTGAATTGTATAACAGTTAGTTAGGACTAGTAAATAAGGCTCCTTGTCTTGTGTTACAAGTGGGCTGACAGTCATCTCTGTGTGGCCTTTGGATATACAGACCTGGTAATAAAGGTTTAAATCAGTGTTCTGGAGCCTTGGCATTCCCCTGACTTCTGCTATCATGTCATTGACATCCAGTACAGATTAACCCAAACGAAGTCTGGTACTTGTGGTAAAAGCAGAAGGGTTCATTGTAAGCTCATGCCACGTTTCTGAAATGCAGTGTAAAAAGTAATTGAAAATAAAAGTTCTCTTCCCTAGGTTTGAAGAAAAGTTTTTCAGATGACTTTGGGTGGAGAGAGAGAAGCATATTTTGCTGAGAATATGATATATTTGGCATGAATGTAATTAACTCCTAAAGCATATTTCCAAGTACATTATCTTTATATCTTTGAAAACTTGCAATAGAACCATTCCTTAAAAGGCCCATTGTGGTTCAGTGAATTTAAGACTGTGACCATAAGGAACACATTTTAAAGCAGGGGCATCAGGGTTGTTTATTTCATAAAATGAATATGTACAGTCCTGTTCCATATTTTCCTTTAAATAGGACAATCTTTCTGTGATAATACACTAACATGAACACATCTGAATTGATATTATGAATGCATTAGGTATCCTGTTCTGAAAAATAGCAAAGATGGAAAAAGAAAAACAACCGTGGCTCAATAATTTCAGTTTTATTATTAGCAGCATATTTTTAAAATCCATGCTCTTTCCCCTGGGTTTTTTTGTTTGTTTGGTTGGTTTGGGTTTTTGTTAGTTTGGGGGTTTTTTTGTTTTTCAGGGTTTTTTTTTGTGTTGGTGAGTGCTTTAGGATATACACAATAGAAAACAGTTCTGTGCAGTCCTTTGGTCAAGGTGGTACACACAGATGCATAATTTTTTAGACAAGAGAAGTAAGATTGCTATGTGGAGAAAAAGTCCTTTTATAGGCTAATGAGCAAAATACATATTTACAAATCTTTATTGTCCTAAAATTTCACCACATAATTGTAGTTTTTTCCAGTCTTAAGCCTCTGTGTAGATAGGCATGGTCTGAGCCATGTATCGTAAATAATTATACACAAAACAACTAATGATGGTTATTAATGAGTAAGTATGAGGATTTAATGTTACTGAGGCCAAAAGGTAAAGGGCATGGTTTTCATTTATACTAGAGTTGCTTCGCCCTCCTGAGGCAAAAGAAAAGGCTTTCAAGAAGACATAAAAGAATATTAGGTAAGAAATAGAAAGGAAGATTAGTCTAGCTGGTTTCTCAGCTACCTTGAAATCACAGTAAAAACAAGTCCTTTTTTCAGTTGTGAAGCAAGATTGCCTTTAGTTTACCTGGCAGCAGCCTTTGAAAATATGTCAAGGAGAATTACGTTTTCAAAGGCAGGTTTTCTGACATTTTATGTCAGATTTTCTAATTTACAAGAACCAAGGGCCACAATTTTAGTGTTATAAGTGGTACTGATTAGTGATAGTTAGAACCTGGCTGTTCTTTCATAGCTCTGTGTTATGAAAACCTAAAGAGGAAATAAATTTCCTAATAGGAAATAAAAATACTTTGTAAAACTATTTCTTTATTTTATATTGTGTACTATTACCTGCTAATTTGGAAGATCACCTCTGCCAATGAATAGAAGAGTTTCCCTGTGGATGAGTGAAATTCCCTCCGCTTACTAAAAGCAAAAATATAAAAAATGCTTTCTAACACACCTTTAATGCTACAGTAGGAGGATGTCAGCTGCAGAAACACTGATACAGTTTTGAAAATGCTTTTTGTATATTCCAGACATCCTTTTTTAAGGTGGTAACTTGTTTTGCTAGTCAAGGAAGATGTTCTTGTCAGCAACACTGTAAATAGGCTCTTCTTTACCTATTTTAGTGGAATGAATTGGAGCCTGCATAGAACCTGCTCTGTACGTGTTTACTTTTTCATTTTAACTCCCTGAATCACAAGTCATGTAAGAAAGTAGGGAGTTTTTCTACAGAGAATAAAAATGGGATTTAGTCCTCATTATTTATGTTAAAGCTCCATGAGACTTTCTGATGATATGAAAGATAACTGGAGGGACCAATGTAAAGCAAATCTAGAATCACACACAAAAAAAGAGCCTGACTAAAGAGTTTGTTCCTGAATGATGAGCTTTTGGGACTTGAATGAATAGCACCATTTAAATGAAAGTGATGCAGGGGAACAGGGGATCCTCAACAGTGTTTGTCACCTACAGATAGCCACAGTCCTCCTTCAGTTATATTTCTCCCTGTGGCACAAGTATTCTCCTTGGAGCTTTTGAAACAAATTTCTAGTTCACCAGGTTCTTTTGGTGAAGAAATGCCCTTCAGGTCCTTTGACTTCATGCAGTTTTCTTCTGAAAATGGCTGGCAGGAAGGGGAGAAGTGGGAGTAGAAAAAAGTGTGGTCTTTCAAGTGGATCTAGGCAACCTATAGTATCAACCAAGGCCAAATTCAGTTGTGAGTAGAGGGAAGGAAGCAAAAAAAAAGGAGTGTGTGGCACAAAAACGCTTTTGGCAGCTCTGTTCACAGCAGAAAGCATGGAAACTCCCAAGGCACTGCTATCTGGCCCACTGCACTCCTCTAGTTCTTCAGGAAATGTGGAGACTGATCACTAAAACACATTCAAAATCTCTTGGTCTAAATCTTACATGACCTGTGAGATAGTTTCTTTCTGACCGAGAGGAATAATTTGTATTTGTTGGTGTCAGGGAGACAGAAAGGATCCCTGTGTGCCCTGCAGGTTAAGGGTGTGTTCATGAGACCTGTGACTTGCAGAAGGGTCTTTATATTAAATTACCAATTCAGAATGTGGCACTGTACAATCTCCTGCTCTGAATCAATTATCATATCTAACTGAACAATAAAGCATCAATTAATTTGTTGAGAAAAACTAATTTCGGTTGTGTTACTGAAAATGGTTTGATGAGTGACAGTAATTGAATGCATATTACTGCTGGTACAGTCAGTGTGTGTTAGCAGGGAAGCATCTGAAGATAGCATTTTCTCCTTTCATACATTACAGAGGGAAGGTGTCTCTCTGTGAGCATAATTCAAGCACAGAGCACTAAGAGCTACCTCTGGATGTTTCATTTTCAGGATAAATACATATTCAAATTGTAACTTACATTCTAAACTATTATAGATTATTTTGACTACTTTTTAAGAGTTTGTACTTGGGTTGACAGTACTTCTAGTAAGTACTCCTTTTCTGTCTTTTGTTATGCATGACATCATGCACTGAGGGAGATTAAATTTTTCTCCACTTACCTACTGCATTCTGAAGTTATCAGCAAGGCAGTATAATTAGTTAACTTGCTTTAACATTTTGTTAAAGAATTGGTTGCCTTATTATGCTGTGAATTGGAGCACAATGGAGAGTGCAAGGTAGCTTCAACTCCTCTACAGTACCAGAACAGATGCACGCAGGGAATGTACTGCAATGCAGCAGCTTGTCAGAAAGACTTTAGGCAATATAGCCTTAAAAAAAAAAAAAAAAAAGGGGGGGGGGGGGGGGGGGGAAGTATGTCAGGGCTGATCCAGTTTTTCATAGATTTTTTTTGCGTAGTTTCATCATTCACTGGACAATTATCTGAATACTAAGAATTGATACCACAGTGCTAGACTGAAGTATCTTAAAAAAATGGGTTTTTTTAACATAATTACCTGCCTTCAAAACTGAAATCACAGCTATGTACAACATACAATGGAATTTCTTGTTCACTTTAAACTCCAGAGATCAGTTAGAAATTCCTTTCAGGCTTTTCATTATCCAAGTGTTGTGGGTTTTGTTCATTTCCCAGCTGACGCACCAATCTGTGTCGTGGTTTCGGTTTGAAACCGGGCAGAAGCACCAATTTTATGTCTTAGTTTTGGTTTGACAATTTGAAATTTCACAATCAATGTGTATTCACTAGATGTGCATCCACCCTTTTCATTGGTTTAATCAGGTGTCAATATTATAAAATTGTCCAATCAGGACTAAACCAAGACATCAAGTAAAAGATACATCAAATAATGATGAGCTTCTTGAAACATTGTGATCTCTCATGACATCATTTTAATAAAAAATAAAACGTACTCTAAAAATAAATGTATAGATTTATATTGGTTACAGTTAAAACTGTTCTCGTGCAGCTTTTTGGTATCATTCTTACAAATACTATTTATGTCTTCCTGTATCACATATTATTATTAAGCTTTGATGAAGGTCTAATTCTTCAAAATTCTTGCTGGTCTGTCCATGCATAAAATTGAAATATATTTGTAGTTCCCAAATGCAAAACTCTGTTGCTGTTATATGACACACATCCTCATTCAGAGGCAAATTAGTTTATTCTTTCCTGAGTTAAAAAAGGCATGAGAGAGCAAATAAGTAGCTGAGCCTTTGTCTGTTTCCTTAAGTAAGTGAGTTTTGTCCTCTGTGTGTGTGACAATCTGACATATGAGATGCTGACTAATTTTGCAAAATTTTAGGAGTATGTGTTAGAATGGCAGGACTGGCTGAAAGATGTCGTGAAAGTTCAGTTTGAAATTCTGAAATACATATTCATTGCAAAGATGCATACATGCCTGCAAGAATTTGCATTCCTTTCTCTTCTACTTAAAAGCTAATGGAGGATAGATAATACTAGATGCTTAAGTGTTAACCTTTCATTCTTTAGATGTCTTTGTCATGAGCTTTATTATGTTTTCTTAACTGTGACCACTATTTTTTTTTTTCTGAGCATCTATCTAATACAACTGGGAAGTGATTTATAGTTCAAAATAGGGAAGCAGAAGAAGATTGAAGGCTCAGTGACTAAATACAGACAGCAGTGTGCAAGGAAAAATGAAAAGTTTGGTTATTTTCCAGAAGTCTTAGTAGCAACATCCTTTTCAGGCAATATTTCCACTGAAATCGGTGTACTAAATTAATATTAAATAGATATAATCTTTTCTTCACAGCTGTAATATTTAATGCAGAAGCATCTCAATTCTTCTAAGAGCATTTATTTGTTACTACCTCAAGGCATATGCCATTTTTTTTTCTTTAGCTCTTCATAAAACTTTAGTTTGTGGATATTATAATTTTGACACAGTAAATTGTAGAGCACTTGATAAAGTATTAGGATCATTGTGACCAATGAAAAAAAAAAGAAACGAAAGAAAACAAAAACATTTTTCTTTCCTAAATGATTGTATAAAATACTATGGGATTACACAAAGCACTAGGTAAGAATTGTGCAGCAGAAGTGCATGGTCTATGAAGACTGAAATGTTAGCAAAATAAATGTATTTTAGATACAAATGGGCAGTCTTTGCTTGCCAGCTGTCTCAGCATGATCAGATTACAAAGTGGTAGAGTGATCTCTGCAGAGCTTTCATGAGAGTTGTGAGGGAGGGTGAGGCAGAGTTTTTATGGAGTCTCACAGGTAGCATTGCAGTAGCACTTTTCTACAAGAAGGTGTCTATTACAGTTACAGTGGGTTTGAAGCTGCACAGATAAATTTAGTCATAGCAGAATCTCAATTCAGCTAGCTTAGTTCATTATAGAATAAAAGTAAACAAGTCCCTAAGTAAGGCAATGATAGGTTGAGTTCAAACTCAAACAAGGGACCCTAGCTAATCTCATTCAATTCTAAATGCAGACATATCATTTGCCTGTGAGCTGGGTGGTGATGAAACCTCGAGAGATCAGTTGTTCAAGTGCAGGAATTTTGAACCCCCTATAAAAAGGGGCATTGCTCAGTAAAAACACCAGCTGTGTCACATAATCCTCAGTGTGATCTGTTGTGTGCCTGTCTCCAAAACTGTGACCCTAACGTAACAGACGTGTTACTCCTGTGCCAAGCACAGGAGGCGCTCTGGCTCTTCACACTGTCGAACTCTTGTGTAGTGTGGAAGAAGGGATTACAGGCCACCTTGCCTCTGATAAATCACAGTTGTACTAATTACAAAAGAAGAGAAATAGTTCTGCTCTTAATGAGTCACAGCTGTGACTAATAACGATAGGTGTGATAAAAGGGGTGGGTTGGCTGGTCAGAGGAGCCCTTTGACAAAGGGGAGCCTGAAGAAGACAATGTCATGGGTTGCAGTGCAAAATGTAACAAAAACTCTGTATTCTATCACCATCTGATGAAACTGGGGGGTGTGTCGGGGTGTAATTGTCTGTCAATGGCCAACTGTCACAAAACCTGCTGGGGCAGTTTTCTAATCTCTTCCACAACCCATCCTCCCTCCAGGGAGAGATCTTCTGCTAATGGGCCAGTGAGTCTCACTGAGAGAATTACATCATCCCACTGGCAAATGCTCCAGCTGGGGGAGGAGCCAAGTATTCCTACCTGGATAAAAAATCTGGGAGTTGGAACAGCAAGCAGCCTTTTCCACTGGATTCTCAAAGGAAGACCAGGCCCATCTATCACCACTGGACCTTCAGCAAAAGAACTCCACTCTTTCTACAGGAGCATCACTGCAACAGAGCCACAACTGCCACTAGGACTGCAGCCACCATTGAATGGGACTGCCACCAACACCCTGACCCACAGGGTGTCAGGTTGTATCCTGACTCTGTCAGTGGGGTTTGTGTGTTTATTTGTCTGTCTTACTGCATGTGTTTTTGTTTTATTGTTTATTTTAGTTCCCATAATAAAGACCTGTTATTCCTATTCCTATATCTTTGCCTGAGAGCCCCTTAATTCCAAAAGTTATAATAATTTGGAGAGAGGGAGTTTAAATTCTCCATTCGAAGGGAGGCTCCTGCCTTCCTTAGCAGACACCTGTTGTTCAAACCACGACAGACAACCTGGAGGAAAAGAGCCTTGAAGAGGTGGAGGAGCCCTGAGGGAGAAGGAAAGATCCAGAGAGATGCAAAGAAGAAAGAAGTAAGGAAAAGAACTGCTTCTGGCAAAAGTTCTGCCATGAGGTCAGTTTGCATCTGATGGAGTTGGAGCTTGCAGATATAGTCAAGCTGGTGAAAGCCTGCGTTCAGAGTCTACAAATCAATATTTGCAGACATAGTACAGTAGGTGATAACTTAGCAGTCAGTCTACAATTGGACCCTACAGTAGGATCCAATCAGAGTCAGGATGGCTAAGCTATTAGGAAGAATAATATTAGGACCCTTCACACATTCTTGAATGTTTGTGCCTTGGCTCATTTCTACTCCTAATGAGAGGTCTACTAAAACAGCACTGTACATGTATTTGCTGCACTTTGTCTGGCAAAATATTAGATTTCAGAAGTCATACTGTATCCATAAGTGTGTTGTTAAGTGTGCTAAATCCTCCAGACAGTCTAAGACAAATTACAGAGCTAAGCCATCACCAGCCATATGGAGCTCAACAATGGAAAGTGCTGGATGCTGCACCTGGGATGGGCAACCCTGGATGCATGGACAGACTGGGGAATGAGAGGCTGGAATGCAGCACTGTGGAAAGGGGCCGAGGTGTCCTGGTTGATAGCAAGCTGAATCTGAGCCAGCAGTGCCCTGGCAGCCAGGAGGGCCAACCCTGTCCTGGAGGCATCAGGGCCAGCATCACTAACCAGGAAAGGGAGGGGATTTCCTGTTTTGCTCTGGGTTGTGGTGGCCTGACCTTGACAGCTGTGGGTAGTTTTGGGCACCACAACATAAGAAAAACATTGACCTATGACAGGATGTCCAAAGAAGGGCAATGAAGATGGTAAAGGACCTCAAGACCAGTCATATGAGAAGTGGCTGAGGGCATTTGTTCTGTTCAGCCTGGAGGAGACTGAGGAGGAACCTCACTGCAGTTACAACTTGGAAGAGGAAGGGCAGACAGTGATCTTTTCACTGTGGTGACCAGTAACAGGACTCAAGTAAATACCTTAAAGTCAGAGGAGGATAAGGTTAAATATCAGAAATCAGTTTTTTTCACCCAAAGGATAAAAACATGCCTCTGCATGTTTGGGCACTGGAACAGGCTCCCCAGGGCAGCAGTCACAGCACCAAGCCTGACAGAGTTCAAGCAGCATTTGGTCAGGCACATGGTACACTGTGGAAGAATGGTTAAAGACTAAGGGACATGTAGATCTGCATCAGTTTGCAGGTGCAGAGTTAGCAAAGTTTAAGACTCAGCTAAGCTGACAAGGTCACTGTGCCCTTGTAGGAGAGCGTTATAACAACAATGAAGTTTTGTAGCTGATAAAGGGGGAAAGGAATGTTAACACTGATCCACAAGTGTAAGAAAGTAAGAGGAGTTAACATTTCTGTGAATAGTGAACGATTAGCTTGCTTTTGCACTACGTATGAGCTTCATTATTAATTGTATAAAAGACATAACTAACGCAATAAAGTTGAGACTTACTGATCTCTCATATTGAGAGCGGTCTGTCTCCCGCTGACCCCAACAAATGGCGCCCGATCAGCAGGGACCTGAGAGGACCTGCAAGACTTAGTGGCCATGAAGCCACAGGAGAGAGAAGCCATGGGGGTCCGTGCAGGTGTTTGGGTCTTTTGGCGGCGTAGACGGTGATAAGCAGACGATAGAATCTGCCGCACCCCAGGCGACCTCAGCGGAGAGTCCTGGCCGATACGTGCTGCCGAAACCTCGCAAAGCTGCAACAGCGCTGACAGTATCAATGAAGAGGCAAGCAGCATATGATTTATTTACTTGCTTCCCAGAGAACTGTTATTAAGGGAATAAATCTTCGTAAGGAGCTCCCTAATCCTTTCGCGTATAAGACTTTTACATTTCGTGCCTTGAGCTGACCTGCTATGAAGAACTCTGCAAAACTCTGGCTAGAGAAAGCAAAATTTTACATTCTCGAGTGACAGAAGAAAAACAGCCAGAGGAAAAGACTGAAAAAATAGGAAAGGACTCTGAAACTCTGCATAAGAAAAGTGCTGTAAACTCAACCGAGAAAAGAGGAAACCGAAGGCGCCTCGGGAACTCCTCCACTTGGACCTGCAGGACGGGACCAGGAAAGCTACCGGAGAGATTTTACAGACACATATGTGGGTGAGATGGTTCAGACATAAGATCACACAAAAGGCCTGTTCTCGCAGAACAGCTGGGCATTTTCACAGCAAGCACACAAGATACAGCGGCCTTGAAGCTGCTGTCTTAACATCAGACAGCAGTACTCCCACCAGAGTAGGGGGGGAGGGGAAAGATCACTCCTGAAAAGTTAGGAGAGACAAAAAAACTTTAGCAGGGTGCAGGGGATACGTTGCCTTTGCCCACCCCGGGCGGGGAGCACCGCGAGAGGCACAGCGGCTGCCGGGGGCAGAGTGCGGGGGGCAGCGCGGAGACGCGCGGCAAGCGGCAGTGACCGGGGCAGCGGCAGTGACCGGGGCAGCGTGTGCGGTAGTGATGGGCAGCACCGGGACCGCGGCAAGCGGCAGTGACCGGGACAGCGTGTGCGGTAGCGATGGGCAGCGCCGGGACCGCGGCAAGCGGCAGTGACCGGGGCAGCGGCAGTGACCGGGGCAGCGGCAGTGACCGGGGCGGCGGCAGTGACCGGGGCAGCTTGTGCGGTAGTGATGGGCAGCACCGGGACCGCGGCAAGCGGCAGTGACCGGGGCGGCGGCAGTGACCGGGGCAGC
>CM031878.1:62745623-62923167 GCA_018697195.1 Certhia americana
CCGCGGCAAGCGGCAGTGACCGGGGCGGCGGCAGTGACCGGGGCAGCGTGTGCGGTAGCGATGGGCAGCACCGGGACTGCGGCAAGCGGCGGCAGCGCGGTGCCGGTAACCAACAGAGCGGGCAGTGCGTGTGACCGGTGCAGGCGCGGCGGCTACAGAGCCAGCCGCGCAGGGAGAAAAGGAGAGAATCACTGAAAAACGCAGTGACCGCGGGAGCACGGGTCCCCCCCTCCTCCGCGGGCACGGCGGGGCTCAGGGAAAGTGAGAAAGTGCTTATCTCGGGTCCAACATTGGCAGAGCCGTGCCAAAGCAGGAGCCGGGGGCGGGCCGTTGCCGGAACAGAAGGTTTTTTGGTTTTTTTTCACGTCTCCAAGGAGACGGGGACGGGGAGTGTCCAGGACTGAGAGCACGAAGGAGTTACGGTTGTCATGGAAACCACAGCGTTGCTCAGCAGCGCCACCAGTGGTGGAACAGAAACATTGCAGCATTTTGGTCAATTTCATTTCAGATAATAACCTGGAGAAGAGAGTGTGTTTGTATCTTAACAGGGGCAGAACGGAAAATGGATTTGAACAAAAAGCATGAGACTTTGCTGAAAAAGAAACAGATGAGAAACAACACCAAGAGAACAGAGACAAGAGCATGCAAATGTGAACCATACTGCTGCTGACATCACAGACTTTGGCCATCTTTTATATAAAGGACTGTAAACCGAATTTTATATAAAAATGCAATACAAATTGTTTTGGAAATCACAGAAATCACTCTACTGATCACAACATCCAAACAAGTTCCATTGCAATTGCCAAAAGAAGTGTTGCTCATTTCTGAGGACAAATTTGGCTTGTCATTCCTCAGATGTTAGAGGTAATACAATGCAATATTGAAAATAAAAACATAAAAACAAAAGATCTGTTGATTAATCAAAATTAGAGTGATAATTTTATCACATGGAAAAATAAAAAGTCCATAATTGTTCTTCTAACAAATGCAATGGCAAGAGCAGTGCTGAAACAATTGGATGCTGTGTTCAACCAATTTGAGATTTTCATACACATGGAAAAAGGTTTTGAAATTAAGTTTGTATGTATTAATAGATATTGTAATTCTTTTAATGTTTTATATCTGTTGTAAAGTAGCATATTATAATTAGTTTAGAATAGAGTTTAACCTTCTAACATAGATAATAGTTATTAGAGTAAAAATTAATTAAGGCATAAGATAGTTAAGCATTATCCTTTTATTAATAATAGAGAGTCAAATAATTTTAAGATGTATAACACATCTGATGTAAAATTAGCAATGTTATGATAGTTACCCAAAAAGAAAACAGGGAAATTGTGGAAGAATGGTTAGAGAATAAGGGACATGTGAATCTACATCAGTTTGCAGGTGCAGAGTTAGCAAAGTTTAAGACTCAGCTAAGCTGACAAGGTCACTGTGCCCTTGTAGGAGAGCGTTATAACAACAATGAAGTTTTGTAGCTGATAAAGGGGGAAAGGAATGTTAACACTGATCCACAAGTGTAAGAAACTAGGAGGAGTTAACGTTTCTGTGAGTAGGGAATGATTAGTTTGCTTTTGCACTACGTATGAGCTTCATTATGAATTGTATAAAAGACATAACTAATGGAATAAAGTTGAGACTTACTGCTCTCATATTGAGAGCGGTCTGTCTCCCGCTGACCCCAACAGTACGCTTCTTGGGGTTGGTATGTTCAGGGCCAGGGATTGGATTCAATGCTTCCTGTGGGTGCCTTCCAAATGAGGATATTCTGTGAATCTCCTTTAAGTCTAGGGAATACTGTTTTAAGGTGAGCTGACTAGTTTTGACTCCTGGTTTAGTGCCCCTAGCACGTATCTTTTCTTTGGTATCTTGAAGCAGGTGGTTTGTGCCATAGTGTCCTCCAAGGTAGCCTTCATTGCTGCATGTAGCCAGCAGGAGCTTAGTGTGCACCACTATGGGACAATACACTCATAACTGGTTATCATAATATTCCACTTCAATACCACACAATAATCATGCCCTGAATGTGTTTGAGAATCACTGACTGACAGAAGAGACAAGGAAGAATTTATAAAGTACAATGTGAAAGACCATATTCTCCTGGGTGCAGCCATAAGGTCATGCTCCATGAGCAGGATATTCACCAGGGCCTTTGCAGCCCTTCTGTCTGTGCTGCTCTGACAAGTGCTGTCAGTACTACAGTGCTCTCCAGATTCAGTTGCAGGTGGCTCATGTGCAGCAGCAGGGCTTTGCATTATTCCCAAATGTACAGAAGAAAGGACGAGACTTTGCTTTCTGATTCTCAAATAGGAATTTGGGCCAACAGACACTTGTGCAAATGCCAGTCAAGAAAATTTCTTAAAAGTCAAAAAAGAGTATTTTTTAATCTCAATTCTATGTTGTAATAGCTGGAAGGATACAAACCCCACATTGTTTACGAAGGCATTAAATAGATGGGTTAGTGTTCATCACATATTTAAAAATGAATACAATTCTGTAATTCAGCAATGTGATTTCACAGAGAAGTTATAAAACATTTATGGTATTAGTGTGAATACCTAAAAGGGATGAAAATAATTTTTTTTGCTTTTTCCAAACCTTTGCTGAGGACTGGAATATTTTTTGTTTCTCTTATTACTTTAGGTTGTTTATAGTATGTAACTCACAGGTCCTGTTATATAAGTTCTACATTAAAAACACCTCTTAATCTCATACCAACACCAGCTGGGAATTTCTACTTATTTTCTTTTTCAAACTTAATTTTGCAGAGGACTTTAGCTCGTCATTGTTTTTTCCTTTCAAGGAAACACTTTAACACCATATCGGGCAAAACATTGAGGTTTTGAGATCCTGAATATTTAGAGATTCTATCTAGGCCAGAGGGTCTAGAGGTGGTTTGGTGGCAGGTGCTGCAGGGGCACTCCAAGGAGTGCTCAGGAGTGACAGTTCTTTTGCCTCATACATCAAGCTCCTCAGCAGCCACTGCAGTTTATGAGAGCCTTCTGTTGGAAGTTGCACTGTGCAGTGACATGAGCTGTCACATAAACCTGGGCTCTGACTCAGATGGTGTCTGTGTCCCTA
This sequence comes from Certhia americana, assembly GCA_018697195.1. NCBI lineage: Eukaryota > Metazoa > Chordata > Aves > Passeriformes > Certhiidae > Certhia > Certhia americana. The sequence continues at coordinate 62,748,711 of CM031878.1, forward strand.
CAGAGATGAGTCAGGTGCATGTCACCTCAACTCTTTCTTTGTCTTCCTTCTTCATTGCTCTTGCCAATAACCTACCCCAGCCCTGAGTGTCTGGCAGCTTCCACTATTCCACTGGACACCTGCAAATTCCACCTGCAAATTCCTCTGTGCAGGAGGGAGTGAGACCTGAACATACCACAGGTCCAGCAGAGCATGGCAAATACTAAGCAGGCAGTAATACCCTTACTTAGCAATTGCAAAATTGGAAAAACCTGGTAGAAGGGTTCATATGCTTTTCTTTTACCAGTGATTAGCATGCTGTGGAAAGGTCAGGGGCAAACATTTCTGAAAAACTGTCATTCCAGTTTTAAACAGAGGAGGACTGAGTCATGGGAGAAACCATTTCTCTAAGCTTATACACTGAATTGTGATAGAATCTGAATTAAAATATCCTGCTTTTATTCTTTTCAAGTGTTGCTGCTGCCTTTCATCTGTATCTTTTCTACAGAAAAGAACAGAACACTGGGCTGTTGCAGTTTTTGTTGACTTTTGTTTCTTGGTGGTGTTCTTTAAATCAAAAATGGAAAACTGCTTCCTCCCTTCACTTATTACCTCCAATTCTTTCAGGTTCATTATCTCCCACCTCATTCATTCCCCTCTCCAGAGTTTAGCACTATGAAAACTAATTATTATTGCACAGCTCCCTGTATGTTTTGGACTGAAATTGTGACTTATTAATAACTGAACATCTATGCTGATGAGAAAGCTAAAATACTTCAAAAAGCTAAAGTTAGGTGATTAACTTTTAAATAGATCTCCATTTAATTTTATCTAGATTTTTGAAGGCACCATGAAGTCTCACTAGATCATATTTTTTCAGGCTGCTCAGATAACTTGTGAGTAATGATGTTTAACCTGTAAAAATGCATGAGAAGGTGCTGGAGTCCATCAGTGTTGGTCACTTTTTAAGCACCACCTGCTAGGGGCACAGGAACAGGCAATTCCAAAATATTAGAGGTCAAGCAGGTGAGGCAGAAGACTGGCTTGGCTGAGCTGGGATCTTTCGGATATAAGGCAACAAAAAGGAGATGTGTGGACAAAGTCAGGAAACGTGGGAGGGAAACAGAGATACTCCTGTAAGGGAGAAAATTCATGCAGCCAAAAAACTGGAGTGGAAGCTGCCAGGACAGAGCTTTTTTTAAAATAGAGAGCAAAAGGCACTGTAGAATTTACAGTGGCCCATTGCAGGCTAAGGGTGGTCACCTCCTGACCAGGGACAGAGACAATGCAGAGGTGTTTAACATTGTCCTTGCCTCTGTCTACAACACTAAAGATGGACATGAGGGGGCCCAAGTGCCTGAGCTAGAGGACCATGACTGTGACAGTGACAAACTCCCAGCTGACCCTGAGCCTGTGCAGGTTCTGTTGCTCCAGCTGGATCCTGACAAATCTATGGGGTATGATGGGATTCATCTGAGAATACTCAGAGCTGATGATGTCATCTTGAGCCCCTCTCAATAATTTTTGAAGATTCTTGGGAATCCATAGAAGTCTCAGCTGACTGGAAGCTAGTGAACATTGTCCCAAGTGTCAAGAAGGGCAAAAAGGATGACCCTGGACACAGAATTCAAAGGTTGATTAAATAAGTTTGCTGATGACATTAAATTGGGAGATGCTGAAAAGAGGCTGGAAAGCAGCACTGCAGAAAGGGACCTGGGAGTCGTGATTGGTGGCAAGTTGGATCTGAGTCAGCAGTGCCCTGGCAGCCAGGAGGGCCAGCCCTCTCCTGGAGGCATCAGGCCCAGCATCACCAGCTGGGCAAGGGAGGGGATTGTCCTGCTCTGCTCTGGGCTGGGGCAGCCTCACCTTGAGTGCTGCTGGCAGTTTTGGGTACCACCATGTGATATATAAAGATATTAGATAGTGTCTAAAGAAGGGCCATGAAGATGGTGAAAAACCAACACAGGGAAGCCACACAAGGTGTGGCTGAGGTGATTTGGTCTGTTCATCTTGGAGAAGAGGAGACTGAGGGGAGACCCCATTGCAGTTACAACTTCCCTGTGGGGGGAAGATGAGGGGCAGACACGGATCTCTTCTTTGTGGACCCAAGGGAATAGCCTAAAGTAGAGTCAGAGGAGGTTTTGGGCTATCAGGAAATATTTTTTCACCCAGAGGGTGTTTGGGCACTGGAACAGGCTTCCCAGGGCAGTGGTCACAGCACCAATCCTGACAGAGTTCCAGAAGTGTTTGGACAATGCTCTCAGACACATAGTGGGACTCTTGTGGATGGTGCCATGCAGGGCCAAGAGTTGCATTCAATGATCCTTGTGGGTCTCTTCCAGCTTAGGGATATTCTATGATTGCATAATTCTTTCTACATTTTCTCTTCCAAGCTAAAGGTACTCTTGTTCAAATGCTTTTGGACTGCTTTGCAGCTTTTTTTTAACATTCTTTTAAATTATTTTAAAGAAGCAAAAATCCAGTGATACCACTTAAAGGGTAGTTTGGGTCTCCTGACCAGATTGTGAAATTTTGTAAGGTATAATGCTGGCTTTTACGCTGATAATATAGGACACCACATCCTCTCTACAGGTTTCTGCTCACATCAGTCCTAGGTGTCACAGAATGAAATTGCAGGCCCAGAAACACATTACCCAAGGATTTTTAAATTCAGAGCAGTGCAATTTTTGAAATATTGAGAGGTAATATAATGTATCTTGTTTTCAAAACTTCTGTGTGACTGATCAGCCCCTGTATGCCTTGTTCCACTAATGTTCTTGTCTAAAATCACAGTGCTCTAAATGACCCTAGTGGACAGGGCAGTGAGAGCTAAGGCTGTACCTCAAGGTGCCTCCAAGTTCCCATTTTAATCAAGTGTGGGGAATATGTCACCTACAGCTACTAAACGTATTGTTTCTCACAGATCCAGCTGAGTCACTGAAACATGTCTGCATGTCTCAGGATACTAAAAAACCTGAAATACAGGTTATTAGTTATAGCTTTGGAAAAGGTAGCCAGAGTCAATTAATGAGACATCATAAAACTTCCAAACTAAATGATGGCTATAAATGATAATTTGTAGCTGAGATGTTGGTAACTTATTAGAAACTGCTTTGAGATAAGATAAAGTTACATATCTGAAGCTACATATCTGAAAGGAGTTACATTTCTGAATTTTTTTCTAATGCTGTCTTTCAGCCTAAGAACAACATACTGATTTCAGGAAGAAGGGATTATTTTATCAGTAAATTTGTCTTGTGTTTTGTTTTGTAAGGTGGCTTCAAGATCTTTTGGAGGATATGCCCTGTAATATCCTTGCCTTGAACAGTGTATGAGCCATCTGCCACAGTGACAGCATCCCTTTATCTTTTGGGTAGTCATGATGAGATTGGTGCTGGTGTTGAACAAGGAAATCTGTGGAGTTTCTTAATTCTTTGATTTTGTGTGAGGAATGGAAGCAGAAGGTGGTCCTTGCATTTGTAATAAGCACAATGGAATCCTACAAAGGCAGTGTACAATCCTGCTCTCTTTGCCTGATCTCCTCTTCTTCACCCAAAACCAAAACCAAAACTAAACTCAAACCCAAAACAAAACAATGTTTTCACCAAAATTGACCCAAACTTAGGCAGGCCTTGCTTTGCTGTATTATCCTCTACTTTGTACAGCCCACAATGCTGTAAAAAGCTTTTCTTTTTTGTACTGACTAACACAGTCACTGCATAGTTTTAGGTCCTGGAATATGCATACACAGGTTGTTTTCCACACCAAAATAGTGCTAATCTCTTCATATAGTGGAATTTTGTGTTTTCCCCAGCATTCCAGTCAGCATCAATTTTATCTAGAAAAGTTCATTGATTGAACTTAAACTACACCCAGGCAGCTGTGATGCTGTTAGTTATTGCAGGCTCCCTGGGGGTGATGTTTAGCACAGAAATCCTTCTGTACAGCCTCCCTGTGCAGTCATCTCCAACAGATCGCCTTTTTGCTCTTACTAATGACAGACTAGCCTTCATTTGAGGACAAGTTGATAAAAGTAATTTTTAAGAGAAAAAAAAAAAAAAAAGAGCTGCCCAGTTATGCGATACAATGAATTTCTGAACAGATGCAGCAAACCCTAGACTGCAAATAGTGCTTGAAATCCTAAATCAACATTTCCAACCTGTTGCTGGATGATGCAAATGCAGGAAAGAGTCTGTTTTACCCTTCCTTAAGATCAATGGAAAACAAAAGCAGAGGACATCGTTCACATTCAGAGAAACCAGTACTCCTTTTGGAGGAGGAGGAAAAACTGCATATTAATTTTTCTCTAAACAGAGATATATGCTGGGCAGCATAATTTTCATATATCTGGATCAAAGAATGGTATAAAGAGACAATGCAAAGAGCATGTCAATTCACTCAGCCTTGCCCTCAGAAAAATGGTTGCTTATGTATTCCTGTCTCAGCCATATCTCCTAAAAATGCCACTACAACTTTTTAAAACAAGATATTGACCTCTAGCATGAATAAAACATGCTTAATATTTTATACTTCATACTTTTGTCCTGCTGTAACAGTAGTAGGGCTGATGTGGCTAGAGCAAGGGACAGCAAAGGCCTAGGACAGCAAAACTTCATAGAAACAGACAGTGCTACGTGTAGAGCAAAATACAGCTCTACTTCAGAGAGGTACTATAGGCATTGAAAAGTAGTATCAGTGTATGATACACAGATAATATTTATTATTGAGTAACATTATCAGGCTGGGCTTATGGGCATAAAGTTTATCTCTTCCAACCCTCTAACTTCCTGTGTATCCTCTTAGTTTAGTTCTTTGCTGTAACCAAAACAGGACATTCTTTTTCCAAGTGAGCTAATGGTATATTATGCTTTTTGATCTTCCTTCTTATTTTGTGCTTTAAAATCTTAATGCTCCTTAATCCACCATAGGATTGCTCATTTTGCTGCAGAGAAAAAATTTAAACTGCCCATTAAGTGTAGTTGGAATGCTGCTTCTTACAGGAAACAACTGGCAGAGAAATTCAGTTTTAGACAGAACTTGTGCTGCAGTTGGGAGGACGTGCTCCTTGATTAAAATGTAGTTGTCTTTTCCAGCATGCTCCAGTGTATTTCTGAGGTAGAATTGGTTACTTTCTCTGCAGTTTATAGCAGAGTGAGGGATGCTGTAGATTTCAGTAAGGGATGAAGGTTGTTGGATACCAAGGATTGCAGATCTGGTTGTTTGGTTTGGTTTTCAAGAAAGCAGCATTTTACTTAAGAGATAATTCTGTGTATACTATGGGTGGAAATGTGGAAAGGCATGGGCAGGAAAGAGAATATTGAGGGGTAACTAGCAAATAGCTTTGTCAACCAGAATAGAAACTGCTTGATGCATGAAGTATTATTGATGATTTTCAAAAGCAAGGACATGAGGATCAAAATTTTCTGGATTGACAGAGTTGCCCTAAGGATGCTTCAGGAGCAGGGAGAGGTGATGTATGCACTTACAGTGGGCTGTGGAAAACAGTTGGGAATAATTTAAAAATAGCAGAGGATGTTTTTCCTTGGTTCAAATACAGAGAGAAAAAAATCGACTGCTCTGTTCCTTCTTCGCATAAAACAGTCCTTCAGTAGGTCAGTTAGACAGTATTTACTGTAATATTGATTTCCTGACTTTGCTTCCTGGATTTACTGTCTCCTTTTTTGCAGGGATCATCGCAAAGAAATAACCAAGTTGGCATAAAATTTGTTTCAGCCTACTTATGATAGGAATTAGAAAACTTCTAACGTAGGCAGATTTTTTTTTTTTTTTTTTTTTAAATGAGTGGGATATTGTTTTCTTCCTATTGCTAATTCTCCTCTATTCTGGACATTGTCTGCATGTAGCTGGAGCATTCTCAGTGACAACATAAGCTGTGCTGGAGCAGACAAGGTATTGAGGGTCCCAGGTAGAACATTATTGTGAGAGAAATGAAGGTAAAAACAGAGTAAAGAGCATGCAACTTCAATGTCTTTTCCATAACCAGGGCAACCCTAGCATTCACTTTTAAGTGCATCAGTGCTATTCACCAGGGGTGCAGAATATCTGATAGCACTGACATCTGACACACTTCATATTTAAAAATTAACTTTAGCAGTTCAAGAGTGTTTTGTTTTGGTTGTATTTCTGCTTTTGAATTTCATCTGTCATTGTGCAGAGTTTGCTTGTCCTTCTCCTTAGTTACTCAAACCTTTCTCACTTACTGGCTTGAAGTGTTCTTTCCTCCATCACTGCCTGAAAGTGTCTCACAGTCTTTCCTGGAAATCTGTTAGCTATAAAGCTGTTTAATTCCACAGTTCCTGGAGGCTTTGGGCCCCTATGTCAAACCATGGATGCATTTAAATTTCAGTGTTGATGTTCAGTTTGGTATTAAGTAGTTTTGCCCCATGCTGCAGTCTCTGGACTGCAGATTTTGCCTGTTATATACCTGCATAACAGTGACTACAGTGAAGAATTTATCCCTCATTTCCCATCCGAATTTAGCTGGTTGTTCCCTCCTCCTTTGGTTTTTTTTTCCCTAGATCTTTGAACTTCACTTTTTTTTAGCCTCCACAGTTTATTTGCTCTGTCTTTGGTTTCCCTCTTGCTTTGTCTTTGATTAAGCTTTGTCTCTATTAGGAGGTTCACTTCTCTTTCCTGAGAAAGGAGGCAAGAGGATTTGGGACTGTGGAAAGTGGGTTGTGCATTGGTTTGCATCCTGACTGGTTCTGCACATACAGCATTCCCCTCTTCCCCGCAGTGGTGAGCAAATCCAGAGCTGTGGTAGCTGCTTGTTGCTGTGTGGCCATAGAGTGGCTGATATGAGGATCTGTCTTCTGCAATTCCCAAATCATACAGAAACACATCCTTCAGTAAGCCCAGAAAAGGTTATAAGAGCAAAAGTGTGTCTTGGATTGGAGACGGAAGTGACAGATCTCTTAGGCTAGGCTTTTATTTGGGTTCTGCTTTCTTTTCCCTCCCAAAAGAAATGCAGACATTCTGGATTTTTTAACCCAAAGAGAAAAAAAGCAATTAAAAGGTGTGAATCTAATTATTGCCTTTCCTTAGAGTAAGCTTCTACAGGGAATGAAACTAACCTGGCAGGAACTGGGATTATATGATTTGCGCAGGACAAAACCTTTGCTGCATTGAGGTTTTGGGGGAGATGACAGCCTGCTTTTCTAGATTATATGTGCTTCTCCAGTTTTGCATATTGACCTTTCAAATTAGTCAACAGTGACTCATGATACTTTGCACCTTGAAGGGTGGTATTTTATGCAGAACACTTATTCTTTTTTTTTTTCCTAAATTACTTGTCAATTATGGCCGTAGACTGAGCAAAGGTTGGGTGAATACAGTCATTTAATACATTCCAGAAAATTTGTACTTTACAATGCAAGAAACTAGAATTTCCATGTTCCTTCCCCTCTCTTGCTTGTATTGTCTGTTATATTGAGTCTCGCATGCTGCAGCAAAAGTCCAAGTAAAACCAGAGCTCCACATTTGTTAGCCAGACAGGCCTGTAGATATTGCTTTTACAGGCAGTGCTGCAGAAGGACCTTTAGGTATAGTTGGAAAAGGTGGTTGTGCAGCTCTAGGGACTTCAGAGGATGTTTCCTTTCTCTCAAGGCTTTTGTAGTATGGTATGCAATGACAGCAAACTTTCTTGAGGCTTTTGCATGTTTCATCATCTTTTTTCAAAACTTAGGTGCTCTTTCAAAAACTGGACAGGAGATGTTACAAAGTATGTATATTGTAGTCATGCAGTACCCTAAAATACCATTCCATTTTGCTGTTTGTTTTGTGTCATGAGGAGGAAGAAAACTGGTTGGTAAAGGAGAAACATGACAGAAAACCCCACTTTTACTCTCATTTCGCTCCAATCTTTTCACTGGACAGTATTTACCCCTGGAAATGCCCTGAACCTTGAAAATTTGCCCTGAACCTTCAAAAACTCCATTTCAAAGTGTCTGAAAAAACCTCTAGTGTGTAAAATCTATTTTAATCTGTTATTACATGAGGTGTCTTCAGTAACATAAAATAATACTTTTTTTCCAAAAAAAACCCCATATAATGTAAAAGGAAAACTGTTAGTTGATGAAACACAAAAGAATTAAGCAGGACTGCTGACTCACCAGCTTGCTCTTGTGTGTTCATTTAACCTGTAGAAGGGGGAGTGGTTGAATGCTCAGCTGGGCTCTCAGAAGAAGACACCTCAGGCTCCCTGTGAAACACAGCAGGGAAGGGCCTGCTCTCTAATTCTGTCCATCACTGCAGCTCTACAGACTTGGCACAGCTTTCAGGGAGCAGATATTCAAGACACCCCAAACCATTTATTCCCACAGCCTGCACAATGTGTATGCTGCAGAAATGTATTACCTCTGTGGGAGCTCCAACTACTGCTAAAATACTTCAAACTGCTGTTTAACTGCTGCTCTCTGCTGTTCTTGATTGGTGGTTTAATGATTCTGGATCAAACCCTGAAGGGAAACTGTCCAAGGTTGGAGGGAAGGACTTTATGACATGAAGGACAATACCAGCACAAAAAATGAGAGGATGAATTGGGGAATAGGTAAGAAGCACCTTCTAACTGCACAAGAAGTTCAAAAAAATGTTTCCAAGATGAACAGGGGAATTTGAGAGCATTTATTTTGTAAGACAGATTTTGAGCAGTTTATGACTCAAACTGATGTTTCATGTGTGTGGGTGCTGAAAGTGAGGATTTTTTTTTTCTTCTTTTCTCTTCCAGTGCAAAGGTTTTAAGACTTACGTGTCGTTTTAAAATTTCCATACTGTGCACACATTATTTTGTTGGAGGGGTTGTTGCAGTTTATATTAAACTTGATTATAGTGCAGGTGTATATTTTACAATGTTGTTGATGGATGTGTCCTAATTGTGCAGGATAAGAAATCATGAATATAAGGACATGACAATTTTCATAATGAATGACAACACACTGTAAGAAGTGCCTGAATAAACACTAAAAAATATTTTTAATACCTTATCCATGGTAGCAGGAGCATCAGAGGAGGGAGGAAAGAAAGAACGTACTTACTGTGGTGTGGGTGCTATTTTGTAGTTTAACACAGTTTTTTTCAGTAGATTCTCTTTAGTCTCAGCAGAGTGGATTTAATTTTTCAATTTGGTTATGGGGCTTCTGAGAGCTTTTCAAATGGTGCTGAAACAAAGTACAGTTGTGAAAATTGATGATTGCCAATGGTATACAAATCTCTTTAAAAATACATTTAAAACTTCTGTGTCTTACGGGTACTTGTCTAAGTTCACATGGATGTGGGAAAGCAGGGGGGTACTATTTGCAAGGAAAATGCTTTGTGGTAATTGGTGGGTGCAAGGGATGCATCCTGTAGGGAGTTAGAAGGGTAGTGATAGATCAACAGCCTTTAAAGGTCCTTGACAAATCAGAGCCATGGCTTGACTAGGATTTAATGTAATTTAATGACTCTAATGTTCTTTCCAGTCTTGAAACCTGAGTCTGAAGGCTACTGAAGCCTTGGAATAACTTTCCATCAACATCCAAGCTAATTCGAGTTACAGCAAGGGACAGTCAGAGGAACCTGGAGATGGAAGACCAGTCAGTTATCAGATACACTGAGTTCAAATGCTCTGCCTGACACAAAGCAACTTTGTGGTGTAATTGAACTTTCTATGACCCTCCTGATCTCAGCAGCTTCATCAGGACCAGCAGCAGGGAGAGAAACTGACGAGGCAGCCTGACTGGGATCCTTGCTAAGGGCACTGCTTTCCCCTGAGACAGCTTGGTGACAGCATCACTGGAGGGCCTGCCCAAAACCTCCTTAGTTCCTGGATGCTACAATATGTGAAGGTGATACAAAATTCCCTACATTCTGAAGCAATCAAACCTTAACAGCATCATTTGTGCAAGAGTTGTATCTTTAGCTTACAGCATAAGAGGATGAATGCTATTTTCAGAGGGGGAACTACTCCATAATTGAGCTACTCCATATGGATTTAAAATGGTGTAGGGACAAATGTAGGGATAGCAGAACCACACCTTCTCTCCCCTCCCCCTGACTCTTTTGTAATGCATCTCTGAAGCAAAGCTTACAAAGAAAGAAAAATTAAGTGCTTAACTTCGATCTTCATGAACAAGAAATTAGAAAAAGGCAAAACTTCTTCCCAGTTAAGTTGGCTTTCCTGCAAGAACTTTGCTGTTCTTTGGAGCCCTATTTTACTGCAGCTGACATTGGATTTCTGTAAAATCCATACCCGCAGTTTTATGCATGAGTGAGGGATGTGCAGTGAAGAGTGGACAAAGCCACAGGACCATCTGGAGAGCAGCTACCAGCTCCCTGCTCTGAGCCAGCGTGGCCCTGATGGCCACTGCACCTATCTGCCCTGAGGGCTGGCCTCTCCTCCAAAGGCCCTGGGCAGCCCCCAGACAGGGAGCTGAATAGTGGAAGGCTGAGACCCCTTCCCAGGAACAACCCTGCCTTGTTTAGTTTGTGCTGCTTTTCCAGGGGCATCGACATTTGTTTGCACAGTGACATTAAGAGCTCTGTTCATAACTGGTTTAATTAAGGCAAAATCTACAAATTTACATGGAAGATAACATTTTTTTTTTTCTCAATCTATGTTGTTGCACTCTCTTTTTCCCATCCATGTTCAGTGTCACTAAAGCACAGGCCTGTCATCTGTGCTTGACATAAAATGTCAGTATTTGGGCAGGAAGGTATTAGGGAAGCTCTGCCTCCTCCTGCTCACCTCTAATAATAATTTGCTCTATGCCACTTTTTAAAAGTATGTATAGATATATAGCAAGATGACAGATATGCTTTGTGTGAATGGATTTCTCTCAAACAGAGAGAAATGGCTCTGGGTCACATGGCTCAAGCACTGTAGCAGAGACCGAAAGAGGAGTTTCAGGAGAAAAATACCTATAAAATAAACAAATGGAGAAACTGAAGTGAAAGCTCATTCTTTGAGACAGTGTCTGTGTTTTGGAAAAGAAACATAGAAATATGTCTTTGAGGTTTGAGTAATCTTTTCTACTGAACTTTCATGTATTTTTTTGACACTATGAGAAGCAAAGAGTCAGCTGAGATGGGAAGGATTTATGGAAGCAGCTGGGGCATTGCTTTAATGTTGCATGGGTGCTTCCGTGGTGTTCTGTCACAGGCTTTGAGCAGGGGTGATCTTTGGGGGCCTGTGCTCTGTAATCCCCACTCCCACCTACCCTCAGGAAACTTAATTGCCTTCCTTTTCTGCTGCAGCAGGGACAGAGCTCACACCCAGCAATGAAATGCCTTTGTTACATCATCTACTTTGTAATCAATAGCAAGGAAATTCAATGTGCTAGTAGTGACAAGGGGCAAAGTAATAGTTACTGGAAGGGAAGGAAAGGTAACAGCTGTAACACCCCAGCCTCCTCTGCCCCTGACTGAGCTTGCCTACAGGATGACCACAGAAGAAAATGCCTGATTGAATAATGTATGCACAGAAAACAGCTGTAAATTCCTTGGGCAGCACAGTTAGCTTGCAGTTTCTCAAGTGTACCTTTTGTGATTGTAGGTCTAACCAAAGCTCTGCTAATGTGTTTTTCATCTAGCAAAAACTACATTGCCTTTCTTTGCCTTCTGTTAGAAGACTGGCTGAGGATTGCACTGAATTTTTGAACAATCTCTGCTAATGCTTAAGTAATACTTGCCGATTTATGTGAGAGTTAGTCTTATTTCTTACTGAACAACATTTATTTTTTATTAGGTAAAGTAAAAAAGAACTTTTATTACAATACAGGGTTACACTTTCATTTTGCTGCTCTGTTTCTTCTCATAATCATGTACGTTGGTGACTACTGACTCTTAAAAAAAAGGTAAAAACCAAAAACCCAACAACAACAAAGCGCGTGCCCAATATCCTACCAGAAACCTCCACAAAATATTAACTAGTACTTGCAGCACAGAGCTCCTGCTGATTGAGGAGGAAAAGATTGGGTGGTGGGTATAGGCAGACCTTTGAGGAAAAGCCCTAAATATTAACACAAACATCAAGATGCTGTCTTGAAGAGATGGTATGCAAGTCCTTATCGCAATACTCATGTGTTTTTTTCATGTTGCTGGAACATTTTCCTCTAGCTTTTACCACAAACATTTCCTACAGAGCCACCTAAATCCTCAGACACTGGTGGACAATACCCCCTATCAAATATAGTACAGCTGACCTCCTGCATGTGCAGGTTGGGCAGTGAGGAAGTTTGATTAGGTGCTTACTTATGAACTTCTTAATGCAATTGGTGCAAAATGTGTCTCCTGCCTTGGAAGGCAAGATGACACAGCTGGGTTTTCCACCCTTCTGCTCTGACCTCCCTACAACACAGACCAGGTGCATGGGTGAAACTGGGTTTCAGAAGCATCTCTTACCTTGTGGCTCATGGTGCTGTGCTCCTGTGTGGCACTCAGCTTGCTCATGCACTATATGATATTTACCCTATCAGCCCTTTTCCTTTATAGCTGTATTTGTGCACAAGATGCCTGGATATAGCCTGCTTCATCTACTTATAAAAATAAAATTGTATTTTAAAACGATCTGAACCTTAGAAAATTGGTGGCTCTTTTTGCTCCTCAGAATTTGCATAGATGGGCAAATAAATACCCATAGGTATGTAAAGAGTTCTTATTAAAAACAATCAAAACCCCAAAATATCTCAAACAACTGAAAATTTAACATAATTTTTAGCTTTTTTTTTGGTGTGAGTAATAACATTTACATAATCAGAGAAGAATATGGTGACAACAAAGTCTTTTGTTCATGACATCAGCTGCTGACAGAGAGAATGATGAAAGACCAGCTTTTTAAGATTTTATTGAGAAGATAAGATTGATGTTCATTTTCAGGTCCTGCATAATGCTTCTTACTAGCTTTCACTGGTTTTCCCCCTATATAAAGATTAAAGACTAGTGGCATCTATCCAGAATTCTTGCCAAAGGGAGGAGTAAGAAGAATGCAGGAAAACATACTGTTCAGAATATTGAATTGAATATTCTGTATTGAATGTTTCTGTTCTTCCTTCTGAGGACTTGATCTCCTCTCTCCAGCTCATGAAGTCCCAGATTTTCAAAGGGAGCCATTGCCTTTGGCAGTCCTGCCACAGCCAAGTGACATGACCTGATCCAAATGGCACACAACATGTCAGCCTCCTGTCATTTTTCCACTTGGCATGCTGCAGTATGCTGTTTATTCTCAAAACCAGCAGCAATAGAAGATGACTTGGAAGTGTGTTTCCTGTCACACAAATTGGCCTCTCTTGGGTAAACAACCTTGCTGTGGGAAGGGGGAGTGCAGATAAGTCTGTCTGCTGCATATGGAGTGTCAGTGCCACTGAAGTACTACAATGCCCTTCTCAGTCCTAGATTATGGAGCATTTCTCCAGATATGAGACAGAAACACAGACAGACCAGGCTCATTCCTAGTGAGGCTGTGGTGATATTTTTGAGGCAAAGCAAGCTTCCCACATGAAGAAATATCTTCGATGTTTAGCAACAGGCTGGTTCTTGTCTACAGCTACGTTTAGAAATGTATTTTAAGAATAATTACTTAGTAGTCACATAATGAACTTGTTTAGAAATTTAGAAAGTAAGTACTTCTTGATATTTTTGTGAATTCTTGATGTTAAAAAAAAAAAAAATCAGTAGTTGATCTGAGAACAGAAGAAAAGCACAGTTGAATACTCAAGAACAGAAAGCAGAAGTGAAGGGAATACCTGGCTGCTCTCAGTTATAACAAGGCAAATGAGATCCAAGCATTGACTTGGATGTACAGAACTGAGCTCTGGTGCCCTCTGAGAGGAGAAGCTGCCAAACCCCATGTTTGGATCTCTGCTCCTTGTCTTCACCCCAAGAACAGCAAGAGGAAGAAGAGGGATGCTCAGAGCTAAAAAGTTTTTTATCAATGCCTGGCCTGGACATCTGAGGTGGCTGCCAGCTGGAGGGCAGTGTTGCAGCAAAAGTCATTGCCAGTTTAGGAACTGCCACTCAAACAGCTCAAGCTCAAACAGCTGCTGTGCTTGCTTGGGACTGCAGCTACTATGTCAGTAGCATAAAGCTCTGTTACCCAGCACAGCCTTGTCAGCTTTTGGCAACAGCCAGGATGTTAATCACACTCCTGGATGGCTGCTCAGATGTTGAGAGACCACACGGTGGTGTGTTATTCCATACACTGCTTCCATTCTTGGCCTTAGTGCTGGAAACAGAACTTAGGTGCCAAGGTCTCTGCATGGTTCTTCTTTGCTTCCTATAAAGGTGTGATGCTTCAAGCCTCGACTGAGTTTATTGTATTCCATGTAGTGAAAAGAGGGAAGTCATCATGTGAGCAGTGATGCAATAGGACTGTTGGATGCTGTGTTTAATTTTGCATCTTTCTAGCATCAGAAGCTTGAAGTGTCCAAAAAAAAGTAGTTGAATGTTAAAAACTGTGCGGAGAGAATTATTGGTATTTTACTCAAGTCATTAAAAAACGCAGGGATGGAGCAGGCCCACAGCAATGTCACAGGGCCTGGTATTGTGTGCTGAATTCCTGCATCACACATGGAACAAAAAGCCTAGCACCATTTCTGTGTGCTCCCACAGATGTACATTTTTTCCTGACTTATGTTGTTGCTGAATATAGTCTGCACAGCTTCCATCATTCATGCCACGATTCTCTCTTGAAACACCAACACAACCAGAAAAAAACCCAACCCACAGACGTCTTGGAGCAAGCTCTTAGCAGTGATGACAGTCTCATTCCCTTCTTGCTGTCTTACAAGTACGTTTGGTAACAAGGAATTAAAATGTACATGCCAGTGAAATCTCATCAGGCACACCTAGGAATCTCAGGAAAGGCTCGGTGTTGAAAGGACAACATTTCCTAGGGTCTGGAATAGGGCAGCTGAAGTCAGATTTGTTCAGAGACTGTCTTGTCAGGAAAAAAATGTATATCTGAGTACGAATGTGCCCCTGTAGAGATAGTGCTCTGTTTCTTACTTTCCACATGCTGTTGCTTTCCTTCCTGCTTGCTTTCTGTGCCTTGTGAGGAGCAGCAGGCCTGTCATGCCTGCTTATTTGAAGCATTACAGTAGCCTATCTGACCTCAAAAGACATGTCATGGTGCAACTTTGTTGGAGGTTATATAATGGATGGGTTATTCTCAGTGGGAATATGAGAGTCACAAATCATTTACACACAGAGACCTGACAAATCACATTATAGACTTAAAGGCCAGTGGAAAGTCAACAAAATGCCCTTGGGCCTAAGCAAACTTTTGTCCTGGATCACAGAGACCATTAAGTTTGAGAGAAATAGATGTGTCATTGGAAATTTTTTTTCTCCTTCTGCAATAAAATCTTTTTGTTCGATATAAAAATAAATATTTGCCATTTTGCTAACATTATCAGTTTGCTGGGCCAGCAAAAGATAATGTCCAAGGCTGGAGCCTCAAGCTTACTGATAGCTGTGTACAGTGAAGGATCCTCAGGGTCTGGGCAGACTGACATTCATGGGCTGCTGACCTGGCTACCTGACCATGGCCTGTGCCTGGAAGCCCCCTCCAAGCATGTGCTGTCTCTGGTGGTGTTGGCCATGGCTGCCACAAAAAAAAGTTGGGTACACTAAGCAACAGCCAGGAATTAGTTTATCTTTCAACAAGTGAAACAAACAAGACTTAGTCATATTCATTTCTAAGAGGAAAGCCAATCTTCTTAATGCAGAGTGCGTGTAATTCCTTAATCATTTTGGTGAGACACAGAGTGCACCTTGCTGTGCAGGCCAGCTGCTCATTTATAAAATTGATGCATTCTCTAAAGCCATGCTTAGGGAGCAGCTAAATTGCATCCATTGCCACCAAAGTCTTTGATATCCCTGTGGCTGAAGAATATTATAATAATAAGGAATAAAAGAAAGATAGGCTATGTTCTGATTTTTGATGTTTGTCTAATTTTGCTTGCTTAAAAAAGTTTCTGGAAAATGTGTTTCTCTCATAAAAGCTGCCCTTAATCTCACAGCAGATTTCTTGGAAATTGAAGGCTACTTTTATTGTAAAAAAAGGTAAGAGTTTATCTGCTTTAAATTTTTCCCCCCATAATAATAAGGTGCATTGTTCAAATTGACTCTTCAATTCTGTTGCTTTAATCTGACTTCACCATCATTTGTGTGAGGAGTGAAACAGAGAGGGGAAGGAGCACTGGGGATAGTAACACTGTATGAAAAGATTCAGCAGTTTAGTATTCACTCTGTATATCAAATAGCTGGGCATAAAACTGCCTGAACTTTGATTTTTCTGCAAATTTCTGGCACAATGTTTTCCTGAAACTTATCCTTAATGAACTGATTACCCTCCTCTCAACAAAGGCTCCCCTATCCCACTGTAAGTGAACATCAGAATGTAAAACAGAGACTGCTTACAAGTGGATCACAAAGAAACTGCAGAAAAATTAAAAGGCTGCATTTTTTTTTCCATTTCCTACTTTTAAATTCACTTAAACCTTGTATTTCACAGTGATTTTGTAATTAGAGGAGTTATATATAAACCTAATAATCCCTGAGTGACAGACTGTGACATATGTTGTTTATGCTTTTCAACGTCATCTATAGTCTCTGGTTTTCAGGAAATGCTCTAGGTGGTATTTTTAGATCAGAGGAGGGACAGGCCTGTGGAAGGATGCAGGATGCTGGAGCTGTCAAGGTTCAAGACAGCTGTTGGCATAGACAATGCTTTTGAAGGGGCAGATGGAACCCTTTGAAGGGAAGATATGGTGCCACCTCCATGCTTAGCCCAGTGTCTCTCACACATTTCTGGATTAAGCATGTCTGTGAGTCCCAAAATGGATCTTTTCCCAGTTCAGTAGCCAGAGCTGGAACTGGGTCTGCAGGAAGACAATTTTCTTTGTTCCAAGGTCTTCCTCTGCAGCCCTAAAAGCCAAGGTCACAACTGCTGGGCAAGGGTTTTTCTCTCTGCTCTTCCCTGTTCATGGGAAGAGCTTCATGGGGCTGGAGGAGGTACTCCAGTGACTGATGTAAACACCTACATGGTGCTTACATTGCTTATTTTATTTTTTCTTGTCCTTCCACCCCTGCCTGAGGAACAGCCCTGACCACCTGCTTCTCTCAACCAGCACATCTGTAGCTCTTTCCCAAGAGACGGTTTTGGGTTTGTGGGGTCAGATTGTGAAGTGTGACTGCTGCTGTGAGCTGCACCCTAAGGAGATGCATAAACACTCCCTCAGATCTAAAATTTCTCTGTGCACTCTCTAGTACAAGTTTTGGCCAGGATAGAGATAATTTCCTTTCACTATCTTTTGTATTTGTGGAGAAACAATGTCGATAAAGCAGGGCTGTTTTGGTTATTTCTGAGCAGGGCTTGCACTGAGCCAAGGGTTCCTGCCTCTCACACTACCCCAGCAGCGATCAGGCTAGAGGTGCATGAGGACTTGGGAGGGGTTTTTTCATAGTTTTTCTGCTTAAATATTGTTGCTGTAGGAAAAAAAAAAAAAAAAAAAAAAAAAAAAGAAAACAAAAGAAAAAAAAAAAGGCATCATAAGCTTGACAAAACTTGACAAAACCCCTGGGCCTGGTCTACCTGAAGTCTTGGGGAAAGACAGAAAGTCAAGGTATCTCTCTGTAAATCTGATGCATAGCACAAAAATGACCCCTTTTCAGGCCCAGACTTTAGATACCTGACCCTCTGGGTCCATAGGTCTGAGTGAAATGGAAGTGTCTAGCCCCATCGTGTTTCAAGGTTCTCTAATCCTGTTTAGCTAGATCTAGGTCACTGCATTCTTTTCATTTCAGACTCGGGGCAAATAGAGCAGTGAAAAGGATTTTTGAATGCACAGGGCTGTAGGTTTAGTTGAGTGAAGGTCTTTAGGACCCTTGAGGCTTAGTATGTGTTTGTCTGACTTTATAGGGGCTGTAACTTCCGTGTCTTAATGTTAACAGGATGGGCTTTCATAGCTACTGACTGCAGACTAAATTTTAGCAACTGGATTATCCTACTAACCCTCTCTGTACTTTCTCTTTAGAGAATTGCAGTTGGCAGTGCAACCTTTTAAGATAGAAAGTAGAAGAATATTTCAGTATAATCCAGGTGTTGCTAATGAAATCTCGTTTTTCTTTCAGCTGCCAGAGAATTAATCCATCATGAGTTGGAAATGTCTCCTGAAGATACATGCTTCTCTCCATTACAGCATGGTCAAATGCCAGCCTGTTCCTTTGAGGATTCGTTTGAAGATTCTAAGCTAGCTAGTAGCTTTATTTTACTCTCCCCCAACTTCTTTTTGCAGCATATTAGGTAATTGAAAGCGATTGGATCTTAGTTATTAGAAAAATAGAGCACAGTGTCTCATTATTCAGTATTCTCAAGACAGAGCTATTTCTTCAGTTCTGATGCATTTCTGCACACTGTTCAGCAGCAGTGCTTTTAGTGTAGCAGACCTGCAAGGAATGAGGCAATGGAGGAGGAGATGAATATTGGTGAAATTGCATCAAAGAACAAGTGTGCTGCAGTGTTAGTGGTGTGTGCATGTATCATTGACTTGTGTATTTTCTGTGGTTATCTGTTTCGAGTCCCTTGAGACGTAAAGTATACAGCTGTAATCCAGACCATATCAGTAAGGTTACTGTATTTTGGCATTTTGTTATGGCTGGAACATGAGTTCAAGGAGGAATGAACAGTAGCTGCAGAGTGTGATGGAGACAAACCTTCACACTTTTCATATCAGAAGCTTATCAGAAAATTCTGGCACTGGTGAAAGTTCATACACACTGATCTGTAATGGCCCTTGTGCTCCACACTGAGCAAGTGCATCTTATTGCAGATTTCCTCAGATCTATTTTTAGGGGGAAGATCAGCAAAAATCTTAAATATAGCAATACTTGGCTTTTTATGGTCCTTGGCTAAGTTAAGCTTTCAGAGTGTAGAGTTGGTGGAAACACAGGGATCCAGGAAAACAGGATGGAAGACTTTATGGAAGTCAGGAGAACCAGTCAGCACGAAATCAGTCAGACACTAGTGCCTCTAAATCAAATATGCTAAAAAAAGAAAAAAACCCACTCCCCAAAACAACTCTCTGCCTCCCTGCTTTTCCACAAATTCTCCACATCATCAGGCTGAAGGCAGGCACAGTCTTCTGCTTGGAGTCTTCAGATGTGAGCCTCTTCTGTGTCTTTGCACAAGACTAATCTCTCCCTCATTTAACAAAAATTTTATTTCCACCAAACATCAAGAGGTTGTTTGTTCCCAAGTACCAAACCCAAGTATTATACAAGCTCCAAGTATTTGGACCTAAAAGGGAGAAAAAGAACTGATCCAGCTTTGACATGCAAATGCTGGCTGTCTAGAAAAAGAGCCCCAAAAAAGCACTGCTATCCAGGATCAAAACTTCTGTTCCCAAATGTCTTCTGTGTGGAGTTTTGCAAGCTGTATAGGACCTGCAAGGTTAGGGCTCACAAGTCAGCAAGGCATAAGAAGGCATAAGAAGCTCAAGTGAAGAACTTGAGCTGAAATACAAAATTAGGTGTTTATGGTCACCTGGGAATTGGGGAGTATCCACCTTGGAGCATTTTCTTACTGCAGGACATGAGGTTTGTTAGGATAAGAAGTGTCTGCATGGCTAAATTGGGCATCTCAAGAATATGGAAATTCTGTGAACTGCCATTTAAAGTGGTCCTTTACACCAGTGTCCTTTGGAATCTTGTGAGAAGTCTTAATCAACTAAATCTTTACAAGAGCAAGTCATTTAACTGTACTTCTAAACTGCAGAAAATGTAGGACCATTCAAGGCTCCTTTCTTCAGCCTCATTTCACTGCTGTGACACTTACAAATGAGGAAATCTGATCACCCTGTGCTGCTTAGTGTTTGGCAGTCACAGGTTTTCAAACAACATATTTCTATTATTTGGAGGCCAGGCAACACTGAGTACAACAGATTTAGCTGAAGTAACCTTTTCTAAAATTACCTTTCTAATAAATTAGTCTCAGCAGAATTGTACCAGACCTGTGTGCAATCCCATGCCATGCTGTCTTCTGTTCCAACACACAATGGGGAAATTCATGGGATGAGCCTTGGACTTATACCTCATCCACCAAAATTATTGGGGGATAGTGGGGAAAAAATTCCTTGAAGAGTTTGTAAAAGAGAACGACTGTATTCTATCAGAAAAAAAATCAACAAAATCCCCAGGTACCTCAGTCCCACTTAGGAACCAGAGCTGTAAGTTGCTTTGTGTGGTATAAACTTCTTTAGTCAGGCTTAAGTTTTAACTTAACTTAACTAAACATAAGTTTTACAAACCACAGAGCTGTGCCAGTGTGCAGAGTGCTTAACAACACTGTGTAAGGTGCAGGTACCCAAAATCTCATCTTTCTACCTGATTTTGGGTCTTCAAAGAAGGTGCATCTGCAGGGAACATTAGGTAGTGGAAGAAATTCTTTAAATAGGGGTATTCATACTTTTTGTCACCCATAGGATCTCAAAACATTAGTTTATATTTTTTAAGACATAGTAATATTCTCATAACAAACTTCTCAGCCCGTTTCAACATTTCTTTTCCCTTCTGTCCTCTAGGTTACTACTTGCTTCAATATATTCTGATATGCAAAAGGTAAACAAAAGTAATGCAAAACTGTGAGTGAGTATCATACAGATATTATCACCAGAAATTTTAAAAAGCCCATAAAATAAAATTTGGTCTCCCCCTGCTGTGTGAAACAGAGTATTTTGAATTGTGTCTATTCCCAACAGCAATGTTACCAGAGTTGGTCTTCCACTTGATTACAGAAGCAAATGAAGAAACATGACTTGCAAATACCAAATAAAATGAGACACCTTGATACAAATATTTTACATTTATTGGAAGAGTACAGTAAAGAGGGGACTGCAGACACATTAGTGGTAACTGGTCCAAAGGAGAAGACAAAAGGACTATTCAAAAAAGGTCTGCAGTTTACAAGAATACTGAAAATCTGTTATATAACAGCCTAGGACAATAAAAAGCTTGAGTTCCAAAGTGTAACTTTAAAGTATATAAAAAATTGGCAAATAAATAAAATGCAGATCTATTTAAAATTATAAAGGACCGACAACTGACAACCATATAACATAGTTATCATTTTAAGTCTTGATTAAAAGCCAGATAAATTCACAAATGTTGTTTCTGTTTTAAATTTTATTTTATTTTACATGTACTTTAAGAAAGAAGGACTCATTTCCAGTGTTATGCATTATTGATCTGTTTCACAAATATATTATTTTTAAACAACAAAGGGCAAAAAAGGTGCTTTACCTGATATTGCTGGTGGATATTTTGGCATAAAATTGAGAACTGAACAGATATCTGAAGACATCCATGCAAATGGAATCTGTGCCCACTCAAGACTACTGGTGACAAAAGTCTGGCTGGTGATGGCAGGCCAGTGATGTAAATTTCCCTCTTTCCCCAACACCCCTGCTCTGTCTTCAGCTGCCAACAGTTACACAAAGGAAAAGCAACACATGAAATTTTAAAATCAGTCCTACAGCCCCAGCTCAAGTTTCATCCCTGGTAGTCCTTTAACAGAAGGTACAAGGCAGGTGTTTAAGGTACAAGGCAGGCTTTCAGTCCTCAGTATTTCTCTGTAGGAGTCTGCCATCCTTTTGAGTCCTGTATGATGAACCTATGCTGTATTTTTTTTCCTATTACATGTTTTCAGCATTTAGTGAAAATTAAGTGGGAAGCTCGGGGGAAAACCAAATTGTGATTTACAGGTAAAGGTACAATTAACACCAGAAACAGACATGTAAACAGACATTTCAGTTGAGACCCAGTGCAAGACCAGTTCCCTGTACCTAACAGTAACGCTTAACTTCTGGAATTGCAGGTCCCAGCACTTCAAAATGAGGGGGTGCGTGTATAATTATCACTATAACCAAATGTATGACACAGTGTATTCGAACTTCTGAAAGCAAATTGATGAAAATTAATTATCTATCTGAAAAGGGCTGTTAAGAAGAAGGAAGCTCATAACAAGGCTTAGGGGGAATTAAATCATTGATTTTAATTTTGAAGATACTGTTTCAATTTGACCTGACAGCAAAATGTCAAGGAGCATATTTAGCTTTATAATTCATCCTGTGTGGAGCAGGATGTTCTTTATTGTAAACCAGACAGTTAAGAATGTTGTTCCTCTGATGCATTTTATGATGTGGACAATTAGTTACACAGCTAGGATCTGCAATTTCATTAAAAAAGTGATTTGAACAATGTGCTTCACCTTGATTCATGGTTACTTCCATTTTCATACAAGCACATTGCCCTAGGTATCAGAGTATAGCATCACCACAGTGTTTCTGAATTAAACATAAGCAGGAGTGTATTTGAACTTTTCTGTCTCTGGAGTAACTTCTTTTGATAAGTGAAAGGGCACCATCTGTCATGCATGGAGCCTTCAGAATTAGGAAATATTTGGGGGATGCAACAGTACAGGTACAGCAGAGCTCAGCTGGAAGTGTAAGATTGGTGCAGCCCTCTTTAGAGAGCAAAAAGATTCTTTGAGAATTGAGGCAACTGCTCAGAGTAAATTGTTCATACATCAGTAATCCAAGAAGTTTGCATTATTAGTTGCATGTAACAATGATGGAATTCTTCATATGATGAGAAGGACTGAGCTGACTGAAAAGAGTACTGAGCATATTTTTTTTTCAGTAATGGAAAGTTCTGGCTCATACTTTCAACATCTGTAATGCAGAGGGAGTCACTGATCTGATTTTTCTTTTAAAAAGCCTATATTAATGAAGATTTTCAATGGCTGTCTCACTTACTGTATTGACAAAACTTAATTACTTACCTATAAACACTTGTGTTTCTAAAACTAGATGACAGTTCCAAACAGTAGCAATTCAGGACTCTTTCCAAGTGTTTTCTGCTCAGTGTGAATCCTAGGCTATCATACTGATTCAGAGGCTGTATTTATCTATAAACAATAAATCAATTAACTCAAGTAGTACTTACAAGGTGTTTCACTCTAGGAAATAGAGGATGAAATAACCTAGTTCATGGCTCTTCTATGTTTTCAATTTATGACCTCAACTAGATTTTAGGGTTTTATTTATCCACCTTTTGTAAGCATGATTAACATTTTTTTGTTTGGAAAAGGCATATGGATCTGAGATCTCTAAATGAACTACCCTTCCACAGCTACAATCTCAAACACATACAAAACAGCGTTTGTAAGCTAGTGACTCTAATTAGTCTTTTATTCCACACCCCCTGCCCTCAAATAAACCATCTGAAAATTCTAATTTAAGTCCTGCCTAAATGATGCCTGAGAAAATGGTGCTCTGAAACAGCCAATAATATACAACTGCCTGAAAATGAAACAACTCAGAGTTTAATACCCAAGTTCTATACTTGCACATATATTCCAGCTGAAATTTTGTATCAAAGAGAAGGGGACATAATAGTAACTAAGGGCTGTTGGTGGAGGTAGAATTCCCTGGGAAAGGACAGTAAATACATCTCTGAACCTTTCTGTTTTACAGAGAAGTAGAAGTAAGGCTGAAATACAGAAATTTCTTTTGCTTATTTAACAGGGAAGCAAAATCAAGTTGGATTCTAGGGTTGAAACTGTGCAAGTTTAAAGATGGGGGGCTTCCAGTTCCTGTTCTATGTGGTACTTACTATAGTGAACACAATGACTCTGGTAACTGAATGTGAAAATACATAAAAATGTTTGAGCCAGGCAGATCTTGCTGGAATTTTTAATGAGAGAATCTTCCCTTCTTTGAAACTACAGATCTCAGCAAAGTAAAGCTGGGTATTTATAACACACTGATGAGCAATTCTGTAATCCATGTAGGAACTGGAAATCACAATTCAGTACCATTTTGAGGAAAGAAATGGTAGTAATACTTGACTGTTTATAATGTGACAAGTGAAAGGATTCTTCCATTTCAACTTGGAGCTTTCCACCTTTAAATTTTATTTGTTTATAATGGGAAGCTACCCCAGGGAATAGTTACTCTTAGATAAACTTGATATGCACCTGAGGTTGATTGATTCACTTTCCTAGTAAGTTGTTGCTGACGATTAAGGACTGCTTTTTTGTTTGTTTGGGTTTTAAGTAAATCTGCAGAAGGAAACTGGAAGAAAACATTCTTAATAGAGCTGATATTTCAAATTGATCAGATCACGTAAAAATTCATGGTTGTTTGGAATTTCAGGAATACTGGACTTGCCCTGTACTTGCCATGTACCTTCTAATTACTAACTGAAGTTCTGTATTACTGGAAGTGAAGGACTGCATGAAAACCATTCTAAGAAGAAAAAAATGCCTAACTTCATTGGTAGCAGGAGTATTCCTCTGACTTGCCTAGGAAGAAAGCTACCAACAATATCTGAAGTCATTTTGTGCTTTAGGGGGGAAAAAAAAAACCTAATTGGCAAACTCCCTTTAATAGCAAACTATTTTATGTTTAGCCATAAAAATGTTACAAATCCAAGTGCACTGGCACAAACAAATATTTCTAGTGCCTACAAACAGGACAGCTGTTACAAAAAAAAAAAAAAAAAAGGACTCTTTCAGCTTCTTTCTCTTTATTTAATCTTTATAATGAGTTATTATTTGTGACAATTATTTTCAAAACTGCTGAATACCATGTTTGATGACAATATTTACACACTAGCTTAGGTCTTCAGATATTGCACTCCCTCAAGTCTGATCGTAGCACTGACATTTAGAGGATATGACAGCAAGAATACTGGAAATAGGGCTAGTATTTAATCACTGTTGTTAATATTTGTGCTGTGGACATCTGAGAAAATTGGAGGGGAGACATTTGTAAATGCTTCTGAGACTTGGTTACACTGCAGCCACAGAAAAACATGGGGATTTTTTTTTTTTCTTCTTTTCTGTTTTCTTTATTACCTTTACAATGGGTGCAAAAAGGGTAGCAAAATATTTATAAAGATATAACAAATGGGTAACTTCATAGTCAATTTTAACAATGTGTTTGTAGGATTTAAATAAGCTTAAAAAGTGGTCAAAGATATGAATGAAAAAATACTTAAGAATGAATAACCTAATATTTCCTAAACCAGTTTTCTCTTTCCTGTCAGCTGCAGTTCTCACTGATGGCCTTCTGGTGATGCATTCCCAATAACAATTTCAAAAAAAGTTTTAGGCAGCTCTGCAAAAAGGCATATTTTTGTTAATAAGAAATGCAATATAACTACAGTTGATAAATGAAAAGCTAGTTCATTTGTTTTCACAGAACGTAATGAAAATGCACATTTCAAAGATAATGCCTTTGTGGGATGCTAACTCTTCAACACCACCCTTTGCTGAACCAAGGTTTGTTTCCACACAAGATACTTTTCACTATTTTACTTTTCATAAAATAAAGAAGCTTAGAAAACCTTATGATTTCACTGATGACTGGACTTGGAAGCTAATATGCACTTATTTTCTACTAAAAAGAAACTAAGCACTTTTTGCTGTCAAAGCAATTTTCTTAAAATAATGAATGCAATTCCTATGAAAAACATGAAAATAAGAGATAACCTGTTGAATTCCCTCTCACATTACAAGCTGAGGATAACAGTATTCGGAGTTTCCTATGTTTAACAGCGTAAAATAATTCAGGATTCCCCCAGAGACCCTCCGGTTGTGACAATGTCTGTGTAACAACCTAACCTGAAATCCATGCTTGCAAAAGAGACCTAAGCTTAACGTCTTTGTAAATTCTGTATGATAAACACAGTACATGAGCCAAATGACCAGGATCTGGTTAGCCTGGTAAGATTAATCTGATAAGATTTAGTCATCAAAAGGCCAAGCAGAGAGATACTGGAGCTTTGCTTCTTAAGGGCCATTTTCTTTTAAATTTCATGGCATGGCAGGCTTGGTTGTGAATGCTCCTGTGAGAAGCCTACAGTATCTATAGATTTAGATTCCACTTCCTAAATTAAATAGTTTCAATAATTACAAGTCAGACATGATGAATAAATTCTGCCACAAACTGTTAAATTAATGATACAAAAAGTTTAAATAATTGAAAAGACATGTACCTGAAAAATTGAAATTTATTCATACCTATAAAGCCATTCTGATATTCTCCCAAAGTATTACTAGTTTTGAACTGAACTGGTGCCTACTTAAGTAATAGTAAAAAATTTTCCTAATGCTGTAAATATCCCCTGTTTTAAAAAGACTTAAATTTAAATGGAAGTGTGATATATATGTATGGAGGTCAACCACTTCTCAATAAAACATTAGTACTGTTTTTACCATTCTGTGAGAGTCAGGATGGTGACTGGTTAATTTATGACAAATAAAACAGTATTTTGTTTTATCTGAATAAAGTAGTATTCCTTGCTGTCAAGGGGGCATATGGCAAAGAAACAGTCCATGTCTCTAACACAAGAGTATTAACTCACCAGAAAAGCTATGAACGCTGACATTGTTATCCTTACTTGCAGACTTCAGGGATGCATATGTAAGGAAATGCAGTTGGATGAATTTTCAGTTTTCCCAGATGATTGTGAAACATTTCTTAACTCTTAGATCACTTGCACTTGCGTTAACATACTAGCAAATTAAGGCACAGACTCTGTGTACTACTTAGAAGCATACAAACTAACAAGAACATTTCCTATTGCTCTTGAAAAATATCTCTGGGCTACTTGAAGTACAGAACTAAGTAAACATATTCAGTACACTTAGAATGAAGTTTTAATTTATGCCACCAAGTTTTCCAAGCACTACACTTTCATGGGTATATATATGGGTGTATATATACGCTTCCTTATCTTCAAGAAAAAAAATTGCTTAACAAAATGCAAAATGCAAGAAGCACTTACCATTCCTTACAGCTGGATACTGACCACCTCAAACGCAGATGATGTGCTCCCACATAACCATTCACTGTTATAGTTGGACACTAATTCCTATGTAACAAATTCTTCTAGACGACACATATTTTGGTCACATATAGCCCTAAACCACCACTCTAAACTACTGTAAATATACTTTTGAGAGCAAAAGATGATGTGGACAATAGAAAAGCCACCCTAACAGAAATAAAAATGTCATGTAGCCACTGACTTCACTACATCTTAATTCCACTGTAACACGAAAATATAAGGCTAATTAACATTCCAGATGCTGTATAACATACAATCCCTGTTTCTTACTTGCATTAGCAGCAACTGGCATCCCTTGATCCAAACATTTTAAAAAATTCCTAGAAATATTTTAAGCACCTTAATGCTAGAAGTCAGACAGGGATACGGCAACTTGTTCCTATTTCTATGCAGAGCCCTAGAAACAATTCCAGCTGCAAAGAGGACTCAGAGTCAAAGTAACAAATGGTGCATTTCCTCCCTCCCCTATCTAGTAGGTTTTTATTCTTTCTGTCTTTTTTAATATATATTTTTATATATATATATATATATACACACAAACACAAGGTTTATACTCTTGGTGCATTTAAACCTTGTTTATCCCCAGTCTTTTGATATTTGATTGCAATAATGTAAGAAAAATAGAAGGTTAGTATTCCTACTCTGCTGTTCCCTGTCCAAGGCTTTAAACACACTTCTTTCCTTTTGGTTGTTTGAACAACTTCCTCATACCATACAGAAGTAGTATTTTCCTTTGGACACTATGCATGAAATGTTCTTTTGTTCAGAATAAACCTTTGCATGCTCCAACTGCTTTCTGAGAATTGTTACCAATTTAAGGGAAAAACATCAGGGTCAAAAGCAAATCTAGCAATATATTCTTTAGCTTTTCTAAGATCAATGAAATTTTTATCTGCTGTTATCATTAATAAATCTCTTTTTCTTGGTCTACTATTTTCACATGTTTTTTTGGAAGGCATGTGCAGTCAAGACTTGATATTGGTCTTTTTTTTCTGAAACAAACATAGGTCACCATAAAAGAAACATAACTGAATTCTGATGGCATTGAAGGAAAAAAAAGGCATGATTTAAGTAGATCACATAAAAAGTCAAAAGTATTTCTATTATATGGTAATAAATGCACAAGTAATTCAACTACCAAAAAAATTCTGGATTTTTCCATTCAGTAAGCATGTTTGCATCCAGAATCTAACTAAGCTTCACACTTAAAATGAAGTATCACCTAAATATATCAGATGCAAAAAGAACTAAAAAGAAAAAAAGCTTCTAGTTGAAATACTTGTCAAAACTTAGTTTTAAGGCCAACATATATGACAATCCCCACATTAATATGCTGACATACAGAACAGGGATAGCAGAGTGAGAGTACAGCTTAAAGTAGAATACCTCTGAAAAATGTCACTAGCAGTTACTTGCTATAAAACAGATGGAAGCCACAGTCTCTTAGATTTATAGTATGTGCTTTCCTATGTACATGGAATCTAAATTACAGTTCTACTGTGACTGGATATATAGCATTTTGCAGTATATATCTTTAATGCAGGTGTAGACACCATTCAAGATTGTACACCAGGTAATTTCAAAGTAATCCTAGAAGAATATTGCAAATAATGCTGTATAAATGCATAGTGTTGGAGGGAAACTATTACTTCACTGGAAAATAAAGTCACAGACATTGAGTTTGGCACTTCTTCATCATGATGTCACTTTCTTTTTGATTGAAGACAGCTCTTTCTGAATCTCGCTGAATTTTGGCCGGTTTTCTGGCTTGTAGTCCCAGCATCTCTGCATTATTTTATATATTTCCTCTGGACATTTTTGTGGTGCAGACATTCGGTAGCCTGGTACACAGAAAAAGTTGGGAAAACTTTTAGTATTGAAAACTAATGCTTATTGACAGATCTAAAAAGATAAGAGCGAAGTTCAAGACCATTTCATTTAAAAAGACCTTCAAGGAACATTTCAATATGTAACCTATTCATGAGAGATAATTATGAAACTGACTAAAGCTCGGGTACCAGCGACATTTAAGTTGGGCAAGCTAAACTGTCAGTTTGCTGCTCATCCCTAATACCAGTGACTCACTCAGATTTCTTTCCTGTATCTTAGGAAGTAGCTGCTTTCTGATTTTCAGTTGCATTTCTTTACTTTTCCCTCAGTGAGGAAATTGATAACAAAAATTAAGATGGGAATAAATTTCTTTGCTCCTTTTGAAGATATATCAACTTTTATTCTCACATTCCTTCCCTTTTGTGGCTCCTTAAAGAAGTCCCTCCCTATTTGCACTTTAGTATTTAATTCTTCCTCCCTCTGTTTTCTTAAATTTTGTATCTTTCCATCTTATCTCAATTCTCTTTCTCTTCTGGTTTGCTTGGGTAGGCAATGGCTTCCACACCTCTCTGCTGCCAAGGAGTTCTCTGACTTGGCAATGAGCAGGAGAATGGACAATCAGTTAAGTAAATTAGCAACTAATCATTCAGAAGTCGCAGGTAACTGGTTATTCAGGCATATCATCAATACCGTGGCCCACAGAGGTGTACTCACTGCAGTGAAGATATTTTCCCAATGAGTAGGAAGTTGGGAAAAATGCCAGGAGGATTGTATGAACAAGGAGTTCATGTACAAAATCAAACAGAAAATCAGGTAATGGGAGGAATACCAAAACACTGTCTGAGCCTCCAGGGATGAAGTTAAGAAAGACAAAGCCCAGAAGGGATTGAATCTGGCCAGGGGTGTCAAAGAACAAGCAGGGCTTCTCTAACTATGCAGGGGACAAAAGGAAGACTTGAAAAAATGTGTGGCAACTGCTGAATGAGGCACTGAGCAACTCAGTAACACATGACAGGGACAAGACTGAGGTATGGAACTCTTTCTTCATCTCCAGCTTGTGCTAGGAAGACCAACCTTCAGGAATCCCAAGCTCCAGGGATCAGGGGGAAAGGCTGGAACAAGGAAGATGTACCCTTGGTGGAAGAGGACCTACGCAGAGAATACTTAAGCACAATGAACTTAGTTAAGTCCAGGGGCTCTGATGCACCTGTGAGTGATGAGAGAATGGCCTGATGTCACTGCCACACTATTCCCAATAATCTTTCATACAACACTTTGACTACTGTGAGGAGTACCTGAAGACAGGAGTAAAGCAAATATCACTCCTATCTTCAAGTCACAGCACCCAGGGAACTGCTGGTTAGCATCCCCTTGATCCCAGAAGGCGTTAGGTATGCTGGAAACAACTTCCAGGCACCTGAAGTAAAAGAAAGTCATCAGGAGTAAGCATGCAGAAAGTCAGCATGGATTCACTAAGAGCAAGCCATGCTTGACCAATGTGAGAAACTTCTTCAATGAGATGAGTGGCCTGGTACCCCCTGGGGAGGGGATTTCACTATAAAATCCTCACAAAGACATCTTTGAATTTATGGGTAGATGACCAGACAGGTCATCTCTGGGAGCTGGATTAAAAACTCAGGCTGAGCATTGAGCCCTGAAGGGAGGTGATGAGTGGTACAAAGTCTGAGTGGAGCTCCAGGATCAGTACTGGGTGCAATCCTGTGTCACCCCTTCATTAACACTGTGGATGAGGTGCAGGTGAACCCCTTGCTGGTGGGACCAAGCTGGGGGGGGGGGGGGGGGGGGCGCCCGATACACCGGGGGGTCGTGGTGCCATGCTGAAGCATCCAGACAGGCTGGAGAAACAGGAACCTCAAGCAGTTCTGCATGGGAAGAGCCAAGTCCTGCAGCCAGGGAGGAACAACCCCAGGCACCAGCATGGGCTGAGAGTGCTCAGCTGGGAATCAGTTTGTCAGGAAAGGCCCTGGGGCTCCTGCTGGATGCCAAGGGATGAACATGAATATGAACCAGTATGAGCTCTTCCAGCAAAGGATATTAATGGCACACTGTGCTGCAGTAGAAGGAGTGTCACAGCAGGTTGAGGAACATCATCTGCTCCCTCTGCTCAGTACTGGTTGAGGCCACATCTAGAGTGTTGGGTCCAGTTCTGGGCTCCCCAGTACACGACAGACAAGGGAACAAGAGAGAGCCACATGAAGGATCATCAAGATGATGGAGGCACTGAAGCATCTCTCCTATGAGGAAATGCTGAGTGAGCTGGAGTAGCTTATCCTGGAGAGGAGAAGGCTCAGGGGATCTCAGCAATGTATATAAACATCTGCAGGGAGGGTGCAAAGAGGATGGGTTCAGGATCTTTCCATGCTCAGAGACAGGACACAAAGCACACACTGAAATATGGGAAATTCCTACTGAGCATCAGGAAACACTTTATTCCCTGTGAGAGTGACTGAGCACTGGTTGCCCATTGAGGTGGTGGCATCTTCATTCATGGAAGTATGCAAAAGCCAACTGGATGTGATCCTTCTTGAGCCAGGTGGTTGGACCAGATGACATTCAGACATCCTGCACACCTTGGTCATTCTTTGACTCTGTAATTCCACCAACTGTTTAACATGTAGCTCTGAGCAAATGACAGTCAGTGCACATTGATGCGCATTGGACTCCAAAGCTAAATGCAGGTCTGTGACTCCAGACTCACTGCACAGGTCTCTGTTTCTCTCTTTCTAAAGAACAGTGTAATGACACTGACCTCTTGAAACAGGTAAATCTGAGAAATATTTTTGCTTTTTTTATACTGCATGTATCTGCTCTAAGTACTGGATGAATTCAAAGAAGAATGGCTTGGGCTCTAGGATTTGATTTTGCCTGTAAGGAGAAACTTTAATATCACTTACAGTGCTTATAAGGCTATAACACTGACAAAGAGTGTAAATCAGCAAGCCGGAGTTTTTTTGTTTGTTTGTTGTTTGTTTTAAATAATTTGGAAGTTTTACTAGCTTAGAACCTATTTATAAATAATACAGTAGTACTATGTAGGGAAGGAACAGTTCTAAAACGCTATTAAAGACAATGAAAATAAATCCAAATCCTGAAATCCTGCTCACAGTTATTTGCTATTTCAAGAAAAAGCCTTTCAATTATTTTGCAGAAGAGAAATGTAGCTTGCAATGCTCAACTAGTGTACCATTCTCCACCATAATTGCTAAATCTTTCTGTGAAATGATTTAATAAAGAAGATGGAATGACACAGATTTTTTCTGGCAGTTTAGAATATTTATACCTGCATTAGCATAATCTTAAATAATTAATTCTGCTCAAGCTTCTGCTTTTCACAGCAGTAATCCCTCCTTTCCATCTCACCTCTTAGTTCTGCAACAATGAAAGTCAGCATGCTGTAAGTCTTCCAGCCTTTAAGTTACTGGTCAGTGTATTCCCTTTTTTTCAAAAGGCCTATATATACCACCCTATTCCTCCCAGAGAGCTAGATTCAGCAATTTAGAAAACTTCATATTGTTTTTGCTAAAGTTGCTATAAAACTTGAATCTTATTTCTTGGCTATTTTATACTGTATTCTTACAATTTATCCATAATTTCTTTCACTCCCTATGAAAAATTACCTTTCTCAACTTGCTCTCGTGCTTGTTGGTTGGTCATTCCAGGGTATGGGCATACTCCTAAACTGAAGGTCTCCCACAAAAGGATTCCAAAGCTCCATACATCACTCTCAGATGTGTATCTCCCTAAGAAAAGGAAAGCAAACCTTCAACTTAATATACAGAGAGATTGGTGTTTCAGATAATTATAGTCCAAATTTCCTGTAAAGGTAGAAGTGTTACATTGACAAGCTTCAGGCAAAACAAAGCTGTAGCTACTAATAAAACATTCTAGAGGTTTCACACTCTCGAGTACTTCAAAGAATGAACATATTATATAAAAGCCCATACTTTGGAATGACATAAGCTAACCTTAAGTTCTACTATTATACACAGACCATACCAGTCTGTCATGCAAGTTAAGAATTTCTTTCCTTCTTAATGAACAAAACAATTTTTCTTTTAATATAAAAGGACAGAAAAATGTCAGTGTTTCCCCCTTCACTTACAACTGCTTTCAATTCTAAATATTCTTTTAAAAATTACCTTTTCTAGTTCTATTGAATTCTAAGCCTCTTTGTGGAATGATAGCTTTCTATTACAGGGAAAAGGAGACGTTTTTGAGCAGATATTTCTATTGTCCCTGATGGATTCACACTAGAAAATTAAAACTCCTAGCCTTTTGCAGCAGAAGCAGTGAAAATACTACCTTAAAAATCCATTTTCAACATTACTGTTAACATTTTTCAATACTGTTCTTTTTTGTTCAATGCTATTACTTTGTATTTATGTGTTTTTATTTTTTAAAAACAACACTTGTGAATGTATTGTTTGTTTATCTCTAATCATCAAAGAAACCAAACTAAGCCACTTCTGACTAGGAAAGAAAGGAAATACATGTAAATTATAGTTGATGACATTGACAACTGTTCTGACGTCAGAAAATTCAGTTTCCTCTTAGACTAAATATCACTTTCAGCTGTGCAATGTTAGCTTGTGTGCTTCATAGTTGGCAATTATGGATATTCACTATGCTCTTTGGAGTAATATTAGTTTTCTTGTCTGTTTATCAAATCCCCACAGTTTGGCAAACAGTAATTTAATACTTCTCACTGAAAGTATTCAGTAGATACAAGATAGGTGATAAGCTGGGTTTTTTTTAAAAGAAAGTACAAGTTCTGTACAGTAAATTATATTTTCTGCTATTAGATTATCTGAGGGGAGGAAAAAAAAGATCTGTTTAGGAAAAAAACCCAAGTCCTCCTCATGTTACTATTAACATCACAAATAACCAAAAATATTGTAGGAATAAAACACACATATTAAATGTATTTGAATTTTGAAAGATCAGGAAGTAAAAATACCCCATAATTATCCTAAATTTGTGCTGGTTTTGGTAGGGTAGAATTAATTCTATTCAAAATGGCAGATACTGTTTTGGATTTGTGCTGAACGCAGGGTTTATAATTCAGAGATGGTTTTGCTCTTGCTGAGCAGGGATTGCACAGTCAAGGCCCTTTCTGCTTTTCACACTGCTGTGCTGGTGAGGAAGCTGCTGGTGCCTGGGAGGTTGGGAGGGGACGCAGCCAGGATAGGTCACCCCAGCTGACCACAGGGATATTCCATATAGTCAGCATATAAAGTGAGGGGGAGTGGGAGGAAAGGTGGTGATGTTTGGAGTGAGGGGATTTGTCCTCCCAATAATTGTGTAGAATGGCTCTGAACAGCACACACAGAACCAAAGCTTCCATTTCTCAAAAACTCCAGTGGAATCTGAATATTGATTCTGACTTCTGATACAATGCCCTAACCACTCCATTTGGCCTAATCTGGTTTCTAGCCTTCACAACTTGTGTTTTTTCTTAATTTATCATAATTTAGTGACTGCTTTTAATTTGTCATACACAGTGACTTCAGCAGAGACTAAGAAAGACATATTTTTTAACTTCTTAAGCACATTAGCATTCATGTAATGGCCAAATGACACTATTACTCATTTTCCTCCAACCTTTCAGTCTTGATATTCAGGACTGATCTGGTCAGTGGCTACCAACTAGTTTTGAAATACTGCAGATTTATTTTTTATTTAATTTTGAGCTCTTAAAAACCCCCAATCTTACCTACACAAATCAACCTTATTACTAGAATGGAAAATAATAAAACATCATCTAGTAAGTTCTACTCATATTTTTCAAGGGAGTGGAAAAATTATCCTTCAAAAACACATAGGAACGTTTCATGATATTCTGAAAGTTGAATATTGACTGCTGAACATATTAGCAGATGTTTGACAGAACTTATTTCCCAAACATTACACAAAATACGTATGTGCTTTAGAGAACACATAATAAGTAGAATCAACAATCCCTTCTTCTGTATTGTGCAGAAAGACACAAACTCAGCAGTTCAAAGTGAAGGTGGTGTCACATGAGCCTGTTTCCTGCTAAATGTAGTCAATTGGATCACATATGGTTATAAGGATAGGTTTTCATAATACATCAACAACACTGTATGCATTTTCAAAATAACAGAAATAAAACCCCAAAACACCCTTTTTAGTGGATCAAACAACCAAGAGAGCAAAGCATTCACCAGTGAATGCTGGCAACACTAACACCTCTTAGAATAATCGGTTATACAGGATTAATTACTGCAGCTGAATTTACCATCAGCCTTTTAAAGGGAAGATCTGCTTTACTATGTTATGTCATTAACTTCTGCAAAAGTGCTAATGAGAGGAAACATTCTGCTATCAATTGTAATTCACAAACTTATTTGTGAATCATGCATTTCCAATGCATGATTTCCAAAAAAGGCTTTAAGAGGTGGCAAAAATATTTATAGACAATTCAAATGAAGAATTTAAAAATATTTTATTCTGTGTACTCAACTAAAGAACTGTTTTAGAGAAGTACATTCAAAACATGCCTTCATTTATTAAATGTGCTGCTTCTTCACAGCCAACTTTACCTAGAAGAACTCATTTTTCTAGTTCCATATAAGCAAAAAAAGCTAAGAGCAGCAGCTTCTGTTTCTGTTCTGGAACTACTACCCATGTAGTGTGAACCACTTCCCTCAGTGATAGATAATTAATTTTTATCCCCAATACAACAACCTAGTGATACACAAAAACGTAGGTAAAGAAAAACTGCAGGTCAAAAAAATCAAAACCAAAACAATGACTATATTTTTCACCAATGCAATGAGTTATCTAACACAATGCCCTAATACATTAACATTTTCTACTGTTTTCAATGAGGGGCCATCAGTAAGAACTTGTCATTAATTTTGCTAATGATCATAATTTAGATGACTGTCAAGGTTGTCTACAAGAATGAGTCAGCAACAGAGCCAAAGCTATTGCTGCATAATAGCAATTCTGATGTTGCTGCCCTACTGTTTTCTGATGGCAAAACTGTGGTTTTTACATAAATCAGACTGAAATACTAAAATTATTTTAAACATCATTACTCTGAACGGAGGAAAAGAATTGTATATATTTACACTCAAATATTGTGGCTCTGGTGCTCTTTACTGTACTTCGGATTTTTTTTTTTTTTTTTTTTTTTTTAAAGAAAATCCAGTTATGTTCTTACCATAGTTCAGAGCTTCTGGAGCAGTCCACTTGATAGGAATCTGCTTTAGCCCCGATGATGAGTACACACCATCATCCTCTTGCCGGGACATCCCAAAATCGCTTATTTTCAAAACGTTGCTTTCACCTACCAAGCAGTTCCTTGCAGCCAGGTCTCTAAATGTGAAAAAAAAATTAAACACCCACATTTTCACATGTTTGAAAGTACTTGGAAGTCATTTAAACTGACTGAGCCCCTCAGAGGGTTATTTACAGAAGGGTAAAAACCACTTCATAGTAGTTGTGGGGAAACGGAAGTGAGGGGAGGAGATGCTGGAAATGCTCCAAGTGCCACAGCTGAGATTCTCCTGCAATCCACTGAGAGGAGCCACAGTGGAGCAGGTGAAGAGTGTGAGGCTGAAGGAGAGGAGCAATTATTGACAAACCAGAACCTCCATTTTCCACTCACCCCTTGGGGGAGGAGGTAAAGGATTCCAGAATGAAGTAGTGCCTCAGAAGAAGAGTAGGGGAAAAAGTATTTCAGTTTTTGTCTTATTTCTCACCATCCAATTCTATTTTAACTTGAAAT
This sequence comes from Certhia americana, assembly GCA_018697195.1. Classification (NCBI taxonomy): domain Eukaryota; kingdom Metazoa; phylum Chordata; class Aves; order Passeriformes; family Certhiidae; genus Certhia; species Certhia americana. Next base: position 62,785,204 of record CM031878.1, read on the forward strand.
ACATTAAATTTATATTAACCAAGTTGATTCTGTTTTGCTATGATGGTAATTGGTAGGTGATTTCCTTGTATTTTTCTTGACCTCCAAGATTTTCTGTCTTATTTTACTTCCTGTCCTGTTGAGGATGGGGAGTGAGAAAGCATCTGTGGGGGTGTCTGGCAGCCAGGAAAAGTTAACCCCTCACAGCTGCCCTCCGTGGTCACAGAAATAAACTCCAATTAGTGAATTGGTTCCTATGTAAAATCAAATGGAATTTGAAGAAGTATCCTGAAATGTCTTCAGGATGTGTTTCAGTGAGAAACCTGAGAAACAGCTTTATCTTCCCTCTGCACATTAGAGTTTCTATCAAAAGTTAAAAGCTACTCAGCAGAGAAAAGAAATTTTGGTTCAGTGATGGATTAGAAGCTCAGAAAGTCAACTCCCCCCTTCATCTTGCTTTTTTTTGTTTGTTTTTTTTTTAATTAGGAGACACACAGTAATACCTGATAAAAGACCTACTTTTGCTTCTGTACATGCTAATAATATATAATAAAAAACCTATATGTATATTAAACATCAATGTTTCACAGCTTATTAAAATACAACATAATAAAATATATATTATTATTGACTTCATAATGTAATAAAATATAGAACTTTTTAAAGGGAGAGATATGTTAAGCAAGAGAACTAATTCTACACCATTAGGAACATCATGAGCAAAATATTTTTAAACTAAACTTACTGTGGTTTTTTTTAGCTTATATAGCTAATATGCTCACAAATGGCTTGCAAGAATATTCCAGAAAAACTACATTAACTCTGATGTTTTGAATTGGAGCTGTATTATAGTTCTGAAGTGAATCCCCTGAGCACTTCATGCACATTCATTGGTTTTTTAAGAATGAATTTGGTGCATGCAAACTACATTACTCTTGGAAGAAACTAACTTAGAATTCTGGTCATGATGCGCACGGAATTTGTTTCTCCAGCTACAGAATTTTGTTTCTATGAGATTTGCTTCTCCAGCTAATGCAGAAAGATCTGAACCAGTGGCAAACAGCTTCCACCATTACCAATGGTAATGACAAAGGACTGAACTACATTTAGCCCAAACTAAAAGTCTTGAGCCATATTTAGGGATGCTGAAGTTCATACATCCACTTTAGTGAGCTCATCCATATTGATACTGGGCTATGTTATTCAATATGTAGACAGAGCCTAGGTATGATCCTAAATATTATAATTTGGTTTAAGAATTTTAACATATTTGACTCATGCAGCTTTTCTGCCTTTAAGAACTTAAATAGCTCTAGAGCTTGAGTGAAGTTATTCTTGTGGTTTGAGAAGCTGGACTACTAAAAAACATATCTGAACTCACAGACACCAGCTGAAGATGTGCACAAATGCATAAAATAACTCTGTGCACTTGTGTTACATAGTTTGATGTTAGCATTTGGTATGTTATATACAGCTACATTGGTTAAAGAAATGAACTGCAAAACAAAATCATATTGTTATTGTTTATACTCAAGTGTGTAAAAAGTATCACCAATGAACTTCAAGAATTTATGACTTAGGTTCCAATCATACTTCAGTAGTTATTTTCTTATCATGTTACTCAGCATAGTCTAGATTTTGCACACTGCACATAAGGAGTGGAAAAAGTAATGAGCTTGTATCTCAAAGAACATTTACAGTTAATCAAAATCACAGGCATCTCCCTACCTGAAGTCTAATTGAGTATTTAATCATATTGAGTAAGGTTAAGAAAAATCTATATACTGAGTTGCCTTAGGTTTATTCCTCATGCATAAGTCTGATTATTAGGGAAAGTAGATAGTAAATAATATGCACAGTATTTTGCTTATAAACAAAGACTACACTCAGTTTCCATAATTGCCAGTTTTGTACAAAGAACACATGACTTTTCTTTTTCATTCAGAATCATCTAGAGAAAAAGCTTTTCAACCCTACTGAAAATTGACTAAAATACTTCCACAAAAATCAACTGGTACTTGTGGAAGTTTGTAAAGACTGTGACACTCTGTTCAGGATATATGTAAATTAATGCTACAAAGAACAAATGAAATGTTCGCATGTTTTGAGTCTCACAGTACTAGTAACTTTTTCTGCTTTTAGCTAAAACTCTACCATTTTTGATGCTCTGTATTACTTTCAATGCATCATTTCTGTTAGTAAAGTCTCGTGAGCACTGCATATATTTACTTCTTACACAAGTAGTTTGCCTTTTTTCATCTTCATGTGTATGATATGCTCTTTTTCTCACTTATTTAGAAAATACTTTAGATGTGATAATTTCATTCCCCAGGCATACAAATGTCCCAAAGTTAGATTATCTTATTAGTATTTCTACTACTATTTTATATCTGTTTCATATCCTCCGTGATTTGTTGCTTAATTTTACAGATAATTTTTGTATGTATTTGCTTGCTGAAAAACATGTTAAAAACAGTTACACTGAAGGCTATGGCTACCTCAGCTTTTAGTTTGGTTTTTTTTTTTTTTTTTACTATTATTCTAAAGGTTTGGTTAAGATTTTTCTGTATTTTTCAAATAAATTCTTCGTTGTTCCACATTATGTCTGAAAACTTCCTTTAAAAGGATATTCTTATGTTTCAGTCTAGACATAGGAGAAAAACACAGAAGTTGCTTTTGGTTAATGTGATTTATTACAGAATTTTTAGCCAGAATCTGGAAAAAAAATGGCATCAGCAACTATTACTTCCACTATTTTAAAATAATAAATTATGACATTAATTTTCTTCCTGTTTCCATGATTCTAATTAATTTCCATTTTCCACAGATATCAGTTCTAATATAATAATGTTAAGGGGTTTATAAAGACCCTTTACTTCTTAGCCTTCCTTAAGAAATGAACACAATAGAATTTTACCCCACATGTAAGATAAACAACATGAGTAATGGGAAACATGAAAATATAAATACAGATGTCTGATTACCAAAATTAACTATGAGTCAACATTAAAGATTACATCAGTGTTATGTATTCATAGTAAATCATGACTCTTTCTACATGGACATTAAAAAACCAAACCAAATCAAACAAGTGAACAACAAACCCAAAAAACGACAACAAAACCCCTGCCCACTAACCCCCAAACAAAAACCCCACCAAAATCAACTACAGTCTATTTGTCTTCTTTCCCCTGAAAAAACTGTGTTCTATTTGCTTTCTCTTCCTTCTCCCTAATGTTCCCTAAAGCCAACATCCTGAAGAATACAGAGATAACTGCATGAAATTAGGTGTCTCTTTGGGAATTTTTTTTTTCTCATAAAGCATTTGCTATTTAAAACAGCAATTCCATAAAAACTGTATTTATCTTTAAAACAGAAAGCAAGAAAATGTTATTTATTTACATTGTGAAAGCTCTATAAATTTGGCATACATTACACTGAGGTGCTGCAGAGTTAAGCTCCTTAATAAAAGCTGACTCTCACTATTTAATACCAGGATTATATAAATTCCTAGTACTGCCAGAAACAAAGTTTCTTCCCCCCAGCTACTAAGAAGTAAAAACTAGGATGTAATTTGGAAATTCCCTTTTAAGCACTGCTCTGCAGTCCCTATAAATACAAACAAGACATCTCCTGGGGATCTCTAATATCCCTATGTTGAATCTGCTGAAACTGTAAGAGACAGTTCATAGGACTTTTGCCAAAAATTTAACAGCCAGTTCAAGGAGGAAGCAGAAGCAATTTATCTGTGCTGGGAGCTGTTACCACCTGGATTCACGTCTGTCAGTAAAGTCATAAACCTACTAAACCTTTCTCTAACGACATTCTAACACTCCCTCCTCAGCTTCCTCTCCACACCCCACAGGATCTGCAAAGCAAGTACTACCTAGCATTGCCATGGAATTTCATGAGTTAAAGCAAATCAAAGCAAGACAGTAAATTCCTCATTACTAAACCAGCAGCACAGACTGCCTCACTGAACTAATCAGCCATTTTATATTCCATCCCTGGATCATGCAGTTAAAATACTCTTAGGTGATAAAAGAAAGTAATTATTTAGTGAACAGGATAAGTTTATCTCCTCTGCACATTAAATTCAACGAAAATAGTCTATTACCTAAACACAAAACAAAGGGGTGGGAAGTGAAATTACAAGATAAATTGCTGGGGTTTTTTATGAAATGTAAGATACTACCTCACCGTCATACATCTGATGTAATTTCCAATAGTGTCAAAATTAAAGCACAGTAGTGTCTAAATCTATTTCAGAACTTCATATGTGTATGCTAATTTTGCTGTATGTGGAGAGTATAAAAAATAACGTGCCTAGTTACAGACTGGAAAAATGTAAGAGGGTCAGAAGACTATCCTTTCATGCATTCTGTTTTCTTACCTCTTTTTATTTTGATTTAATTATTTCTTGAAGTTATTTTAGCTATTATGAACATCAATGGAGCTGTGTTAACTGCAATGCCAATAATTTCTCTCAGTTCCTCATATATAATGCAAGTCCATCCTCATCTCCACAGATGCACAGTGCTGGCAAACCAGAGAAACTTCAAGCTGGATACAGTAGTGATTTTTCAGTAGTGCCAGGTGCTCTGCTTGCCACCCACAATTTTGGATATTGCTCAGTTCCTCCCAACTATAAAATATGCAATTTTACCCACCTCACAGGATTGGTTACCTTCAATTACCCTTTCTAAAGCACTTTGCACTTAGTGAAGGACTTAAAATTTTGCAAAAGGAACTCAAAATATAAAAAGTAACAAAAAAACTCCCACAAAATTGTATTCAGTAGCTGAGCACAGCTGTCATCTTATTGTCTGTCACCCAGATATAACTCAAAATACTGTAAAGATCTACTGAAACCTTAGGTAACTTTTGAGTTTTATTTTGGCAGGCTACTGTGTGCCCTTCCATTTCCCTAGCAGGGTATGTTTTCAGTATCAGCAATTTTAAAAGAGATAAAGAAGGGGATAGTAGAAAATGATCTCTTTCTCAGGAGAATCAAAGCAGTAGACTATGAAGATGGAAATGAAGTAATAAATTTCTGCATCGTCTATTCCTCCCCCCTTTTTCCTATTTTTGAGTTTATCTTCACAATGCCTACTCCTGGAACAGAAACCTTCCAATCAGCAGCATCTAAATGGTTTTCATCTGCATTGTTTCTCAACTGTTTTAGAACTTAATAGTTATTGCCTGTATTCTTCTGAACAGTTATTTTGATGAAATGGCATCACAGTCATTTTGGTCTATAACAGTACTCTATGCACTGACATCGCTGGAGATTTTTCTAACCAATTTTTCCTGTGCACTGCTGATTACATCTACTATACTGAACAAAATGTCTAATTATATTTTTTCCTTTGTGCTATATCTTGAAACAAAGGTTTACAATCTAAATTGTTTGTGTGTCCCTTTCAATGAAAAACTAAGGGTTTGGACAGTCACTGGAATGGAAGATAGGCAACTTCACGGAGATCCTACAATATTATAGTGGCTGGAAAATGAGAAACATCTGGAAATCCTTAATGACAGGACAGACAGAGGAATTACACCTCTGCTGGGTTCCACACAACCTTTCCTAAGCTCTTGGATTTCGACAGAAACATTACAGGACATAGGACAAATATGGGTACATTTAAGAAACATGCAAGATTTTTAATAGTCCTGAAAAATCTCTTTGATATTAACCCAATTATAGGGGAAATTAAATGTCAAAATATTAATTATACAAGATGTATCAGAACACAAGTTTACATTTTGTGCTTGATAAAATTACAATGGACTTAAATCACAATCACAATGTCATCCATTTCCAGTCATGCAAGTAGATTGTATTATTCATAGGAAGAAAAATACTATTTTCAAGCAAAAGTTTTTAGTGTATCATTCACAGAAGCAACTGAAATGAAATAAAATAGTAGAGCACAAAATTGTACTAAAAAGTGCATTTTTATTATAAAATCATGTCTTTATTCAACACGTGTGATAACGTAAGTCTTGTTAAAATGAATGTCCTTCCCCTTTTAGACTGGGAGGATCACTCCCTCAATTTAGTTCTTAATGCTGAATTTAGTTTTGAATTAATCTCTTCCTTATTCTAGCCTATTGTATATTGTCAAAATATAATTGATTTCTCTGCACAGAAACATTAAATATTGGTTTAATTTGTTTACAAAACTGGAAACATATGAAGAGGCAGACCAGATATGGTCACGTATTCTCCTTATATACCAGTGATAGAAAAAGCTTCATGCTGGATTTAAAGAAAATGTCTAAAGCAGAATAGCTTCTATCACTGATTTTCTGATGATTAAGGTTTTTAGGAAATAAACTTTTCATTTTATTAAACAAAGCCATTTTCTAGTGTTAACATCACAATGTATTAAATGACTAATAATGCAAAACAGAGCATAAGGAATTGAAAAACACTGCAAATGCCCAAGAAACCATGAAATTCAAAAGCATAATTATAACACGGGTCACTTTTTTCCCACCTTTTTCACCAGAGTGAAATAAATGGCAGAACAATACAGTATTTGCAGGGTTTTTCAAGTCCTAGTGAAAAAAGAGGTATTTCAAACTCTTCTCAGGCTAGATTTATGTACTTGCCACAGGCGAATATCAAAGTTCATCTGAGACAGGTAGCAACTCTACTACTTTTTCAATAGCCAGCACCATACCATAATGTGGTATGCAACAGTAGCAGTAGTTTAAGTTATCTCTACATGCATTTCCATCACTTAAATTTTACTTTTGTTCCTACAGAAGACAGGCATGGATTAAGATCTTAAAAGTACCAGGTAAGTACCAGATGGACTAACATCCATGATTTTTCAGTAGATAAAGTATTTCATAGGAACTAAATCCTGAAACACTTAATTAATGAAGGTAAAAAAATGTAAAGGCAATAATCAGGCTACAAAGAAATGAAGCATCCAGCAAAATTAAGGTAAAAGACACTACATATTCATGAAAATAATACACATGGAATAAGAGAGAAACCAAATACATTAGGTCTGATTAGAAATCAGGAGGAAAAGACAGACCAGAGAAGTAGCAGAATTAAGCAGTGCTAGACAAGAGGACTGTGTTGCAGTCCTAAATTGACTGGCTAGAAAGTGAAAGAAAGAAAACTGCATTTTTAAGAGACAATCACAAAGAAAGCTAATAGCAAAGACCAGAAAAGTCAGCCATGTTTTAAGGAAATTATTCATCTGGGGATGTTTCTTATTTAGGGAGAAAAGAGTTTAAATGGCACAGGCAGCAAATGCCAGCTAACCATTCTTTGCAATGGAACCATTGACAAAGACATACAGTAGTAGCCCACTAATTCATAATTTTACAGTCAGAGAAAAAAATTCTAATTTGTTTGTCCCTTACCAACATATCTTTATACACAAAGATATATACAAATATATCTTTACCTTTAATCAAGGATTAACAACAAATGCCTAGTGGCACCTTGAAATATTTTAGTATTTTAAAAATAGCCTGTTTTGTAACTATAATACCATAATCTTAAGATGAATGAAAATAAAGAATAATTTATTAAGCGTTTGAAACAGCTAAGGAAGATTTGCAGTTAGCTTACAGAAATACGAAAGAAAGTTCATGTGACTAATACATTGCAGAGAATTACATACAGAAATTTAGAGGGATAAAATTACTTATTCACTTCTTGTAAATTAACAAAATAGGAAATAAACTGAACTTCTGTCCTGGTTTTTGTCACTATTACATAAAATCCACAATAGTTTTTCCACTCAAAAATAAAACTTGTATGTGGAAGAAAATATTTTGCCCTCTTTTCATCACAAGAAAAAGAAGAAAGTGATGGAATTTCTATGGAATTATAGTGGTATATCCAAAGCAGGAGATGTTGAAGAAAAAAAAGAGATAACAGTGCTGCTTAAGGGCCATGATTACATCTCATATTGATAGCAGGAGATGGGACAGACTTCCACAGCTTTTGGGAACTGGATGAACTTACATGTTATATGCATATTCACCATGGTAAAATTTCATAACTGAGCTGAGTCAAGGAAGAGATGTTATTAAGTCCAGGGGCTCCAAGTTCATCTTGTACTGAACTATATCTTTTTTCCTTCTGTTAAAACCTTATGCTATCTATGAAGTAATCTGTTTGTTACAAGAATGTCCTTTCCCTGGAAAATCCAGAGTTCTGCATTTAGAAACAGACCCTCTGTTTCTGATTGCTTTCTGTTGAAGCATATTCACTCATGTATAGGGTTAACTCCCCACAAATCTGAGCGTTCCTTGTCCTACCAGGATTCAACGTTTGCTGGAGGTGCAGAAAACACTTTCCTGTGCTTAAACTAAAGACAGAAAGAGAATGAACTTTTAAGAAACTATTGCAAAGCTATGGATTTACTGCACCTTACTATTATTCTGAAATAGTTCCACGCAAAAAACTATTCTGCCATTACACTGTAGGAAGACAGGGTCCTCTTTGCCATTTAATGTTACATTCATTTTAGCATTTTTTATGGGCAAAGGTTATAAAATAACTGAAGTACAGCTAGTTGTCTGCTAAACATTTAAAATATTCCTGCTTAAAGAAACGTGGGTAAGAAATTTCCTAAAGGTGATATAGGGCAACAAACTGGAGTTGCCTGTTTTCATTTAACAGCTTTGCTAATGATCTGAGGGAAATTTAAATTCCTGATCAAACAAGAATTTAAATTTCCAGGTAATATCAAATTAGGAGCAGCTGCAAGCAGCAGTAAGGGGAAATAAATAAAAAGAAAGAAGTAAAGAAGAGAAGGAGAAAGAGGGGGGAGAGAGGGAGAGGGAGGAGATAACTCTGTTGGAATAAGCTTTAGACATAGCCTAAAACAGGAATTACTATATTTTGGAAAATCAAACCTAAATACAAACATTCGGTTAAAAAAAATACTACTAGGCAATCATGTAGAAAGAAAAGAGAACCTAACGATATACGGATTCTAATTAAATACAACTACTGAACATCAGAAAATAAAAGCTTATTATCTACTAGATTGCAAGAAATCTGTCTAGGAAAATGAAGAAATTCTATTTTTTATTAGTATATTTACTTAATAAACCAAAACAAGTTCAGCAGGTGTACAGACCAGTGTCTGTTTCAAAGGATGGATTAAGTAAATTAATCCAACTTTTTATTGACTTAAAGTAAATATCAGAATGGTCAGATGTCCTGGAATCCATTCTTATATTATCAGGCACATAGTACACAACAAAAAGGTAATGGTAAAAGATGGAGAGACCCAAGGAACTATTAATTTCCTGGATTAGTTTATTTGTTAATTTTATCATATATGAAAAGATGACTTTTTCAACCTATCACATAGCTGGGGAAACAACAAAAATTCAAATGCGATTGACACAAACTGCTGATTTCTGTACAGTTGCCAGCTGGGTACAGGTGGATTCCCATGAAGCCAGAATGACACAGCTGCTGCTGAGTCACCTCAGATTTCCACTATATGCAGCTACAGGCATTTTATTTGTGATTAGACTTAGGCTGGTTTCACATGTCAAATTGGGCCCCACACTGTGTGTAGCAAAGCTATCACACAAATTTTGGCTTTCTTGACTGCAGGCTTCTTTAGGGAGTACCAATTTGTCTTTTCTCCCAACCCAGGTGGGTGTGAGCAGCACATCGGTGGAGGTGAACTGTGCAGTTCTAAAGAAAAGGCTAACACCACCAAAGAAAAATACTGGCCCACTGTCAGATCTAAAAGACTACCAAGCTCTGTATAAGTTACCATAAAATACTCCCCAAAAGGGAACTGAAACACTTCAATTTAATATTTCCTTGATAGTTAAAATAAGTAGAAACTGCCTGCTTAAGGAACAAAAGTCTTCTATGTCTTCACGTTTGACATAGAAAAATCTTCCATTACTTTTACAGTCTTCTAAGGGTTCTGCTGCCTGACTCTTTCTGCAGGTTATAATGCTCTCCTGTGGTTAGAGATATGCTTATTGACTTAGAAAACTAAAAACAAGTTGTTTCAATTTACAATGTAAGTCCAGCTGTGTTATAGAAGATTAATAACACATAGAGAAGCTTCACAACTCCTTTGAAATTAAAATGTATTAAAAAAATAACAAGGATAAATAAATAAATATATTTGAATTATGAATATAAAACTAGTATTTCACACTTGAGTTCGGCCAAAAAAAGACAACAGCAGCACAGGAGACCCAGTCATTTCAATTTTGCTCTTTGTTTGGGATACTCAGCATTTTCATGAGAAGGGATTGGAATTTCATGAATTCATGCATGACCCTGCAAGAAGAGTAATCTCATACAACAGGGGATGGTCTGCACAAACAATGATGAACAGGAAAGATGGCTTCCTAGAAGAGATGAGAAGTCAGAGAGATTTAAAGATAACAAGCAGGAAGAACAGCCAATTAATTTGTTAGTGGATAGGCCTGGAGATGTTTATAACCAACTAACTACTAAGATGTAATATTCAGAGCAGTAAAGTTCAAACCCTTCCTTTTGAGCACATTCAGGCTAATTGATCTTACTGATCTCTGAAATTAAAATTATTCCAGAGCAGAAACCTTTCAAATCAAGTATTGATACTTATAGCATCCTAACTCCTCCACAGAGTTTGGGGTTTTTGTAAACTGGCACTTGGCCCTTATTCCACTCATCTATTTTTATTTCCCAGAAGCCAGGACACTTGACAAAGTATCTGACATCCAGCATTACCAGGAGATTTTTTATGTCAAGCTTGAATGACTCAGCTGACATCCGTGAGCATCTAAATACTGTAACATTGATTCAACAATTCTTACAGCTCCATGTACCTTGATGATCTCCACCTATCTTCCAAACCAGGTAACATGCCAGTATGGGCTTCCTTGCTGTTCACTGCCTTGCATAAGGACTTTGAAATATCCTTTGGCAAAGAGTAACTTCTTATTTGAGTCAAAACTTGCAGCGATTAAAAATTGTTTCGAAAAAGCACATCCATGCACTACTGTTCATGTTCAGTTCTGCTGAATGAGGAGGAAAGAGGCTGAGAAAAACGGAGCAATGACAAAAAGAGAACAAAACATGCACTTAGCCTTCTGTGTGTTTTATTTTACCCATTCTCAGTAAGTGTGATTCCTTTCAGACAGTTTAAATTTCGTAACATTATTTTTTGTGAGTAGTACCTATTGGAACTGAATTTACCTTTGAATTGAGCTGAACAGGCATAAGTTTCTCTTATCTTTATTAGAAAAATGTCCTGATTTTACAGAAAGAGCTGGAAAACAGCCTCCTCTTTATTATTTGATGTGTAGAACTATATGCCATAAAGTTTTTCAGTTACATGAACTTTAAAACCAAGTTATTTCATCAATACACACTAAAATCTATCACACATTCTTCTTTCATCTATTTTTCACTATGTACATAGCCAGATAATGCTGCATATGATACAGCAGTGATAAAACTACAGCACTGCAAAGGTCGGATGCACTTCTGCTAAACCTCCTGAGGCAGTGGTAAAAAACAGAGTAAGGTATATCATCATTAATAGCATCTGGAAAAATAGTGGATAAACATTTTGTCAAATCTACAAAATGTGTAACCCAGTAAGCATACACACACACACACACACACATATGTATTATGGTCAGCACAATAGCTTCCACAAACACTAACTGCATGTTATTTTTATCTTAGTTTCAATAGCCTGTAACTTTCGTTTTTCCCTTTTTGCTTTCTGATTATAGAGAGCCCTTTGCTCTCATGCAGTGAGTAGATTTATTATTCTAAAAATGTTATCCAAATTATTTGACTGAATAATACTTGTAAATGCCTATCATTTATCAACAAGAAAGTGATATTGCAGTAAATAAAAACAAATACAATACAATAATTTTACACTTAAAATGTTGCTGTTTTTAAACGGAATGAGAGAGCCTAAGAAAATTTACTTCAATTTCTTACAGTCTTATTTCCTTTATTCCTAGCAAAGCTTACTCATTCTCTAGGAGTGAGCTTTATGTATCATGGATATTGCATGAGAAAAAGAACAATTCAACTCCAATGGCAAGAAATAAATATTTTTCATATTATGCAACTTCTGTGACAAGAAAAAAAAAAATCTAAATCTCCTCCTTCTGAAATTTCCTACAAATTGCTTATAACCTAAGAATTTACTCTGACATAAGCCTTTTTATAATTAGCTTTTGATACTTAATGTGTCTCCTCACTGCCTATAAAATACTAACTATTTTATAGTTACTATTTTCTAATAACTTCATTTTGGTTTTGCACAGAACAACTGGCCCCTTAGAATAAAATAGATACACCTCTAAAAGAAGAGATCACGTAACTATACTCATCATATACAAGATTTTGTTACAGTATCTGGCAATATCCTGAACTTCGTGTAGTTCTTTCGGATTCTCTGATGATTCCTGGAACCCAAACAGGAATTCAGCATGGTAGAAAGACCAGACCATTATCTGAGATTTCAGGGAACAGATTCATTGCTATTCACTTTGTAAGAGTAGAAATATAAGCTAGCAAGCAATACAACCTTACTTATGCAATATGTACTTTACCTATGCAATGACAAGAACAAAAATATTTCCTTCTTAACAAATTTTCCTTTTACATAGTTTTTCCTTCACTCACATCTTATCCAGTTGTGCAGTAAAATCTGGAGGGGCAGGGATAATGTAAAGGAAAAGTGTGAAATCTCAGAAGAAGAAGCTCAGGACTATCAGAAAGTAAAGGAACTTCAAAAAGTTTAGGGTTTAGGGTGATTTTCTTACAAAATATTATCCTTAAAATAGCACATTTCTGGGTCTTTATGGTTGTACCCAACATATGCCCCTTATCAAGGATTTTTCATGTTCTTCCTTGTGAGACTAAGACCTCAGGTCTCATATAAGTTATACATAAACACTCAATATTCCTTAAAAGTACAAAAGTCAGCTGACCAGAATGAAGAATCTGCCTTCTAATGGTAAATATCCAACCTCTAATTGCCAGCTGACAGATGAGATGTACAAAATAAAAAGCAAAAATAGAACCCATTATAAATTTCTAGCTACTGTGAAAAGAAATGGATTTTCAGCTTCCCTTGTATTAGCAGTTACTAGTGAATTCTATCACCGCATATATCTGCATTAATACAGCTTATTGAAAATATATTGACACCACATTTTTTAAATACCTAGGTCTACAAAATAATTCAGCAACAACATGCCAACCAATTTAACTATTACTATCTTTAGTTTAACTCTACATGACGTTTTAAATCACCTAGAAAAATTGAAGTACTGAAAGCTCAGAGATCTGAAATAACTGGATATTTTCCCCATTTTATGGAGAACACATGAAAGATGATACTTAAGCACATACTGAGTAGGGACCACTAGGGAAACTTTGCAATGAAATGCAAATATCAGCCTTATTGAAGCTTTTAACAGACACTTCAAAACATTAATATTAAAAACTACCTTTAACTGATCATACTGGATTATCCCTGATGCCATTCAGTTGATATAAAGGCTGTGTTATCTTTAGATATAGAATGGAAGCTAAAGAAATGTCAATTAGGCGAAAATAAAGATGAAACATTGTTACTGCCTTTTCAAAAAAAGATAAAACATGTAAAGAAAAAGGTAATTTCCCTTTATTTATTTCACATGAAGAAACGTCAATTTGCCATTTGAAGCTAAGGAACAGCATAATCTAATATTCTATACTAAGTTGGCTTCTGGGAACATTAATTATTAATATTAGCCTCAGAATGACCACCATTGAACAAGAACTTTCTTTTCCACTAGTATGAACAGATGCCTTAGAATTTAATATTTTAAAAGAAGAGTAATGAGTGGTAGAGATAATTAGTACTGGAAAATCCCCATGGGAAACAAAACCCATCCTAACAGCACCTGAATAAAGTACCATGTTATTCCTAAAGAGGAAAAACAAAAAGAGCACCAGAGTTTCCAGTTCTATCATTAATGTAACAATAATTAAGTTGATGTAATACTTTGTGCAGTCTACTCTATGTTTATTTAACACAGTAATATGCAAAAGCCACAATTCAAATATGTATTTCCTACACACTGACCACTAACTCCTCTGGTAACAGGATTACCTTGAGCATACATCAGGAATGTGTGAAAGATAGCATGGTCTTATAGAGACAGAATGATGTTGAGTTTTACAGGAAACAAAAACGTATTCAGACCTTTCTTATATCACACTCTGGCCATCCAAACCCACACATCTGTGACTGTAATTACAAGCTTCTGCAGTTATGGCAAAGCTCAATCTGTGATGCCTAATTAGCTTTTTAATATAGCCTGGGGTGTATTTTAAATAAGCACGCAAGGGGAACCAGTATCAACCAGTACAACAAATGCACAGCATCCACATGGAAAAAACTGTATTTCTCATCCTTTCAAATTCTTTTGTTACCAGCCATGTCAAAATTCAATAGCTTAGGGAAACAGATAATAGTTTAGAAGAAAGTTCAATTTTTATTCAGAAGCAACTCTTCATCATAGTTCACAGGCACTTCCATTACAATGTACTCTGAATTCAATAATCACTCTAATTCATTATGAGTTTAAAGTAAACAATATTCATGGGCTTGGATAATCATGTTTCCTGGTTTGTTTTTTTTTTCCTTAATGCTTTCAGATTAGATTAATAGCTCACTGAAGAAAAATATAATCATGCTGCTTGAATAGGATCTCAGGCAACCAGAAGTACTAATTCCAAACTGGCCCAAATCTAATTGTAAATTTACTTCTCTAGGATCAAATCATACTTACCAATGTGACAGTAGGAAAAAAAATGAGGGGGGAATCTTTTGAAAATCTACTCTTAAAAGATGAAATCAGCATATAATACTCTATAATCTATTACTATATGGCAAGCTTAGTGAAATGTAGCAGTGTTCACCTGCCTCTCCTGGATGACAGCAGTTGGAGTGCCCCACATTAGCTATTTTATGGTTAGAAACACCTAATTTTGAAGAAATACAGTAGTGTTAAAACTATGACAAATAATTTCCTGGAGCATTTGAAAGCAGTGATACATTTGTCTTTATCTATATTATGGTCTGAAATGCAGTTTTAATAGCCACTGATGAAAGAAGGATCATGTCAGACTAAGTACCCCAACATCACTACCCCTGGAGCACTGGCATTAGTGGGAGAGAGGTGATCAGCACCACTGTTCTGGAAACAGTGCTTCCTTTATTTGTTTAGCAACAGCTGGGAGTCCCAAGAGCAGCTCTCTGAACTCAGTTTTTTTTTGAAAGTGTTGGCAGACAGATCCTTATTTACCCACAACAGAACTATGAGAAGGAGAGTTGTTGTAATCTTGCAAATGGCTCTTCTGTTAGTACCACTTATGAGCAACAGAATTCACAAAAAATAATGTGTATAAAACTGGCAATGCTTTAATTGCACCGTATCTTAATAATCTAATAAAGTCAGTAGAAATACTCATTTTGGTGGAAAAAACCTTACTAGTTAAGAGGCAACAGACAAAGTTGCATAAGGCATGTCCGTATTAAGAAATAAAAGCTCAACACATGATAATGTGCCAATCAAATTCAAAGTTTGACTAAAAATTATTTTGTAGATATGGCAGAGTAAATTTTAGTAGATTTTTTTTTTAACTAACAATATATCTTATATTAAGTGGCTGCAGAAAGTAACAGCTCTTCATCAAAGGTTTCATTTGTGTTTTTATCTTTTAAACAGAATGGAAATATTTCTAACATTCATATTGGATAAAAAAAATGATTTGAAACATTTTATATGAAGCAGAGACATCATATAAAAAAGGATCAAAACTATGATTATTCAGTACATTTATGGTGTGTTTCAACTGTAGCACTGACAATAATTTTCTGTAAGACTTATTCATTGAAACATGAACGGATATTATCAACACAGTAGTAGATATTTTTTCATTCAGTCATAAAAAAAATTTCTATGACAGAAAGCTATAGATATAGAATCTCACATCATCATTTTACACATGTAATTCTGAAGGAATCATTAATAATGGCAAATTAATCCTTGCATTGAACCAGAGAGTTGAGGTATGAATAGATGCCTTACAATTTTAATGTAGTCTTAAGTCATTCACTAGCAGAGATTATAGAAACTGTAATAAAGGCCTCAGACATTGCAACTGATCAGGAAGAAATGCAATATTCAGAGAAACAAGTGCTTAAGGAGCCGAAGCTACTGCAGAACAAATGACAATTGTCATTCCAGGGAGCATGGGATTGTGTGTAGCCTCCCAAGGCCATGCACAGAGAAGTATTTAGCTACTGTATTCCATGGAACTTAGGTAGAGAAATCAATCAGACAGGTTGTTCCTCCTTTGAAGGAGACATGTTCCATTTTGGAGCTAAACTGCCACTCTACTGCTCCCAGGAGATTCCAATACCTCCTGAAACTCACAGAACTGAGCAGCACCTTTGGTAAACTGAAAAGGACCACTTTTCATCCTTTTTGTGGCTGAACTATTGTTCCAGGTAGAAACAGAAGATTCACAGGAAATGAAAGATCTGCTTAACTATTTAGTATAGTTCTTAAGTTCATGGTTATGAAAGGGTTCTGACACTTTTTTTCAAAATTCTATACATTAGCAGTTACCATACTAGAGAGGCAAAAAAGCTCTGATAGCAGAGCAGATCAGCTAAACTAGATTAGTCCAGGGAAGAAAGCATGTTCCTAGCAATTTATATGTAAGAAATTAAATGAGAACTGTAGAAATACTGAATTAATATCCACAGAGTCAGGATTTCATAGCATTAAAGTAAACCAGATTTGACACAACACAGGGTTTTTCACAACTACAAAACCAAGACAAAAAGAAGCAAGCGGCAATAGGACTAAAAATGGAAGAACTAGACCAGAGAACCTGATCATCTTGCCCACCAACACATTTTTAATTCAGAATACAGGAGACTTCCAGAAGATAATTTCATTGACTGAAATGAAAATTTGACCTTGAATACAGGGACCTAGGTCCCTGTTTCCTCACACTCATAGTGCATCGATTGAAAATAAGTCAACCTGATCTTGTAGAATATATCCCTGCACATCCAATAGTGTCCAATAGAAATTGTAGCTTCCCTACTATAGCCCCCCCAAGATTGCTTTGATAACTAAACACAAACTATGGACAAATGAATTTACCACATGCAAATCAAATACTGGAAAACAAGGCCAGTCACAAATGCTTATTAAACCAGTTCAAATTACCACATCTCCGTCCTTATCTTCTGTTTCTAATTAACAGAAAAATGGAACTATCTAAACAATAGCATATGATAAAAATGAAAGCAAGAAACAATTCTTCAACCTCATGTTAATTAAACGGAGATGAAATGACTACATTCTTCTGTGCATGTTCAACCACTATTTTTTAATAACATCTTTTCATGCAGCATTTTTTTCCCCTGAAAGTTCTTTAAAGACAGAGAGAGCAAGTAACAAGTGGTATCTGGATGCTAGAGGAAATGCAAATGTAGATCAAATAATAATTCAATAATCATTTACGTGCCAATTCAAGCATTTTCACCTACTGAAATAGCTAACACATAAAAAATACAAAACAAACAGCACATTAGTTGTGGCACTGTCCTAACTTGGAACGGTAAGTTAAAGTGTAATTCAGACAATAATTTCCAAAATCTAATACAAATTTGGGTAGAATTTTAAAATAAAAAGGCTAAGTGTAGCTACTGCAGTTAAAACTAAAGAGCAGCATTAAAAAAAAAGTGAATAAACTGATGAGTAGTCCTAATTTCCCTTAGCAGGTAACCAAACACATATGGTACTAAATTAGTCACCTAAACTACTAAAAAATATATGTGGGATTCTGAAAAAATCCTTAAATCAGAAAATATTGTAGAAAGACAACAGCATGAAGCAAACCAATTTAATTTTACTGTAATCTATATAATAGAAACTATTTCTAATTATACATTATTGATCTTTAAGCAATAGTAAACAAAACCTATGGACCTTTAAATGAATTAAGACATAGGGCTTTTTTAACCACTGCTTAGTACATTGTCTCTAGTTAAATTTTCTCACCTCTTTTTCATCTGAGAACCACTTTCAGTAGATTAACTTTCTGACAAAAAAAGAACAAAAAACCACCAGAAAACCACCACTCTTTTTACAGTGTGAAAGCTTCTTCCTGCTGTGAATTAAATTGTTCCATTCCCATTTACCTGCTGTCAACATTCAACTTACACATGACTAATCTGCCCTACCTGACCTAAAAAGGAGGCAGCAAAGGCTCCCAGATTCCTTGTACAGACCATGCAGACAAATGGTTGCACTTTCAGTGCTTGGGAAATTCCAGTGGGCTTCTGAGTTAGAACAACCAAGAGCTTGCTCATGGAGCACAACACAGCTTGACTTTTCACTGCATGTCTGGGCTTCTGTGGCAGACAGGGGTTCTAGACTGATGAACATCCAGCCGTTCCCCAGGGTGTCCCCAAATCCTGGATCAGTGCTCAAACAGGGAACAGATGTAGCAAAATTCTATGTATGCTAAGCCTTCTAAATTGCAGTTTAGCTATTGGTAAAACACCCTTTAAAATTTCATGAGCTACTTTCCCAGAGTAAGTATTTGTAACCTGTGTTACTAACTAAAAACAAAACCAACCAACCAACTCAGATTCCTTTACCGTCACTGCAAAAATCACTAAACTTGGCTAGTTGTTCACCTGATTCTGAAATTTTCATTACATTTACCTAGACAATTTAGAAGAATTAACTCATAAATAAAGTAGGTACATGCTATGGCTAACCATATAAAACAAAAATTAATTTTGTATACCAAAGAAAAAAAGACTGGTAAACTAATACTGGAAATGCATGTTTTGATTTATTAAGCTGTGTGTTTCATAGAAGTAAGCAGTTTTCCTGAGCACATTGTTTGTTTGCTTGGTTACACTTTAAAACCATGTTTTATTCAGAACAGGTTTCCTAAAAATTCTGATTCTTCCTTTAAGGAAAATGCTAATTCTCTATGATAACCTTCTGTGACAATCTGTGATAATAAACAAATTTCAGTGATATTTTAGAAATTAAAAAAAGATATTTAGAAATTAAAAAGTAAACAAGGGGAAGGAAGTTCTTCTCTCCCTGTACTACCAGTAGTGTAACTCAGGCTGCGTGCATTTGCAAGGCTATGGCACTAACAAAACTGGTCAGATTTCAGCTCTCTTTCCTGACTTCGGAACTACATGACACATTTGTATTCAGATTTCCAACTGAAAACAATGGAACAATGAAATCTTCATATAGTAAGAGAATACATATCTCTGAAACACATACTCTAGATCACTATTAGTTATGTAAACAGATCTTAGGAGGAGCAGTTCCTATTCACCAACATCAGAGCAAATTTCTAGAAATATAGTGAAACCACATTGTCATTTATAGCTACTAGAACATTTCTATTCCACATACCCGTTAAAGAATACTGTTTTTCCAGCATCAAAAAAAATTATAAAACAACTTATATTTTAGGCAGCACACTATCATTTAATGAATAAATACTGCTTTTTTTTTTTTCAGTAATTGCAATTATGAACTTCAGTTATCCAGCTACTATTTTTATCTTCGGTTTAATTTTCTAAAAACACAAGAGCTTAAATAGGCACTTCAGATTTAACACTGATCTGAGTGTTACAGGAATTATTAAGGACTAGAGCATTTATGAGGCTAGTGTAAATCAGCAATGCTGTTACTTGCTCTGATTTTCGTGTTATTATATCCTTGACAAAGACAGCCAGGCTGAAACACATTCTGTCATGACAGAATGCTTACAATTCCTTTCTTGGATTTCCGTAAGGGAATATTACAGAGTTTTAGATCATGAGTTAGGGTTTTCTTTTTCTCTCAATGTTTCTTATACATCATGATCTCACAGAATTGTTTCAATTAACTTGGTATACAGGATTGCAACCAACCCATTCACTGCTGATAAAAATCTAAGAGAAATGCCACTCAGGTCTCTGACAAGAGTGCTCATCAGAAAGGTGTTAAATCCCAAATGAATTGATTATGTAAGTGAGGTGTCGCACCGTTCACCTACAGATGTTCCACAAAGTGAAAGACATCAACATCAGAAATGAAAGCTCGTTCTCCATAATTTTTCTGTGAAATGGATCATCATTATTTTGACATCGCATATTGCAGGCACAGCATTAAGCAAGGTATACATTGTGCCATTCTGAGAGAACAAAACAGGTGGAAACTAATTCCATCCCATTTGATACAAATGGGGTATAAACAACAATGGCAGAGTCAAACTGGAGAAGAAACAAGAAAAAGGAAAACTGCAAAATGCTTGATAATCTTCCATATTTCAGAGAAGCAGTCGAGGCAATTAATATTTTAGTACACAGAACTTTAGCTCTTCTGTATTATCTGAGAAACAAATGGATTTTTCTGAAGCACACTTCAAACTTACCTTAACTACTCTGTTGGCCTGTAAGTATGTGTAAATTTCACACATGACATAAGCCTCACAGACTGCTTCTTGCTGTGATTCATTCTCACTGTAGGCATCAAGCTCCTTATAATGCATATTATTGTGATGAAAAGTAATTTTTAACTTCTATTAATAGCATCAAACTATAGACACCAAATAACGTAGCAGTTATTTTTTACCCAAATGAGTACTTTTGAATTAGGCAACCAGTAAAGACCAACTTACAGAAAAAGTGGGGGTTTTTTTTTAATCATAGGGTTCACTTCTGTGATAGTAAATGCCATACTTTTAACACATTTTTCCACTGAGCAAAGGTACAATAGTGAGAAAAAAAGTCTTCCTTACCTATGTATACAATTTTTAGATTCAAGATATGCCATACCAGAGGCAGCATCTAATGAAAATTTCACCAACTGTTTGGTTTTCAGCTCATCCTTCTTTTTTCTTAGGAATGACAGGAAATCACCTCCTAGAAAAATCAGACAGGGGGACAGTGAGATAGACTAATAGGATATGCACATTTATCTCTCATGAGGGGTGCAAGACCAAACAAAATGCAGGTTATTAGCTGTTCTCCTCATCTCATCAGTTTGAGGGAGTCCAAAAAAAACAGAAGGAACTCAATCTTTCAAAAATACATTTTCCCTTAAATATTAGGTGCTTAAAAGTGAAAATTTCATACAGTATGCTTTTGATATACCTAAAGTCTTCACCAGTGTACATTACATACAGACTCACTTAGAAACTGTTGTAGACGAAAACAACTGATAATCTGTGATACACATTCTTCTCTAATCACAGAATTATTAATTGTGAATAAAAAGGTTAGGTCTTGTTAGCTACATGGAAGCAATTACTTTTTAATTTGCAGTGATGCTTCTCAAATACCACACTGCTCTGTTGGAGGAGTAATGGAGTGTTTTCCTCTTGGGCAATGTTAGCTGTACATTTGACCAGGGCAGTAGGAGGTGAACAGTTATTACTGTGCCTTCAGAGTCTTCTGCCTTGGAGGACCAAAGCCACTGTTTTCTTATCTGAGAACTGGGAGGGGTCAGGGTGGAGAACTCCCAAAACCAAACTGTGTTAGCAAAAAAATATCCTGAAAATCTGACTTAGGGCAAAGGTAAGCTGGAAGAATATTATACAAGTACTGCTAAACCATGTTCTGATTGATATAAACATATTAAAGATTTTTCTAGAATATATTTTATTATTCTAGGCAAAGACAAAAAAATCACAGCAGAGCTTTTCATATCACACAGTTATTTGATAGCGAGTAGCCAGTCATTGCTCCAGTATTTGTCTTCTTTCATTTATGACTGAACTGACCATTAGGATTTGTTCTTGTAAGCTGTTACTCAATTTTATATACTGCCTTTTCTTAGCAATAGATATGATTTCTTAACAATACGAAATGATTTCATAAGTGATTTTTAGGAGGCCATTTATATTTATATTTTATAATGTAAGAAATAAAGTAAGACCATATTAAAAGAAATAGTAAAGAAAAAAGATGTTATGAAGTGTAACTGTAATGCCTTCAGACATTATGTTGGAGCTGCCCTTTACTCCCAGACTGGGTAACACACAGATGGGAGAGCAAGAGGTGACTGGATTGCCTTGACTCTAAAGCCAATTTGAAATACCCTATACTGACTTCTAAACTCCCATGAAAAAGATCAGATGATTACTGCAAACTGGACTGGATAATTATGACCTTTAATTTAATCTGAGAGATTACTGACATAGTCTGGTAACTGGTAAAAAGTAGGTATTACCAGTGGGAAGTAAGATAAATGCTCCAATTAATTATGTGTAATTTCTTGCATATGTAAACAGAATTATTCTTGCATATGTAAACAGAATTATTCTGGGTTTTATGCTGGTTTAATGCTGGTTTTATTATCTGGTTTAATGCTCCAATTATTTATGTGTCATTTCTTGCATATGTAAACAGAATTATTTCTTGCATATGTAAACAGAATTATTCTGGTTTTTAGCAGACAGCTAAAAATAACTTTTACGCAATTCACTCCTCCAACACACACAACAAACTGACAAAAATTTTATTTATGTGCTGATACCTCACTGCTCTCTACACAGGAATCATCTCATAACACGTATTACTACATGCCTTTGTCAGTGTAAAGTCTTCCCTTGCTGACAAACTGTGGCATTTCTTGAGTGAGAGCAGTAAATCAAGGCAGTTTATAAAATACATTTAAGACTTTAAAAGACATTCAAGATTTTAAAAAACCCTCTGTCAATCAATCAATGTTTCAATATTGAAAATTAAGAATTGCTAACAACTTCCTGTAGGAAGAACTCCCTGTAGGAGGAGCAAACAAAAAAGGAAAAAACACAAACATGCAAAAAACCCACTGAAACAAATCCCCCCAAAGTCTTGCAAAAATTCTATATTTAAACAATCTTGCTGTAACAACATCAGTGTAAACTATAATCCTCACAATTCATATAAATTCTTGATATAAATAAGTTAATGCTCTTCACAATCAACAGTGCAACTCTGTTCTCAAGTAACAAGGTATTAAAGACAACAAGGAAACTTGAGACAAACTTTCAAGAAAAGAAAATGCAACCATATCCATTAAAAATGTTTAAAATATTATATGCTATAAATTAATTTCCATTATGCTCAGGCAATTAGATTAACATTCCAACTTTCAACAATTTGTTTCTGAATAATATTAAAAGTTGCTCAGTTCCTTACATCAGAATATGTCAAACTCACAAAGCACAAGCCTGTTACTCGACAATGCAATTCACTACCATCAGGAAGTGATTTAGACTTGCTGATATTCAGAGTGTAGCGTGCACTGTATGAAATTCTAGAGTTTCCAGCAAAAATAGCACCATATGTTGAGCTGTATACAGTGCACTTGATGCCTATCACTGAAACAGAGTTCTAATTACATTACTTTAATCTGTCTCAGGGTTTTCACTTGCTGTCCTGTTTTCCTGTATCTGTCCTTTCATAGAAATGACAAATGAAAAAAACATTCTAAATATTCTGTTTAATATTAATTTAAAAGCAATGTTAGGGA
The DNA here is from genome assembly GCA_018697195.1 of Certhia americana. Classification (NCBI taxonomy): domain Eukaryota; kingdom Metazoa; phylum Chordata; class Aves; order Passeriformes; family Certhiidae; genus Certhia; species Certhia americana. The sequence continues at coordinate 62,808,775 of CM031878.1, forward strand.
CAGACAAAATAAAACAGTCAAATGATAGCCATCTGACTGTGTACAATATATGTAATATTTAGGCTAAATCTGACTATCCTCATCATTGTGATACTAATAGACTTAAGTGTCTGTCCTTTAAGTAAGAGTTACTCCTCAGTAAATTCTGACTTATACTATGGTCAATGTTACAGCTATTAATCTTCATAACAAAGCATCCACATGAATCTTCAAGGCTGAATTAAGAGTATTTCTCTACAAACTCTTCAGTGTAGAGTTGTGGTTAGGTAATATCTTTATGTACTTTTTAAAGTAAGTTTTAATATGAAAAGCCCTTATTCAGTATTTGCTGCACATAGTGTCAGATCATTATTTCCAATGTAATAGCTGTTAATAGAAATGAAATAAACAGACAAATTAGACTATGAAACAACTGATACAAACCTAGATGACTACATAACAGTATGCAATGCTTTCTCTTTTTTGTGAAATTTCCATTGTATTCTGCATGGCTACCTGTTTTTCCACTTTATGGCCCACAACACCACTAGAAAACGAGGTATGCTCTAACAACCCTAAGAACTACAAAAAACATTATATCATTATATATTATATTATATATATAATATCTATCTATCTATATCTATCTATCTATCTATCTATCTATCTATCTATCTATCTATCTATCTATCTATCTATCTATATATATATATATATATATATATATATATGTATAATACATATATTATATATCACCTAGCAGAGATGGCTTGCCTGTTTCGGGTTTACAGGAGAATAAATAACAGTACTGGAGTCCCTTCCAAGTACAAGAGAATTATTTTACTAAGTAGAAGACAAAATGAAGTTCATCAGAAGAAGTTCCATGAAAGCAGCCTGTTATAACTGGGTCCCTGAACACATCCCTTCATGTATTTTGCTGTGAATGGGAACTATTTCTCATTACACGCAGGAATTCTGAGAGTGTGAAAATACCACGTATCAGCAATTCCTATAAATTGTTATAGGAATAAAGTGTTGGCTTCACTTTACAGCATAAACTTGTACGATGCATGGCATATCACAGCAATTAAATAGTTCATTCATTTGCACATAAAAAAGCAAGCTACTGCTTTGGAAGAGGAAACAAAACCCCTGTGATCTATGAGAAGAAACCATTTCTATGAGAAAAAAATGCAAGAAACAACAATGCAAAACATTAAATAGATCTACAAAGTATTTAGTTACGGCAATCTCTGATTTGGCATTTATAATCAACTATGACCACATATTTCAGTGTCCACGGTGACACTTGCTCTCAGCACCCTTGGCATCATTCTGAGAACCATTCTGACTGAAAACAACTAAAATACATTTTGAAACGATGATGGTAAATCTCCCACTGAATTGGTATATAGACATACATTGTTTACATATTGTATCTCTGTCTAGTATCCTAATAATATTATAAATAATTACCCAAATATTAATAAATGTCTTAATACAATACCAATTATTATGCATGATATGAATGATATGTATTATTATTCACATATAATTTTTAATAAAGTAGGAGAATTTCCTTTGTTAAACAGCCTTTTTAACTATGTTTGGTTAAAGAGGTTGCTCAATTCTTCTTATATTTATACACACATTCATCACACAGATGCATCTTGCTTGTGGCCACATCCCCTAAATGGTTCCCTAACCCAGGGGAACTTTAGAATTCAGTATTCCCAATTGCTTTACAGGACATTGCAATACTATTGAAATTACCTTTACCTGCACCTGTAAGTATTTATAAATTTGAGAATTTAAGTGGTCAGTATTTCAAGTAGCCTTAAAGTATTTTATTGCCCAGTATCTTAATACCAAATACATGGGATCTAAAACCCAAACCCAAATGGAGTTACTTAAAACTATGAATTTAAAATAGTAAATATGAATCTCTAGGGAATTTTAGGAGATATGTTTTGTAAGAATGTAAGAAGCTATTTGACAAATTATTTAAAATACAAGTTTAAAAATGCTAAAATACTAATTTTCAATAAAGTACTGTGCCTTCACATTTCAACTAATGCATCATTTATGTGCAATGCAGTGCTTCCACTTTTCTTTGTTCTTTTGTTCTAGATAAGTAGCAACAGAAACTGTAAATAAACCCAAGGTTTATTTTCCTAACTGACCAGAGTACTGTTGTAAAATCCAGTTAAAACTTTACTTTTCCTTTTAAACAAAGCAAATAAAAGTTGCTATGACTATGCAAAGTGCTGCCAATGTGATATTAACAATGGCAGTAATGAAGTATGAGTAGAGACACCTGTATGTGAAATTAAAAGATGAAGAAAGACAAAAAATAGATTAAATGAATAGTGTACATTGAGAGCCAAGGACAGGAGCAGCAGCAGCAAAGAAGTAAACACAGAGAAAATGTGGCTTGTATCAGAACCCTGCAGTGGATGACTTCTTAGCAGGCAACCTGTGATGAGACCAGAACACAGATGACTCACTAGCACAAAATAACTGCACAGCGATAAAATGAAGATGTGAAGAAGGTAGCAACACATTTATATATGCTATTTCACTTCCCTTCAACAGGATGACAGACCACAGACTGATAGTCATAATAAAGCAAATATATGATATGATAATATGATATGATATTTTCCTTTATATGATAGTCATAATAAAGGAAATATTGACAATGCTCAGCAGTCCTGCTTTAGATTTCACGTGGATCAAACAAGGTACAGCATGAAGCCAATATCCCAAGTGACATAAATGCCTGTCCAAAACAGAGTCTGTCATCATCTGTCAAGCAGAAACCAGAAATCATAGTGAGACATCAACAGCTAGTACCCCTTGTTTTCTGTGCTGCCAAAATAACAGCCTACCTGGACTCTAATGTTTTAGTATTGTGGCTGTAAGGATATCCACTGTGAGTGTATGGATAAAATCTACTTCAGAAACTAACTGAAAGGAAAATCATCTTTCCCCAGGAGGTCTTTCATTCTTCAAGAAATAATTCCTTTAATTGTATTATGCTCAGTAATCCACAATTAGAGGCCTTGAAAAGGATTCCAGATTAGAGAGACATGATAGCTGATGTGAAACAGAATGTACCTGAAGAATGGAGGAGTTTTTTTTAATCTAAAGAAAAACAATGAACATATTTTAAACACAGACATGTTAAATAGCTACTATAGCAAAAACTGTTCTAGGCAAAGTAAAAAAGAAAAAGGGAGTAACAATGAATACAAAGAAATAAGTTGAATACAGAAGTTTTTGCAACTACTAAAACACTTCGCTAATTTTTTATATTTGGTTGTCTTCATTCAGTTTTAAAATGGATTTTCTAGTTTCATCTACTTGCTGATTGGATTTTGTACAATAATGATACAAAATACAGTAACATCAAAGCCTAGAACCTGTGAAAAGATAAAAGTCCAACTGTAGTCTAAAATCCTACAATAAAAGGAGACCAAAACTTTGGTCCTGTTTCACTAAACAGTACCTTTAAGGCAAAAGGAATTTTTAATCACCACCATCTACACCCCGACAAAGGAATCTGACTTTTCGTAATAATCTGGAATCCACGAAGCAAAGAGGGAGGGAGGAGGAGACCCATGTGTGCATTACAGGGCAACGAACAAGGGTACGGAGAAGAAACAGGGTCTGTATCTATGTGTGCATGTATTGCACAAGAGCTGGTGAGGAGAGGGAAAAATTGGACACATGGAGAGAAGGAATCCGTGGGAGAAGTCTATCTCTTTGAGTGAAATGCCCAACAAGAGGTGATGGCACAGGCAGAAGCAGAGCAAGTTGGAGAATCATAGAGACAAATCAAAATGGAAGCTGGAAACTTCAGAGGGTAAAGTAAGAGAGACAGGAACTAGAAAAGCAGACAGGGGTCTGTGTGAAGAGAAACTGTATGGTAGACAGAAGGTTGCTTCACTAGCCAGTAATAATGAGAACTTATGTGACTAGAGAAAAAAAAAAAGAACTGAATAGAAAACAAAGTCAGATAGTCACTATCACTGCACCTTATCTCTAACTGGAATTTGACTGACCCTTTTTTTTTTTTTGTTGTATTGATTTTGGACGGCATGCAGCAAAGACTCAGGATGTGACTGCAAGATAGGACTCAGATCTGAAATCTGCTCACAAAAGACAGCTACAGAAGATGCACAATACAACCAACGGGTCAGGTCATGCAAAGCTTTATTAAAGTTTTAGGGGGTCTCTAAAGAGAAGCAATTAGAAAAACCCCATGAACAATCTCTGTAGAGATCTCACTGCCTCCAGAAGCAGGAAAGAGAAGAAACACACCAAAGCAGAGAACGCAGCAGCTGAACTACACAATCTAAAACTAACAGTTCAGGTATTTCCCAGCATCAATCAGCATTCCAGGCCTGTGTATAAAATCAGTGGTGCCTCAGAGACAGGAGGTCTAATCTAAGGCTCCTAGTAAGTCATGATATACATATATTTCAGCTGCTTTTACCATCTGCTCTTCTTTATCCAAGAAGATAATTAATTTGCCAGAAAAGCTCAATATAATATGGATATTGTACCTCATATTAAGAAATAAATTATACACATCTCAGTCTCAGAACTGAGTTTTTAGTTATTTAGGGTTTACTGGCTCCAGTGAAGGCAAGAGAAATGCAGAAAGTCAGCTGTGATTTGGTGCTATACTCTGAATTATCACTACATGCAGAAAGTAAGAGCAATTCCACAGAAGTCATTTAAGATTTAGTAAGTTGTACCAGCTCCTCAGCACCATCTATAATGGATCTGTAGGTACTTCTACATTTTATGCCCTGGAGCCCTCTTTTCCAAGAAAAGCCAAGAAGTGAGCCTCATAGGTCAGGAAGACACCAGGCTTTATTTGCACATTTCTGACAAAACACATCCTGTGGAAGTTAAGAAGTGCTGTAACATACAGAAAGTAGCAATGGAGTAACATTTCAGAAGAAAGGGAGTGAACAAACCAGCAAGACCAAAGTCAGCTGCAGGTAGGACAGCATGAACAAGGTTCAGGTGAAACCCCAGAGCTTGGGTTAAGAATCATAGAATCCCTTGGGCTGGAAAAGACTTTCAAGGTCATTAAATTCAATCTTCAACCAAGCACCACCATGTCCATGAAACCCACTTCCAAGGGTGGTGACTCTGGGTACAGGCATGACAGAAACGGCTGTGCTCAATCTGAGTGTGCCTGGGAGTCAGGGCAGTCGATATCGAGCAGTACTGCACCTGAGCTAGTAACACCTGCCACCTCTGATTTGCTTCTGCATCAGTGGCACAGGCAATTTGCATCCCAAATGATTCAGAACAGACCTCTACAGGTTACCTCATCCAACTGCAAGACAGAAGTTATGACCTTGCTGAAATCCCCCTTGGAAGCTGGCTACACATGTCTAGATATAAGCTGAGTATAGCTGAAACCTAATTCTGACAATCTTCCCATGCAATTAGATTACTGGATATTTCCATAGTTTTTTACATGTAGAGGCATAGCTCTGCCTCTTTCCAGCTGCCAGCATTCAGAACATACCAAAATGTGTTAGATAAAATAAGGAACACAATCTCACTGTTAAGTCAAAAGGGAAGTTGCATTTTTTTAACTATCAGAAAGGAATTCTATGGAGGTATAAGGAAGGCCCACTGGTACTCCAGTGAAATGCAATGCATTAGTAGAAGAATGAAAAATGTCCATAAATACCTACTGGGGAGAGGGGCTAAGAATCAGATCAGAATAGATCACTACTATCGGAACAGATGACTGATAGAACAGACTAAAATAGTCTATAGACCAGAATGGAACAAGAGACAAGAGACAACTGCTGAGAAACTGTTTAGAACTGTCTGAGGCCAAGGATCCGGTACAGGAAGATCTTCTAGTTTTCATAATATCATAATATATAATATCCTCATCATGGATCATATTAGCATAATGCATACACTAGAGAAAGCTATATTCAGACTCAACAGACAAGACAGACACTTCAATTGCCTGTATTTGAATGCCTGACATAACAGAAATAAAATCATTCCAAAATACTTTTTTGATTTTAATTTTAACTATGTTAACTATAAAAATGTTTAAATATATAGAAACCCAAAACAGAAAAAGTAGGTCACCAACTTGAGATTAAACATTCCAGCTTCTAAAAGGAGCAGGTCACAAAACATGTGACTTCAAGCTTCCTTCTACTACCCTGAATCAAGCACTGAAACATACAAAGATGTTTGCATATACTTTTAATTAGACAAATCTTTCCAGAGAGAGCTGGTGCAAGCATGATGATGGTGCTTGTCTTGCAGACTCTTGGAGAGACAGAGGAACCATGGAAGATTCTACAAGATAAACCACTGAAACAGTTGCATAACATGGTAACTGCACCACAGGATTCCACATCTATCCTCAAAATGCTCCACTCTAGAAGACACATTTCAGAGGCATGCCAAGTTCTTACCTCTAAATTAAATTCTCCTTTCATGGCTAACTAAGATTCAAGTAAATTGAAATTAACATAAAGAAGGAGAAGAAAGAATCTTGCAGCTTAGAATTGCTTTTTGCACCTCATAGATTACATTTGATCTTGATTTGTTCTTCCCTTAAAGGAAGAGGAAAAAACATTCAAATTTCTAGTGGGACTCCTGCAGTTCCTTTTTGATTACATTGAATTGAATTCAATGAGATTGAATGATAAATTATAAGCAAATGAAAATGCAGTTAAATGATCCTGAGTATTAAAATTAATTAAAACCCACTTTGTCATTCATGATCACTAAAAGAGAAGTTGGGGCCAGAAAGATAACCGTTAGAAAGGGTAAAAGAGAAGGGCATTTTAGTTTCTTTTTTTCTTTGTCTTTTTTTCATTAAAAGATGCTGAGTTCACTCTGAAAAGAAAAGAACAAGAAGCAGGCTCTGTAGTCCCTTCAGCATTTTCCTGATAAATCTTCTCCATGTCTCAACAAAATTCAGCATTCATTTGTCTCAGGCTGTCAGTCCGGACTCTGGCAGTATTCCAGACAGTCTTTCTGATCATGATATAAATTTGATAAAAATGAGCTGTTATGAAAACTCCTTATGCCCTGTGCAGCCTTAAGAGACAATGGCAAATAGTTCTTTTACTGTTCTGTATATCAAAGCAGATCCTCATAATTATTTCTCTTTCTTCAGTTTTAGGGTCAACACTAAAGCACAAAAATCATACTGAGACAACAGACACAGAGCAAAGAAAAATGAAAAAATTAACACAAAAAATATAAGTATAATGCTCAGTTTTTCAGATTGACTTAGCATTATGGGAAAGTAGCACTCCTTCTGACACAGCACTATAAACTCTTACATGAAGTACTGCTCTTTGTCATGTAGGAAACCATTCCTGACAAAGGTTTATCTACATTGGAAAATTCCAGTGGTTGCAAATACATAGCAGTTCTCCCTGAACAGTTTTAAGAGTCATGTTGCACATTTACTACATTACTTTTAAGTCTGGTCAGCAAGTCCATAGGACTATACAAACTCACAGCTCTAAACTACCATCAAGTATTTGGCAAGTCTCAACATGCAGGAATTCCTACATGGAATTCCTAACTAGGAATCCTCATTTTAACTTTTATTTTTCTTAGGGTAAACTTCATACTTGGAGTGTGTCACAACAGATTAATAAAAAGTTACTGCATTCAGTTACGAAGCAGTGCAGTATTCCTATTTTTAGATAAGAAGACACCAGGCAAAACACTCCACTAAATGCAACCTTTGCAATGAACCTTATCAAACCCAGCTTAGAGAGCATTTCACTCAAAAGCAGTAAAAATTAAGAATATTACGATGAAAATAACTTATAGCAACCTATATGATGTTCAGAGTCCATCAAGACACTAACATGTTGCAACTTTATGTGATTTATCTAAGCAGCAGTCTTTTTAACAGTCTTAATGTTTTCTAACTAGGAACAACTGTTCTAATAGAGAAAGAGTCATAAGTCATAGAAGACATAAATCATAGAAGGGGAAATCTTTATGGTAAGTTCTCCATTAATAAAAAAATGTTTTAATAGAAAGTAATTTTCAATTAGAGTTGTTTTCTCATTTCTAAGTCTACAAAAATTTCACAGAAGAAGACCAGGCCACTGTAAAATTCAGGGGGTTTTATTATTACATGGCAGTTGAAAAGCCATCCAGCAACTACAGCATTGGGCCCTTATAAAGATCTGGGCTGTCTATCCTTTTTAGTTAGTGTTTCAATGTCATTTAGGTAGAGAAGAATAAAATTAATTATCTGCAAGAGTGACTTAAAGGTTATTGCAAATTTATCCATTATGAAATCACAAAAATTTATAAACCATCTGCTTGGTTAGATTCCTTTTTCACAGAAGCTAGCTAGCACAACTTAAGCCTGCAAATCAGATTTGTGTATAGATCTCAACTTACAAATACATAAAACTTTCATAAGAAAAACAGTAAATAGTAATTAACATTTTCCATGGCTATCTTGGTAATTTGGGAAGGCGAGGGAAGGAAAGGCAGGACAATTTGTTTAGGATTTAAAAAAAAGATAGAAGTATCAGCAACTCTCTTTGCAAATTTCTGAATGGTGATTTTGGTCACATTTCTTGCATACATGTAACTTTCCATATATACATGAAGGAAATTGCTGCTGCATATTTTTTATCTTCTGTTTATATAGGACGAACAACATTATATGTAGTTTATTTATTCAACAATTAAAAGAATAGCTTATAGAAAGCAACACTAAATCTAAATTCTACAATAAATAAACAGTGCACACATTCTGCTTACAAGATGTTTTTTCCCACTTCAGAGAAACCTGTAGAAAGACCTGTAGGACAAGACTTAGGAGAGAAGAGACCTGGACCTCTAAAAACCCCGCCAATGGCAGGGAGATCAGATGCACTTTCCCATATGTGCATCCCTTAAAGAGAGATCTATATAACATACATATACATTATATTAAGACCTTTCCCTAATGCCTTGATGGGTGTATTGCAAAAAGGATCAAGTCTTTCTTTCTGTACTGGAGTAATCTATGATGGATTGACACTGGGAGGACACAGTCAGTGAGATCACCATGCCAACAGCCAGTGAACAGTAAGTAAAGGATGTTTTTTTCTTGCTAATATGTTGTTAGTTGTGTTCAAGGCCAGACTGGATGGGGCTCCGAGCAACCTGTTCTAGCAGAAGGTGACCCTGCTTATGGCAGGGGGTTGGAACTGAATGATTTTCAAGGCCTTGTCCAACCCAAATCATTCTATGATTCTGTGTACTCATGATATGCTACATTGCCTATTATTTCAGTTAATCCTTCCTACATCACCCATTATGACATTTTTTTATCACTCTGGTTCTTACTATAGGACATTTATAGGACATGTCACTTATGTTAATACCCCTCACACCACCCCCCAATTATAGGGTCTACTTACCCTTTACCTTGTAAAGGGTAATTGTCCTTTGACAATTTTGTTTCTCTCTATTGCTGGCAACATTTGGGCTATTTTTGCTGTAACAGAGGATGGACACATAATTCAAGATGCATCTGTAACCTTTCTTTACTGTTTTCACTGACGCCTCTATCCATATGCATGGTTTTTAATCCTATTTACACTTGCAACAAAGATATCTCTGCAGAGCCAGTTTATGACAGAATCACTAGAATAGCATCTCTGTATATAAAGTGGTAAGTTTCAATATACATTTCTAATACCTGAATTAACTAAGACACTGATTAGAAATCAAAATCTGGAATGCAAAGCAGAATTAGCTGCTATGGAACCAGACTACAGGAGTCCCAAAAGACACAGTAGGTGTACAGCCTACACGTATTTGGGATATAAAAACGGCAGAAAATCTGCATTAGGCAGAAGTCAGAAAACACAGGAGAAATCCCTTGTTTTATGGAGATGCCTCTAATTTTACCCTCAGAGAAAAAACTGTCAGATATTTAGAAATCACATGTCTTCTCAACTGTACATTCACAGAACACAAATCTAAAGTTAATTCTAAGTTATAACTTGACATTTGTAGAAATTAAACACAATGTCAGAGTTAAACTGCTTAAACACCTTCAAGCACAAATACATTTTAAACAAAACAATGAAGATACTGAGAAAGTCTAGTGGCAAGTGGAAAAGAAGTTTACCACTATCCTATTACTCAAAGGCAGTGATAAATACCAAGTCAGAGCACTATTAACTATCATTTTTTGTAATCTCATCCAAATTTGTCACTAGAAAAAAAGAAAAACAGTAACATCAGAATCATTGCTTCTCTTCTCAACTAAGTGATCTGACTTGTCTCTGGCATCCTTGGTGTGCCAAGATGTAAGAGCGCATGGGGAAGTGTGATGGCTTGAAGTCCCATGTTTATGGGGGTAAGCAAGCAGAGCAGCCCATCCAGGGAATTTACAGACCATTGAAACAGGGCAACAATTCTCCTTGCAAGAAGCTTATTTCTGAAGAAAATTCAAACCCAAGAATGTTTGGATAGACTCGAACTACAAAACAAGCATGAGAATCCGAAGGAAGTTCTCACTCAATTCCACCTCAACAGCATTAGTAGTATATTTCAACAATTTGTACAAGGTTCTGAAAAACCTGAACCAAAATGATGAAGGTATTAAAAAATCAGGATTTACTTTTATCTTCAGAGATGTCTAGAGAAGATGATAACTAAAGTACCCCTTAAAACCAAGGACACTGCTTTTAGTCTCCATTTTAATAGAGTTAATCGTGCATACAAATATAAAAATCTAATATAATCTAATTTAATAAAGGCAGAAAACTCCACAAGGTCAAATATTTCATCAGTGCTCTCATTCTACAGCCAGTATTCAAGAATTAAAAGCAATGTAAATCTTCCTGAATAAAATGGTACTTAAAGCAGCTTGCTGTATAATTTTGAAGAAAAATCCAGTGATATCTAGAACAAATACAATGTTGCATATTATTGTTGTAGTACTAGAGGCTACCAAACCAACATATTTTCCAGCTGCTAAGAAAATCAACAGAGGTAAAATTGCCTGAAAGCTGTTATCATTCCAACAATCTGAAACTCATTCCAGCCATTGCTGAATAATATGAACTCGATTCCAAAAATAAATCAAGAGCAACCTAAAAACCAAACAACACATTCTGGTAAAGAAAAAAATGTGTATTACTAAAAGTGACCCAAACGTGAGTTATTATAATTGAGACATTACCCAGACATAAAGTTTCTTTAAATACTCCTTAATAGTCACTATTAACTCTATTCTATTGCTAAAGGAAATACCATTTAGCATCTCATCAGGAGAATAATGAAGCGTCTGTTGTCTTTAAAGGCTACTATTGCGGCCAGTATTTATTTTAACTCACTGTTTCATGTTAAAATTTGTATTGTAAATAGTTTGTTCTATGTACCCCCATGTTTTTCTCCCAAGCTGGTCTGCCCCTACTTTGTATCCTCCCCTATCCTTGCCCTATATGGAATTTCCCTGCCTTTTATTCCAGTACCTTCCCTATCCATCATCCTAGCCCTGCCCCTTGTTCCAGCACCTTCCCTGTCAGTCCTTCCCTCATCCAATCCCATGTGTGTACCACCCCTGGGCGTTCTGGGGTGTCACCCTCAACTCGATGCCCCATTGGGGCATGTGATCTCCCTTCTCCTCCCCCTTTGCCTGGTGGGCCCAGGGACCCTGATGTAACCCTTTCACTCCTCCCCTGAAATCCCCTCATTGGAAGATCATTTGTATCCGCCCCTCTGTGCTACCTTGTAAATACAAGGGTATTTACAAGCAGTGCTCAGGGTGTCTCCTGGTGGTGTACCCTTTGGCTGTGTTATCTTCAATAAACCTGTTGGACCCTCACCTGGGAGTGTCCCCTCCTTTCTCCTTAACCCGAACCCTGCTGCGGCTTGGCATCCTGGTCACTGTAGAGCCTCCAGCTCTTCAGGTTCCACCAATGGCCCTAACCCCTGCCATGGTGGTTCCCCACTCCTGGTGTGGTGCTGGAATACACCAGAGCTAGCCCAGACTCCGGTGGGCCATGTCAGGCTACAATAAAATTATCAACAGATTTTTTGGAACTCAACCACTCCAAAGCTGGTAGAACCCAGCACTTCTAAGTATTTGCAACACAAGTGACTTCTGAGTCAGTCACAAGAATGCAGAATCAGACAAATAGAAAACAATACATTTCACATTATGGAAACAATGAAACCTATGGAAATATGCTGCAAAAAATGAAAAAAACAAATTACCTGGAACAAGTTCCATAACGATATATATAGGCTGTCGTTGAGTGCAAACTCCTATAAGTTTTACAATATTAGGATGATCATATTGTTTGAGTATTCTGCAAAACACACAAGAAGTTTATTACATTAATAAACTTCATTGTAAAGGCTGATTAAATATTACAGGGAAATAATCTTAAACTTTTCAGGTTACTTTAATGGAAGATGTCATTAGGATTATCAAAGAAAAAAATACCATTACTGTTATTAAAATTGATAGATCAATCACCATTCTGTTTGAAATTAAAATCATAACTGATTCACTAATAAATTAAAAATTATTCTTATTGTAATTTTACCATTTGCCTACGTGACATTTGTCTACCTAACTGAAAAATGGCCTGACAGGTTTGCAGTTTCTTAAGAATCCTTGCATTTAATCAGAATTTCAGTGGTGGACCAAAAGCAGGACATCAAAACAGTATGCACAGCGTGCCTATAGGCTTCCCTGCTGCACTGTTCAAAAGCACACTTGTTCCAATTTTGCTTTGTGAGATTAATTAATACAATAACTTTTAGAAGACTGCAAGGACAGCAATTTTGAGAATTAAATGAAAACATTTAACATCTTTTGACACAATGCTTTAATAAGAATATTTCCAGCCTAAAACAGCATGCGGTTTTACAGCACTGTTTTAAAACAGTGATTTGTGAGTGAAATGAAGAGCAAGAAAAGACTCTATAGAGACTTTGTAACTTGAAAGTTCCTCCTGATATTTGCTGATTCAAAGCACCTCCTCTTTCTACCTTTTTTCCTCGGATCAAAAGTAAAATACTAACCTACCTATTTCATTTAACAAGAAATAACACATTCCATTTTTGGAGCATTTTTTCCCATTAGTGTTGAGCTGCTTAACAAATGACACATTTCTGCCATTGCCAAGTTACAAGGTTTTTAAAATGATTCCATACATATGGTGGCTGATCCTCATTCTATAAATGCAGATAGTATCTTTTATTTTTCAATACTGATCATACTAGTTTAGAAGTGGAAATTAAAATATGAAGCTTCATAGCAAGAAGGAGCAAAGTAGTTTAAAAATTATGACATTTATCTCAAGACACCCTGGAGTGTCAGAAGCTACCTATTGGTATCAGCTGCCACTCAGTATATTTTGCACATTGTGTCGTAACTGTAACTTGAAAAATAAGCATATAATCAATCTCATGTTGAGTAACACAGTATAAAATACCTCTACTGGTGCAAACTCTTCTTACAAGGAGATAACTGCTAAATGGGGTCTATACCCCACTAAGAAAAGTAATCTGGGAACATTTGATTGCCTCTTTTAACCATGCATGTAAGGCAGGATTTAGGCCTGGTATAATCACACCTTAATTAACAGCATCTTCCAGTCTTCTTAGCCCAATACTCATGGCACATCTTAGAAGTTATAAATTAAAATACTCAAGACAATAAAATTTTATTTTAAAGGCATGGCTTGCTTTGTCAAAGAGATGGTTTCAGCAAGTGCAGATTCTATTGAATTCATGTGTTAAAAATGCCAGTATTTAGTTACCAGGGGAACAGTTTTGGAATGTACTGAGGGAGAGAAAGGAAGGAAAGGTTTGACTACTGCTTTTTTAAATTTTTCAGAAGGTCAGGTTTTGTAAATGCATCTGGTGATAAAAACTGAAGAGGACTGTTACAAGTAATTTTAGAAAACCTACCTGGCTTCTGACAGAAATTTTATTTTCAGTTCCTGAGGAAGATCTTCTTTGCAAGTTTTCACAGCAATGGGAGTTTTATCCTTTAATGTTCCTTTATACACCTCACCAAAATTACCCTGAAATTAGGGGAAAAAAAGATCGTTGTAGGTTAATAAAATCTTAATGAATTGCCAGAAAAAAAAAATGCAGACAGCTATCAAAATGGGAACAGAACTCTGAAATGTGTTTATGAAGCCAAATGAGATTTTCTTCCAGTATCTGCCCTAACCAAAGCTGTTCACTCTGACATAATGCATCTATATGGATACAGCATATGAGTTCTGGTTTAACCTTGCTGGAAAGATAATAAATAACATCATTAATAAAGTAATTAGAATTTTCTCATAAAACCTCTTAGTAACTTTTCAAATCAACAGAGATTGACTGTAGTACTTTGTTCTTGTTATTCTTACTCCTGCATTCTTCCATTTTCACACTATGGTATTTTGTGAATAGCTTTTAACTTGAAGTCTGGAAGACACCAAAAACTGATCTCAAAAACTGTGACAGAACACACCAAAATAACATAAACATTCTCATATATAAGAAAGAAAAATTACAAAATATGGAAAATAAACCCACTGAATATTATTTTTTATCATAAATTAAACCCACTGCAAAATGTTTTGTTGCGTCTGGTAATCCAGAATTTCTTTAAAACCCAAGCTCAGCACTGCTCTACAAAAGCAAATCTGTAAGGCATCCATTTGGACAAGACTTTATAAAGCAGCTCCTTTTATAATCAGACATTTTTGGTGTGAACAACATACCCCCAACACAAGTTAGGGGTTTTTTTGGGTTTCATAGAAGAAAAATGAAGTAATAAATACCATAGAATCTCCTCCAGATGTATTTTTATTTAATAAAAACAAAAGGAAAATTAATTAGGATACAAATTGAAAGAAGAAGGAAATTTTGAGGTAAAATCAGGTAAATTTTTTTGAGTGTCAACAAAAAAACCCTCAAGAGAAGGAAACAAGAAGAAAACTATAGATCTCATACTTCTTGTTAAGTTTTGTATTTCCCAAAGAATAAGAATAATCACAATTCGATTTTGAAACTATGTCTGATTAATTTCCACATGTACTACACTTCTGTGACCGGGTATCTGGGGCTGCACATGACATCAAAGAAGTCTGCTGGAGATGTTTTCCTTCCTTTCCTGAGTGAAGATTTCATTACATCATGCAGCTGATGATCATGCAGCAGTGTTGCCAAAGAAAGATGACAGAAAAGGGAAAAAGGAAACTCACAGATGGAAAGTAGCGACATGCTTCCAGTAACAAGGTAAGAAATGTAGGGCTGAACATATTTGAAGAATTTTTTTCTGTATCCTTGGACAAGGAAGATGTAGCTGGAGAGTGAGGCTTAGGATCTCTGACAGCCCTTCTAAAGTACTTCCAGAGGCTAGCACACTACCTCTCAGTTCTAAAATGGCATCAGGACCCCAAGGTGAGCAACTGAATTGCTCTCAGTCCACTTTTCTTCTACCCTTCTGGTCAGAAGTATTTAACAGTAAAATCTGAACCCACCCTATGCTTCATTTAAGCCTGGAAAATACTTTACTTCTTTCTTGACAATACTGAAGTATTATTAGATACATGATTTTTAGTACAACACATTCCTATTATGCCACTTTAATTTTGTAGGGTATTAGTAGAATTAACGCTGAGTAAATAAACTGACCATTCACTCCTGAGGCAAAGGAAAATCTTCATTTTTGTGAAAGCTTGCATTTTTTACACATTAAAATTTCATTATTTCATCCTCATATTTTCCAGGCCACTCAAGGTTTTGTAGACTCTCAGAATGGCTATAGTTTATTTCACATTCTGTCATACAGATGCTGATGTTCATGCCATTCTTACCTTTTTTAGTATGACTATATCTTCTTAGAGATGAATGCATAAGATTCATGCTGTGTTCCAAGAAAGTTTTAGCCTGTTCTGGTTTTTTTTAAGAACATCCTTTTATAAGCACTTTAACATTTTGAGTTGCCTTTGCTGAATGCTAAAAGTGCTTTGTGCCAAAACCATGCAATACACATGTAAACTGAATTTACTAAAAATACTTTTCAAATTGCTTTAACTGTCTGTACACATAAAAACTAATTAATATTTATTTTTTAACAAGTAAAAGCATTTTTATGGCTGGAACATCTTTATTTTTCTCCCTTGATACTACCATGTTTAACAATGTGTAGATCCTGCAGTACCTGCGTTTTATGAAGGCACAGCTTAATAATGTCATACTTTTTGTTATCTTACACTGCCAAAGAGATTTTATCCCAGATAACAGAAGTTTATGGCAGTATTTCATTCCCCCACTTGTTGAATTTCTTATTGATTTTTTTAGTGTGTATCCTAGGAAGAAGGCAATTACTGCTTTGATTTGTCTCTTCCTCATTTAATCTTATTTTTTTTCAGTTTTTGGAAAATAATTGTCCACTCTTTGAACACTGCATTCAGAGTAGCACTCAAAATGGTCTTTACAGGTGCAAAGGTGCCAAAAATGTGAGAAATTTGACTGATTTTGAAGACTTCTAATAGTTTATGAACTACACAAAAAATAATATAATACAAATAATATTGTGAAATTATCTAATTTCATCAATGAATGAGTGAAAATAATCATGGAAAATCAATTAGCATTTGTTTTAATAATGATGTAGTCATCTCATGGTATCAAATTTTATACACAAATACATAAACATACACCTGTTTCTCTACATGTTTTTATTCATATTTTGCAACAATTTTTCTCAGTCTACAGAAAGTAGAAGTCACATCATGCTTTATAGAAATCTAGTTAGTTAGTTCAAAACACTTCTAAAAGAGAAAAATATGTATGCTAGCTAAATACTTTCAGCACAACCATTATAATGTTTACTAGGAAGTGTGATTTACATGTTTAAAGTGTAAGGCTGTCTTGTGTATTAGTGAAAAAAAAAAAACATTAAATATATATCCCACAGTACTTTAAAAGAAAAGGTGTACAGAAATATCTTAGTGATTACAGTACACTTACTCAAATGTTATTTAGCTCACTTTATTACTTACTTTGCCCAGTAATTCCCCCAGTGTGACATCTTCATGATTGAGAACCCATTTCTTATCCTATGAAAAGGAAAGCAGAATTTTCAGTCTGTGGAAATATCCAAGATACAGTTTCTCTAAGACACATTTCAGCAGAAATGGAACTGAAGATGTATTACTTTTAAAACACCAAATCACAAGCATACCAAGAAGTTTTAAAGCTAAGCATTTATAATTCAAGAGTTTAGAAATCTTGCTATACAGTAAAATAGTGAGT
This sequence comes from Certhia americana, assembly GCA_018697195.1. Classification (NCBI taxonomy): domain Eukaryota; kingdom Metazoa; phylum Chordata; class Aves; order Passeriformes; family Certhiidae; genus Certhia; species Certhia americana. The sequence goes on from CM031878.1 coordinate 62,826,079, forward strand.
GATATCATATAGCAAATTTTTATCAGAAATTAAGCCTACAGCATGATGGTATGGAGATAGACGAGCAATATGTAAAGTTTCACACAAGCTCTGGAAATTATATTTAGCACCCTGATTTTAACAATTCATCAAGTGAAAATTAGATAAGAAAACTTCATTTTTGTATATGAAGTAACTTATTAGTAAATAAAAAAAAAAAAACTCCCACATTTTTCTCCTCAGTGCACATGCAAATGAACTGATCTTTCAACTTCTCAACAAGAGAATATTTGCATCTCTTAAATCTTCTCTGGTAGTTGGAAACAACTGCTTAAAAGGATAACACATGCCAGATAAAGCATTTTGTCCATGCTCTTGTGCTGGTCACTGGTGTCCAGTTCTGGGTCCCTCATTCAGGAAGGACATTGAGGGGCTGGATTGTGTCCAGAGAAGGGCAGCAGGGCTGGGGAAAGGTCTGGAGCACAAGTCATGAAGAGCAGCTGAGGGTGTTCAGCCTGGAGGAAAGAAGATTGAAGCCAGGTGGGGGTTGGTCTTTTCTGCCACATCCCAAATGAAAGGATGAGAGGAAATGGCTTTAAATAGTGCCAGGGGAGGTTCATATTAGAAATTAGAAAAAAATTCTTCACTGACAGAGTGGTTAGGAATTGGAGTAAGCTGCCTAGGGAGGTGGTGAAGTCACCCTCTCTGGAGATTTTTTGTCAAACATAAATTCAGCAAAGCAAAAATAGGGTGGGGATAAGTGCTATTGTGATTTCTATGCTTTTGTTCCTAAGTACAATGTCGTAAGTGTAGATGCTAGAGACTCTATGAATACCTCCATTAACCCAAAATCCCAGCACACAGCACCTCTCAGCCATACCCCAAGAATTCCTGTACCACTCCACCGTGCTGCATGAAGGAAACCAATCTGTACTATTTCTCTTCCCTGGGTGGGAAACTGTGAGACTTAGGAAGAAATCCTCAATAATTTATTTTTCCCCTATTCACAAGATTATTGCTTAAAACTACTGTCTCACTGATCAAACATTGTAAGAAACATATTTACTTCATCTCCTTTTGATACTTTTTGCTAAATGAATGTTTAATTCAGAAGCTGTTACACTACAAATGGATAGGAAGTGCCATCAAACTGCACACTCTTTTAATAATAATACTCAAGTTTAAGAAAACAATTTGCAAAGAAAGCTGTAAAAAAGCCAAATCCACAAAATCTACTACTTAGAGGTATTAACATAATTAATAATGGTTTTTAACATTGAAATAAGTGTGGTAAAGCCAAAAAGTTAAAGACTTAAAGTTTAATGGATTTTCTACTGCTTAACTCTAAGGATTCTGTACTTCAGTGAACACTTTTTGAATAAATTGACAATATGACATGTCAAAAGCTTGTTTATGAAGGAAAAAAAATCTGATAGTTCTTCAGAGAACTAACCAAAGAAAATAACACCATAAACTGGAATCAAATGATCTGTTGAAGGATTTATCATCGCATCCGTACATTAACCATTACCTATACTTTATATGAAAGCCTTCAGTCATTTCTTATAACACTTTAACTCATTCATTAATTTATTGTGGTTCTGCCAATTTTTCACAATCAAAGAATTATTCAAGGTTTTATCAGCTTTGTTTGATATAACTCCTATGAACTGCAGAAAAGCGGTTTCTTCAGCAGATAGTAAGAAAAAATCTAACAGAAGAGTTATCATGTACATCATGCCAGTGTACAATTCTGGCACTAAAAAAGAAACAAACCAAATTTTCTAATTTGCAATGTGTTAATATTGATATTAAAATTATATAGATACTAATTTAAATAGTGTTCCAAACACATTGTCATTGATTCAGATAATTGCCTTTAATTAATAAACTATAATATGAACAGTAAGGCCAACAATTACAAGATATTCTACTGCAAGTTTGTTGTCTCACTAAATCTACTTGAATTGCTCTGAATTTAATATGACATCATTCAATAATTTTAATAGCTGTCAATAATTAAAGACATCAATAAGGCACACAAATCAATGGATAAATACTAGCACATCATAAACAAAGGTTATGAAATGAAGTCATGTCTCTGTCTGATCACTAAGTTCATGATCTTCTCTAAGTGCTTAATTCTGATGGCGAATAGAATGCAAGGATTTTTCCTGTTGTAAAATGCCATTACTCTATAGATTAATCATGTGTACAAAAGATATTGAAAAAGAATGTGACAAAAGAAATGTGACAGCAAAATGGGACATAAAAAATATTCCTGAATGTAGGTATAGCAACAGACACTTTAATGCACATCAGTCCAAGTGACATAAATTTTCATTTCAATAGAATTAGTTGCTTCTAAATCAAAATGGAGCAAATCTAGCATATTATTGTACCTAATCAAACTAATCTGAATGAAAGTGAACAGAGCTCCTGAGACTATTAATGCCCATTACAATTTCACCCAGAAAGAAACTGTTAATGATGCAGCCCCCTTCTTGTGACACCACTATAAATCCCTGTGTCTTGTGCTTCTTCAAATTTTTCTCCTGTTAATTTTGGACCACAGAATATAAAAGCACTTCAGAAAAATTCAGTCACACAAATTAGCACTTGAGCATACTCACTTGTAATCTCAATTATATACCTTATATGCAAATGGAATTACTTGGGAAATCCAAGCTTTACCACACTCTACTTTATTTCTGTCCTCTGGCTTCCCCCAGGAGGAGACACTGAATTGCATGAATGTCACACTTCTAAGCACAGGTTTACTAATAACGTTGGGAATCCTATTCAGTGTATCTTATCTTTGGAGGTACTGCTGCATCTGGTGGTCAAACACTGAGAAACAAGTTGTCAACCAGTCAGTTCCCAAAGGGGAGAACTTGGCCAGCCTTGACAGTTACCCTTCCCCAATAGTGAGATACTTGATAATACACATCACACTGAAGGTTATATGTAGCAGCTTGCTAGTGACTACCTTTCCAGACTCTGCAACTACCAAGCATACTTGTCTGATTTCAACAAAGACAAGCATTTTCAAGGGGGAGTTATTTCAAAAGTTAGTTGTAACTGACAAAAAACAAACCCCAAACAGATCAGTAATTAAAGAAAAGAATTTTCAGTTGTGAAAAGATCTACTTAAAAATAATCAGAAATGTCTCCTTTTACTCATAAAATAAAGTATTCTGGATATACAGTATTCTTTTTCTGCATATGCAGCATTCCTTTTATAATGTTAGGGTGTTTCATGGTTCCCTAGACTATGATAAGATTTGAGCAGCTAGCAAAGAATCAATTGCTCATCAATCCTAGCTTCAGTTAGCATACAGCTGAACTGCATGCAAGACACTGAAAACAGTTTAACAGTACATGGTTGCTGTAGGAAATGAATTTTTTTCCTTTTCTGAGTTATGAGACTGAAGTATTATCACTGTTACCCTAAACATCTACAAAATATGTAAGTGCTGTTTTTCTCATGCCCATCTCCCTTCATCAGGAGAAACTACATCAAATAGATCACAAAATACTATGCCAGGAAGAAGCTTACAATTTATCTGTAGTAATTAATAACAGCTTTCAACAAAATACAAAACATGACTAATGAACTAATGAACTAATATTTAGTATTCAAATTCCCTTAGCATTATTCTTCTATAATCCTCAGTAACAATTTCTATCATTAAGAATTCTAAAATGGTACCTTTTCAAATTAAAAACCAGAAGTAAAACTATTAGATCATAAACTTTTAAAAACTTATGTTTTGAGAATTAGATATGAATTTATGAGCCTCAGCTTAAATACTTGGTTCTAAAAATCTCACCATTTCTAAAAAGAGTGAGAAAAAGGAGGGGGGAAAAAAGCCACCTGTGCTTGTATTCAGATTCAGAGAACCACCAATTGAAACCAAGATTCTTACCAAAACTCCAAAGCAAGATTTTCCAAGGAGGAAGAGTGAGGAAATCCTGATCAAGTTCCAACACAGTATGAGTAAGAAAGACTTTTATTTTATGATAGTTGTTATTCACTTATCTTTTCTGTCGCATTATTTAGTCTTCCTAGTCCAGTATCTATATAGCAAACACTGTCAAAGCTTTTCATCTTAATTGTAGATGTAACAAAAGTGAAAAAGGATAACAAATTCTAGAGGTGGAAACTTTTGTTGATTTAGGGAGCCCCAGAAGGAGTCAACCAAAATCAGAACTTATGCTTTAAGAGAATGAAAACATATGACTTTCCAGTCTTAAGAATCTGTCTGAGCATGTGGCATTTATGAAAAACCTAAATATCCCTCCCCCTTCCTTCATCCCAGTATATTAATCCTTAACATTCTTCTAAAAAACCTCAAAACAGAGGGATATTGTCAACATCCCAGGACTCAAGTGCATAAACATGCATGATGCCTGTTTCTTTATCTTTTAAGCAGAAAAAAATGCATCAAAAATACTTTAGAAATTATTAGGTCTCCTTCTTCCAAGTTAAATAGGAAATATCAGTAGTATGAGTTATTGCAGCCAAGAGCTATTTTTCCACATTAACAAATATGGAAAGTTAATCTTTCATTTTCGATACTAAGAATAATTGGAGTAGAATTCTTTTTTTGGCTAAGAAAATCAGAATTGTAGACAATTTTCATCAGATGGGTATTCAAATCTCACCTATCAGAACTTGATGAACTAGACAAAAAAAAAAGTAACATCTGTGTACATGTAGATACGGCTTGTCCATGTGGGAATGAAAAATTGTCTTTTTAGAAAAGTACTATTTTTGATACCACCTATGCCAGTAGATCTAATGTTCACATCAATTTCATGACTCATAAACCATATATTTCAAGTCCTTCAGATTCAGTATAGAAATAAAAGTAGGTGGTGGAAAAGATTTTTCCAAAGAACGAGTGAGTTTTACAGGAGGAGATTTGAAAAACCTCATTGGCAACTTCTTTAAAACTGTTTCAAAATAAAGATTCATGAGCTGTAAAAATTGTTTTGGAAGCTGCTTTGCATTATTAATGGCACTGTATTAAGCTACAGTGATGAAACTCAATGTGAGCTGTAAAACAATAATAGCAGACAGGTTTAGCTCCTTAGGATAAGGGTACTATTTTATCTGACTTCTTACTGTTACATAACAAACTCTGTGAAGTTCAATCCTCCTGCTAAACCAAATTCTAAATGATCACAGAAGAGGAGGGGAAAACTAAGTTTTGGAAAAGCAACTGTGCAATTTATAAACTGCAGAAGTGATCTCAGATTACGTGCACAGCTGTTCTTTGACCATTCTTTCTTGAAGATCAGTAGACAAAATGACTGTACAATTTAAAAGACAGTACCCGTTTTCCGCAGTTTTTATTGCAGTACTTCCCTAAGCTTATGTTTTCTTATTCATAAAAGGACTATAATGATACTGAAGATATTTCAGGAAAAAGTCAGGAAATGAAGAAAAACAAAAGTTAAAAAAAAAAAAAAGAACCTGAGAAAAGAAAACAACATACAATGTGAAATCCTTAAGCACAGGAAAAGGAAAGCCAAATTTATGCCAAAACCATTATATCTCAAGCACATTAAATCACATACTATTCCTCTCTAACAAATACAGTAAATTCAGCTACCAAAACAAAGTACTCGGAATCACTTGTTAACCAAATATATTCAGACAGAAAATTATCAGCTGGATCAGATCAGCCCTACAAAACAGTGAAAGTCATCTGAACACTCAAAGGCAAATAAAAACGTGTGATAATGTGGTTCTTAAATTAAATATTCCATGTGATTTGAACAGAGAGGAATGGAAAAGCAGAATCACATTATGCGTGCATAGCACCTTCCTCAAACATTCGAATTATTAAAATAGGCTAAAATACTTCCACATATGTGCAAACACATTTTTAGTTCCACCCACACATGAAAAGGTATGTCAGATGGGGTTAGGGGAACTAACAGTTTGTAAAAATGACTCCAAGAGTAATTTTTTACATCCTTGAACTATGTAAAATACTTAGCCACATACTTAGTTTCATCCTGACTTCACTTCAAAAAGACCCAGTTGTTTCCATTTAGATGATTTCTTTACCCGGAAGAGAAACACTTTTTTTCTTTACAGGAAGAAAAACACTTATTTCATCCTTCAAAAATAATGACTAAGTTACACTGGTCAGCATGCAGTACCTTTCAGAGTGCTAGGGTTAGCACATTAGCGCATCCACCAAATTACTATTTTGTTCAAAGCAAAACCCCAAGATCCTTCATGCTATGCTTTTCTAGCCACATCTGTTCATTTTGCACTGTCTTTCATAATCTTTAGATAACATGTTAAACCATTGAAATGGAACAGAAATAACCTGTCAAAATTTCAAATGATCTGCTGTATTAACCAGTTTCTGACTGTGAGAGTGCAGGAAAAATGCAAAGCCACACAGAACTGCAGCCTTAACTTACGAGACTTCAGTGCACCAGTAAGCTCAGCCAGCATTCTAAGCAAGACAGATGTTATCTTTGAATCAGAAGTCATACATTACATGATGCCAAGAGTTTAAAAGAAGCATGCTGCACCAGGTTTTTTACATCAGATGCATACAGTTCTTTAACTAGATATTGCTGTTTTCTCATATATCACTAACCCATTATTCAGATAGCAAAAGCACTGGCAAATCTCTTAGCGGCAGAAAAAAAAGCCTATCAGTGAAGGCCACACAAAGGGAAGCAGCACACAGACCAAATGGCTCTGCTAGATATTAGCAGATTCTATTATTACTTTTAGTAATCTTCTGGTGCTGTCTTCAGCAATCTTTTTTCCCCTGTATTAGTGACAAAATTTTCCTGTGTGGTCTGTAGCAATCCACTCTTTGTTGCTGTGCTGGTTCTGGCTGGGGTAATTTTGTTCACAGTAGCTAGCATGGGGTTATTTTGGTTTTATATGTTAAATTATTCTCTTGACAAAGGTGATAACACATGAAGCAATCTTTATGGCATGCATGTATGCATATTCTACTCTAAAATTAAACATGAAATATAAACAGTGAACGTGAATGTTTTGAAGAATTTACCACCTATTCTAGCACTTGTACAAATGGTTGGGAGGGGACACAGTCAAGACAACTGATCCCAAACTGACCAAAGGGATATCCCATCCCATACAGCACCATGCTTAGCATATAAAGCTGGGCAAAAAGAAAAAAGGGGGAAGATGTTTGGAGTGAAGGCATTTTTCTTCCCAAGTCATTGTTATATGCAATGGACCTCTGCTTGCCTGGAAATGGCTGAACACCTGCCCAGCAAAGGGAAGCAGTGAATTCATTCCTTGTCTGGCTTTGTTTGTATGCACAGCTTTTTTTTTACCTATTAAATTGTCTGTATCTCAACCTATGACTTCTATAGTTTTTGCCCTTCTGATTCTCTCTTCCATCCTACCATAAGGGAAGTGAATACTCAGTTTGGCTTAGTTGCACCTTACTGCATCTTTTGCATATTTTTCTAGAACTCAAAACTCTGAGAATTAATTATGGAGTGCCCTCCCCAGTGTGTCAAAACTCCTTTTGAACAAACTGGCCTACAATTAAGCAAATATACTATTCATACCTTCAATTTAAAATATGAGCACACAAGTAAGGGAAAAACATCTGTCTACCACATCATGGTGCCTGGAGTTGCACTTCCCCAGTTGCAGAATTTTACTCTTCTCCTTGTTGAACTGCATGAGGCTCCTGTCAAACACTTTCTTCAGCTGTCCAGGTCACTCTGGATGGCAGCTTGACCCTCTGGTGTATCAACCCCTCCTCCAAGACTGATCTCATCAGTATAACTGCTCGTACCCCACTATCCAGCTTGTTAATGAAGAAGTGGAGGAAGGAAGATTGGACACCGTACTGACCCTGGGGGTACAGCAGTAGTTTGGGGTGATATTGATTTTAGTAATACACTATGTAAATCATTGGCAACTCTACTAGGAAAAAATACAAGCAACAGAAAGGATAGAACTGTGTTGGGGGTTGGGTTGATTTCTTATAGAATTTTTTCCCAGAAGTTGCTAGGAAGCTAATGGCTGGGTGCTTTTCGGTACTTATGGGTGCTCGGGAACAAACAAAGGAAGCAGCTACACAGAGACATTGATTCCACTTCGCTGGGGGCAGTTTTCTGCTCTGGGGGGACGGCCAGGGCTGCTCGTCTCGGCGAGGCAGAGAGCTCTCACTTTTCCCTTCACCTGGGACTCCGTCGGACCACCGGTCTCTTCGTGTGTCCCCCGGGATTTTGGGAACCCGTTTCCTCCCTGCCCTGCACCCACGGTTTCTTCAGTTCTGCTCGAGGTCTCCCCACGCTGTTTCTACAGCCCCTGCCAGCCGGGACACTCTTTTCCAACAGCTCCAGCCACTGTGAACCCTGGGAATCATCTCACCCTCCTAGAGCTGCCGCTAGCCTATTTGCCTGTGACGGTACTGAGGGGAGTGGGGGGGGGGGGTTACCAGAGGAAGAACTGTGACTGACTTGTTGTTTTGGTTTTTTTTCTCCTCTAGTTCTGTTTGTTGTCAATATTGTAATTATTGTTAATTTACCTTGTTAGACTAACTAGTAAAGAACTGTTATTCCTACCCTCCTTATCGTTGCCTAAGGCCTCTCCTTCAATTTTGGAATTATAACAAACCCCAAGGGAAGTTTTCCCCTTTTTTTGGTTCCTAGCAGACACCCCTGTCTTTCCAAACCAAGACAAACTGGTAATAGTATTTACTTCATTATGAACTGATGATGAAATCCATTCACTACCCTCAACATTAAGCTAAGTATAGTCTTTACCTTGCAAATAAGGAATCCTGAAGCCCTACCTATTTTCACCACTGAATTTCTGCTAAATCAACATTTAAATAAACAGATCTTCTTGTGAATTCAGACACTATTACATACATCAGATGCACAGACCTGATTTAAGAAATCATACCCTTCTTAACCCTGTAGCTCCTTTTGTGTTTAACCTTTGCTCCTCGACAGCTGAAATGACATTTCACTCCTTTTTAACATTTTGTTCTACTTAAATTGGTGGAGATAAAAATACTTAAACAATCAAAAGCTACTTCACAGTACCCCACAGTGCACAACTGTAGTCCTACAAAGGAATTTAAAAACACAGACACTCATTCCTTTTCTTAATCCACACTCTGTTTTTCCTTTTCCATGTTCAAGGAAGGTTATGTGCTTGTCTGCCACATACTACGAAAATACTGAAAGCTCAAAGCATTATTTGTATTAATGTCATCCTGACTGCACTAGTGAAAACAGGAAGAAATATAATAGAGAACTACAAGAAGTTTACAACTAACGAACTTATATAAAATAATTATTAAGGAATGTTTGAATTCCAAATATGGGGAAGAAGTCAGAATCCATAAAAAAACCCAGTATGTTAGTTCAGCATAAAAGCTGCTGCAATCATACACAATTCTAATACAATTTTTATTGTGCTGTATTAACCTGGTTATAAAGCTTCTGATAAAGACAATGAAAAGCCAAAGTACAAAGTCACAGTTTTTACAAGAATGCCATAAAGCACAGCTTACACCTATAATATTACAGAACACAGTCCTTTGACTTTCACATGTATATATATACAAATTATCAGCAACAAAATCTAGTAAATCTAAATAACCTAATCTAAATTTGATGAAGGATGCTTTAATTGAAGGAATTTATTCTCTTAGCTACCAGTTATCAATAAACTTCCTCTAAATCTTTCATTTAATTATTTTTATCCCTTCCTAATAACATACATTTTTAATTATTATAAGAATGAATGGCTTGCTTCTATCTTTTCCTTCATAAATTTTACTTATTTTTCTACTTCCTACTGTTTCAGTTGTGTTTGAGGTAACTCATTTTGTTCAGTTTGAACTCCACACAGCAATATGACATTCTATAACTTTTTTATATGAAAGTTGTACAGAAAGTAGGAATGCACATGTTGCCGAGGTTTCCATTTAAAATTTCAAGGACAGAGATTTTCCTTTATGACACTGGTCAAAAATTTATTGAGTTTGTTAAAATAAAATTCATATACTTGATAAAATACTTTTTTTTCTAGGTTTGAGCATAATGCTTACACCCTTTAGGAGTGTTACCTTTTAGTTTTAATCTAAACCTGATCATGGAAAGATATACCATAAAAACAAGACTGAACCAGGAGAATTCAACAAAGCAGATGTTCATTGCCATGGCCTCTAAAAAAAAACTTCAGAAAACTTTGATCATTGAATATAAAACAATCCTTATTACTCTTTGTTCAGGTAGCCTTAACTGCCTCTATTATTACAGTGCATTTTAGTAAGATTTTTTGAGAAAATAAAACCTTTCAATTTTGCAAGTAGTCAATATACCTGAAATTATACATAAATTTGATTTAGTATTTTGCTAGCACAAAGAGCAAATTACTTTCTTTTTTCCGTTTTCTCTACAGGATGACATGCCTTGATGAGTACAGGCCACCATTAAGGATGATGCATTCCTTTTGTTACCTGACAGAAATATTGCAATAATCTCAGCTAATAAAAAATGTTAAAAGCAAATCCTGTGACACTTCTCCAGATCCTGAAGAAATAAGAACATAACTAAAATGCACCTCTAATATTAAGACATGAAACTCTGCTCTCAAATATCAATAGCTGCAGACGATTGATTTTGTGCATATTCAATAAATACATTTATTTCCTGTATGTCTTTTGCATATTATAAACACCCACTTTTAATGGTGAATTCAATTTCCTTAAAGAAAATTGAAGATATATTTTGACATTTAAAACCGAATGTATTAGATATTAAACACAACTACAAGAATTAGACCTTTAGGCCAGCACCCAAAGACCACGACCAGCAAGTGCTGCTTGGCATTCCTGCCAATGCCTGGTGAAATGGATGGGTATCACACAGGTAATCTCAGGCACCACAGGAATCCTCTTTGGTGTGACAAATCTAGTCTAGGTAGAGCTGCAATAACTGCATCACTCCCTGCGACAGGCTACTTCTGCATTTCAGATTTCTGCTCCTCAAGAGCTGTTCTTAGGTTAAACAGACCCAAGATGATCTTCCCCACAGGCAGCACCATTACTGCCACTGCTTCCCTTTGCAGCATCTGAATTGTCTCCAGCCATGAGATGAGTATCTATAATTGTGTGACAGCATTACTTTGTGATAAACTTGTCCTTTGCAAGTCTCCTTGTTTCTATCCAGTATCTCCCAGTAGGAGATAGGAGTGCTTCCCTGAAACTGTTAAGCAGTGTCCTTCAATTCCTCCTCATGTGCTTTGCTGGCCTGAGGGCCACACCCTACCTGTACCCTGAACACCCCTGGTCTGCAACAGTGAACCTCAGCTTGCTTTGCTAAAATAAAACAACTCCACCCAGAAAACCCACTAGCAAAAAAATAGTGTCATGTCAGATTTTTACTAATGGATTTTTATGATGAAAATCTGTGTAACTTAAATTTACAGCTCTTCAGAATTTCTTTCCGTGTCTAACTCATCAACATATTCATACCTTGCAAGACAGCATCAGATCTGCAGAGAACTCTCACCTCATTTGCTTATCAGCATTGGAAGCACTACTAAGAAATACCTGGGTTTTTTCTTTCAGCACTTTTCTTTCATCTCATCATTTATGATTCATCATTTTCCTATGTACACAAAATATATCAGACCATATCACAGGCTTTTTTGTTACACAAAAACAGATCCAGAATTTTTAAATGGAAGTTACTAGTAACAAATGGCCTAACTCATCTGAAAAAGCAGCAGTTAAGTTTTGTTCCATGAGCTCAGAATTTGAATTAACTACAGAGCATCCATGTACCATGACTATTTCAGCACTAGTGAAATAGTAGAGATCTCCAGAGTGAAACAATTGGTGCTCAGAATCTGAAACATCTGTTTGGGGAAAAAGCATTATTTCAGGTTCTGAAAACTGATGTCCCACCCATTAACAGTTGTGCATGCTGGGCAGATTTGCTTCAAAGAACTATTTCTAAACCAGGCAAAAACTTTAATTCATGTATTCTTAAATAAAAATGGTATTCCTTATTTTTTTTAATTCACTTTCCTAGTAGTCAAACTGATGCACATTCACAATTTAATACAGGTTTTGTAATCTGTAAAAATGTTAAAAAACCCCTGTATTTCAAGAAATCTAAAAACCTCCAAAACAGGAGGTCCAAGTTGTTAGCAGGTTAAAATACATCCAGTATGGTTAAAACATCATTTTTATTAATAAAGTCCTTGCACATGCTCTGAGTTACTCAGGGGTTTTATGTGCCAGTCAGTCCATCAATAACAACCTGAAGAACATAATGTGCATTTTTTTCTAGAAGATTATACATAAATATGAAACACTTTCCCATTAAAGAAGTTACTTGCATATATCCTTATAATGCCCTCAGTTTTTCTAATTTAAATTCTATTATTATAGAATCATTAAAATTCCAAGCAGGCAATTCGGTCTACATGAAATGGGACATGGGACAGGTCTTTTGTGACACAATTAAGCCTGTTCCTCTCAAGGGCAACGTCACAGAAGGTGAACACTAATTTTACTAATATAGTAACAGAAGATTAATGACTATGGCAAGGAAGGAAGGAAAGCAAAAACAAACTAGAAAGCATGACTTCTTTTTATTTTTTTTCCTGTGAAGTTTGTTGTACTTAACTTTCAATTTCTAAATAGAATAGAACAGGGACAGCAATTTGCATAAAAAGATTAAAGATTACATGAAATGACACTGAGTGCTCTGAAGCTATAATGGGAACAAAGCAAAACCAGTCTTTGCAGATGCCAAATGAACTCCAAGGAAATTATTAAAGATGTCTTTGTAACAGCACATGATGCATAAATTACCCCCAACAACAGGTGCCAGAGTGTACAAGCTACTTCTGAAAACGACTTAAAATGTATCTATTTTCCCATATGAAAGCCAGAGTTCCATGCAAATTACAAAAGAAAGCTCACCATACTGTTTAGCTTCATTCTGAAATACTTCTTCAGAATACAGCAAATAGTTTTTATCAGATTGGAGAACTAAAACCACCATAAAATTACAGCTCAAACCGAACGAATTAAAATGTTTTTGAGAATAGCTGCTCAAAAGAAATTCAAATCATGTAGCTAAAACCCTTTTCAGCATTGCCTCATTTGGCTCAAACTGCTCGTCAGGAAGCACTAAGTATACCATAAATTGCTTTTAGTTTACACCAAGTATTAGTAGCTATAGAAACTAACATCCTATTTCATAAATTCATGAAATACATGCAATCTGTATAATATGTACATTTTAAAAAACTTATCAGTGTCCTGTCACTCAGTACTTTTCTTAGTTCTAACAGTCACCCACCCTTTCCATTACTTCAAGTAACATATCAGAATGGAAGTAGAAAGGCTTACTAACCCTAAAGGAAATAACCTTAACTATTAAGACTGATGCATACCAGGACAAGGTAAGTCATATGAAAAAATAGATGCAGCATGTGGATTTTGTGAATAGATGTTGATTACTTGCACATCTTTTGGGGAACACAAGCGGCTGAAATACTTGTGTACTGAACATCGGATCAACTACCAACTAGCACAATCCTAGAGAAAGTACTATTATTTCCACTAATTTTTAGTTAATACTAACTTTAGTTCATACTAAGTCTAACTCAAGTCGACAAGCCCAGAGAGGAGTGGACCCACTTCATTTTCCCCCTGAAAAGAAGAACAAAAGGCATGCTGGAGGTTAGGGTTTTCCTTTCGCTTTCTTTCTCTTAGGGAATTTTCTCCCATTTTGTTGCTAAGAGACGATAACGACTGCGTACTTAAGAGAGATAAAAGAAGTTTCCCCAGGAAGGGTGCGGCTGGTACACTCATCCAAGGGTTTCCCTCGGAGGGGCTGAGATAGCAGGAGAACTGAGCTGGGAAATAAAGGAGGCTAGGGCAGCTGTGAGCTCTCTTGCTCTCTCCCCTCTTTTCTCAGAGGAGAAAGATCAGAGATCCTGGGGAATTCGCTGCTGCCGCTGGAGCAGCAATGATGAAATGACCAGGAATGCCATTTGGGAGTATGTTTCTTCCACAAGACAGGCTCTAGAAAAATTATTTGGCTATAGTTACACAAGAACACGGTTAAATTAAAATTTAACTCTATGAGAAAAAGATACAAAATGAAACAAAAAAGACAGGAATAAGAAACTCCCTATCTTCAAAGTAAGCAACAGAGAATGAAGAGATGCTGTTTTACAGATTATGTGATCATGTACTATACTACCATTTTACATTTGCTAAAACAGGGCTGCTCTCTCAGTATGTACAGCCAGGAAACAAAAAAAGCATTACACATTTAAAACAAACACGGTATTAAAGAGAGAAAAATTTGCAAACAGATTTAAAAGTATTTCATTTTGAGCTTCACTACCCCTTATTTGTAGCTTAAACCATCTATATAAAAAATAATTATTCTTACATCAAAATTAATGTCCTATGCTCTCTCATGTTCATCTACAATGAATGTAAGCAATAACTTGTGTTCAATGAAGCATCAGTTTAGTATTCAGCAAGATATTAACATAAAATGTGTATTTCCGATGTGCCACTCTTAAAATTTTAAAATTATATAGAACAGTTAAGTGCAGATTGTGAGTAATGACGGATTTGTCTTTACAAACAAGCTGTGGGTCTGCTGGTAAATAAAACTAGCACTGAGAGATAAAGAAAACAATGGGAAGGATTACACTGATTGATGACTGGAAAAAAGGTATTTGCCTTACAAACAAACAGTAGGTTTGCTTATATATGATAGATATTGAAAGATGAAAGAAACATACATTCCATAAGAATTAAAAATTAAAAGAGAGTGTTATACATTAGAGTGGAATTTCAGGTATCAGGCATTCTGGGAAGTTGTACCGCTCAAGTACCTCAGCCAGTGGGGAAAGAGAGAGCGAAATGCAGCCAGGAAATTAAGATAAAAAAAGAGGCTGCATCCTCCAAAAAATTTGAGACACCCCAGGGGAATGCCCCATGGCTTTGCCCTTTATTCAAGTAAAGTAAAAGGACTCCTCTCTCTCCTTTTCGGACATAAACCTCTGGTGTTTGTGGATTCATTTTCCTGGCAAGATTAAGTGTAATTTTGAGAAAAAGAACATACTTAACTTTATTAGCAGGAAAGAATTAGGACCCTGGAGTCCTACCTTAAGTAGATAATGAATGATGAAATAATATAAATTGTCATATTTCTTAAAATCTTTTTGAACACAAGCTTGAAACCACTTTTGAAAGAATGTATCAAGGAAAAAAGGCTTATCCACAATTAAGATGCAAAGATATAAGCAGAGCTGTCTTATGAATGAAATACCAACTAGATAGATACTAAATGAAAAACTGCTGGAAGAAGCCAAGTAGACTCCTAAAATACTGATAGTTTAATACTTAGCCCTTTTTATTTCCATCCTGAAAGACTTGCTGCAATAGCTTCCTGATTAAAATGGGAATTTTTGTTTTAAACTTACACTGATGCTGGAATATCAGTACTTTTTCTTGTGTCTAACTTATTTTTGTGACATAAAACAGAGACAAAATGGAGTTGTCAGAAGTCTTCCAAATTTCACGAGTCATTCTCCATTATATGAAATAAATTTTTTACTTTATAGAAGGGCAATGAACTTTGAATTACTTAGTAAGGAAATCCAAATGCGAAACAAAAAGGAAGTACAAGGATATTTGGTAAGAAGTTGAAAGCCATTCTTTCAAAATAGCAAAAAATTGATAAGAATAAGGATGGAGAGTTTTTTTAAGTGAATGTATTGCACAGAGGTGAGGATTTTGAAAGAGATCAGGAGCAGAGTAACAAAACGAACAAAACCGAAAAATCTTCTGAAAAGTTCCCTAGCATCTTATTTAAAAAATAACATAAACCCCCCAAAATTAGTATCGTGGGTTGCAGTGCAAAATGTAACCAAAGCTCTGTATTCTAGCACCATCTGTTGAAACTGGGGTGTGGGGGGGTATGGTGTAATTGTTTGTCAATGGCCAACTGTCAAGAAACCAGCTAGGGCAATTTTCTTATCTCTTCCACCAGGGAGAGATCTTTTGCTAGTGGGGCCACTGAGTCTCACTGATAGAATTACATCATCCCACTGGGAAATGCTACTGACAGGGGGAGGAGCCAAGTATTCCTACCTGGGTAAAAATGTGGGATTGGAACACCAAGCCAGCCTTTTCCACTGGATTCTCAGAGGAAGACCAGGCCCATCTATCACCACTGGATCTTCAGCAAAAGAACTCCACTCTTTCTACAGGAGCATCACTGCAACAGAGCCACATCTGCCACGAGGACTGCAGCCACCATTGAATGGGACTGCCACCAACACCCTAACCCACAGGGTGTCAGGTTGTATCCTGACTCTGTCAGTGGGTTTGTTTGTTTGTTCGTTTTCTCTTTTATAATACTGTTTTTGGTTTTATTTTTTATTTTAGTTCCCATAATAATGAACTGTTATTCTTATTACCATATCTTTGCCTGAGAGCCCCATAATTTCAAAGTTATAATAATTCAGAGGGGGGAGCTTTACATTCTCCATTCGAAGGGAGGCTCCTGCCTTCCTCAGCAGACACCTGTCATTCAAACCATGACAATCAGTCAGTTAAAGGTTCTGGAATGCATACATTACCTTAACAACGGGATTAAGCAGAACAACACCTGACTTCTTTGTAATAACTTGCTTTGTTGTGTAATGATGTTCTATGAGCTGAGGAATAGTTGGAAATCCAGTTCCTTCGAAACGATATTGATTCTGTATGGAGACAAATGGAAAGACTTATTTCTCTATAAGCAATAGTTTGAACAAGAAACAGCAGAAGTACTTGTCCAAACTTTCTTCACTAGTAACAACATAGAAAAAAAATGTACACATCTATAGAGTCATTTTAGATTCCTTTCCTGACCTATTAAATAGCACTTATATTAACTGGAATGACAGTTAGGAAAATAATTAATAAATGCAAAATTACTGCATCAGTCATTTAAGGCAGTATGATAAAGTAACTATTTAAACTCTTAATTTAAATAGAGAGGCCAGTTAAAATCAAAACTATTGCAGAGTAAAATAAAAATATTCTAAACCAGAAAAAAACAACACCAACCTCTGAATTATTTCTAAAAATTATGGCAAGCAAACTAAAAAACCTACATGATAAAATTCAACTAGGGATAGAATAACAGAAGATACATAATACTATCCTAATCTTATTAGGATCTTCATTTACTGTCTCCTAAAATTAGCAAATCCCTGGCACATGATTGGTCTTTAATGAGGAGAATCTAAACAAGCTAGGGACAAAGGCAGGTCATACATAGGCTTCAAAGAGAAGTTGGACAGGATCCTGCAACTGATTGTGAAACAGGATGAAGTCTCCTGCTCTCATAAGACTCAGCATCTACAGGTAGACAGTTTTTCCCACAAGGCAGTAGCTACCATAAACCAGCCTGACAATGCAATAACAAACAAGTACTGCAATTAAAAAAACTCAGAGCACAGATGGTGATTCAAGCTCATTTACACAACTGGGCAATGAACACCTCTACCACTGGCATGCATTCTTTCTAGCCCCCAGGGCTAAATTCCTTGCACACTGCATTCTAAGTTCATTGTTTTCCTTAAGGGTTAAAGCATTATCTTCCTGAGAGTTGGTAAAGACAGCTGGATGATGTCAGCTGTTTTTAACATTCACAGATCTCTATCATAAAAACGTTTCCATAGTCTGAACACTTTGTTGTTTATTAGTGACTCAGCTTTAATTGATCACTAACACTAGCTACCATTCCTTTTAAATAAACTCCTTTATACTTCTCTGATGATGAGCCAAAAACCTGCTGTCCTAAGAATCTCCTCAGCACAACCACCACTACTACCTATTATTTCCTCATTCCAGATTCAGCCACCTGCCCATCTGCTGCCATTTATGTGAAACCTTCAGAGCAGGCAGTGTCCTTTGATTCTGTGTATTTACATCTAATCCTGACCCTTACTAAGATTACTAAAAACCAAAAATTTTAAAATGGTACAGACTCAAATAAGCAGAAGTGAGAACAATGGTAGTCCTCAATGACAGCATTGAATTTTGATGCTCAAAGCTGAACGATGAATTAATTTATCACAGACACAGTTGTATCAAGATTAGCCTTTAGAATAATGGTAAAACCAGAGACAGAACACTTACACAACTAAATGATCGCTGTTAAAACAAATGTCCTACTCTAATCTTCAGTACCTGATTCAGAAGAAAATATGGACCTGTCAGTGATCCAAGAGTGTGGTTTGACCAGTCAGAGACCCAATTCCACATTGTTTATACCAGTGTAAAAAAACAAATAAATCCTTTGTACAAAACTCTCCTTGAACTTGCCAGCAAAAATGTTTATGAATAAATCCCTCACCATATAACCCTAAGGCTCCCAACATCTACTTTCTAGAGCTTAATAAGCTTTTTCTCATTCTCTGAAAATTCATCCCATAGGAATGCATACATAGTACTGAACATCTTTAAGAAAAAAAAAAGTGTTAACTTCCATGATTGCCAAGAAAATCTACCACAAATTAATTCCAAGAGCAGATGAACATAATGCTCTATTGGTGAAGTACAGGCAGACAGATATCTTGACCTGACGGTGCTGGGACTGTCCAAGCTATGCAACACTAAACAGTATCAGTCTTACATTTCAAATGTAACTGCTATGAGAAAGTACAAAATTATGGAAAGATAGGTTGGGTTTTGGGTTTTTTTGCTTTGGTAGAAACCCCCAGCCCCCAAAAGACAAGTCAGCTGTCAGTTAGGCCCCAAAGCAATACCTGGAACTTGAACTTGAAAGTCCAGTCTATCTTTTTGAAGATCTACTTGCCACAAACAATGATTTGCACAAAATTTTTCCAGCTCGACCACATATATAATGTGCACTTATTTCTGCTGGGTCAGATCAGGGAGCACCAAAGATCTCGTAAGATTCTATGTACAGGTAATTTTACTGCTTTTATTTTCTCATTTAGTGCTCTGATACGTCAAAATACTTTAAGGTCATAAAATCAAAATAAAATAAACACTGACTGAGCGTTCACTTCCACAAGGAAAATTCTAGGTGAGAACTAATGAACACTCACCAACATGACAATTGTCTATAATCATTAATTCTAGATAAGCATTCCAACCTCTCTGAAGTTTGAAAATTACCCCTGCTTCTCATTAAAATGAAATAAATCAGGTACACAATATTGAGTTACCCCAGGCATGCTGAATTATCTGGGGATTCGGACAATGAAATTCCCTCAGTGTAATATAATTATGCGATTAAATTTGAAAATTTTTCTGTACGAGGGAAAATTTATTACAAGAGACTGAACAGACAGCACTACTGAATCAAAACTGAGAATGATTTGCTGCAATTTCATACTTCAATAACAATTTCTAGCAGTGTTATGGGAACTGTCACATTTTTAACAAGTTTAGAATTCTGCAAGGTAAATAAGAAAACTGTATACATTAAAAAAACAAGCAATGCATTCAGAAGAATAAAAAGAAATACACTCTATAAAGGTAGATAATAATTAATATATTGTTCATTAAGTTATCAATTTTTCCTCAGAGCAACAAGGGGGTCAATTCTGATCCTTAGAAGCATAAACACTGTGCAATATCTAAAAGTGTTTGTGTTAAACTGAAAAAAGCAGTAACTACAGGACTAAAAAGAAAATAAGCACCTCAAGTGCAACAGGGACTTTAATTCCCATAAGTATAAAAACCAACACAGATTATTTTCTTCTGCATGGCTGTTTCCATTTTTCAGGAAGATGCAATGCGATCTTTACAGTCTGAACTAGAAGTAGCCTAATTTGCATCAATTATGCAAATGGGTAACAAAATAACCAATAACCAAATGTACATGCATAAATAAAGAGTAACAACTTCCAGATTTCAAAACATTTACAGAAATATCTTAGCTTTTCAATATAAGACAAAAGATACTGAATAACCTGATACTTCATACTTTTCCTTTGTTTCTCAAAATGACCTTTACCCTTGATTCCTGCACTGATGGAAATATTTCTAACATCTTTCATACCTTTACATAAGGGCTAAATCCATTTGCTATAGCAAACTATGTAGATCCTAAATTGAATATTCAGTACTATATCAGAGACGTACATCAGCATATTGTATGATAAAGTGTCTCCGTTGTCCATCTGAAAACACAGAAAGGACATATTCACCAGGTTTCCCGTGGCTCTCTCGCACCAAGAAGTCTCCTTGCTGTTTTAACAGCTCCTGGGCTTCTATTCTTGGTATTGCACCATGATACCAGTCTTGCTCAGCCAATGGTTTCTCAGTGGTTGAGATTACATCAAAGAACTTGGGAAAAATATTGAAGAAAAATGTTACTATACAGTACACTTTATGAGTTTACTTGCACATGAGAAGTATCACAAACAACAATAATTTCTGATTTATGTATCTAAATTATGTATTTCTATTAACCAAGAAGATCAAGGCTCTTACAGCTCTTACACTAGCACAAAAGCATATTGATCACTTCCTTTTGCATTTATCTGAAAAATCAATATATCAAAAGCAGAAGTTTAAGGAATCATCCATAAAACCATGTAATATTTTTTTTATCTGGCTTTATCTGATTTTTTGTAAGCCATACTGACCAACTCTTTCTCACACATTCTGACATGCTATTAAAACTGAAACTTAACTGAAAATTAATCATTCCTCTAACTAGACAGAAAATTCTCAGACATAAAACCATAGTAAATTGACTTATACAAATCACTTGAATTGGATAAACTGTTTCTGCAGAATTTATCAATTGTATCCCAGATCAATTAATAATTATGATACTTTTTTCCTAGCATGTATCACGTAGTACAGAATACACACCTGGGTATAGTATCCTTACAAACTATATGATAAGAGTTTCTGAAGACACAAAGATTGTAAGGAATTATTTTCACTACATGGAACTACCAGCAAATGGAAGCTACTAGCTGTAAGTGGAAGTTAATGACTTTTAATCTCTGATTTCACACATTAGTTTTAACATGCCTACATTACTTAAGAAAACACTGAACAAAACTTTATATTTTGTGACCACTGACCACTTCAGATTTATTTGTTATGGGTAGGAAGGCAAGCCCTCATTTAAGCTGTATGTAATTAAAAAACATTGCCAGAGCCAATAGAAATTCTCACAGCCAGAGTGGTAAAACTTTGAACGACATAACACGGTCCACACTGTGAATAGAACAGCTATGTGAATGCTCCCCAGCCTCCTGAACTGCACCTAAGTAACAGCGTGGAGATCTACATCTCAAGGAAGGTCAATCAAACAGATGCAAGCAAAGACACCATTCTGCATTAACCTCTGCTCTGACAAAAGCCCAGGTTGGAGGCCATCTGTACATTTAAGGTTTTCCTCAGAAGATACTTAGATTACAATGCCTCACCCAGTCCAAAAAACACTAGGAATGGTCTCAGACTCTCAGAGTGGAAATGAGCAGACCCAAAAATGGGAATCTACACAGAAATCCTTTTTTTCCAAAAATATCTGCAACTCTTCAGCACTTGCATAAATTTTTTAGCTATTAAAAAATGTCTTTGTTGGTTTCTGGTTGCCTAATTTATACCTCAAAGGACCAGCTTAGTCCAGGATCTTGATGGAAAACAGGAGAACGAACATATTTAAAACTCTGACACACGCTTGTGGTCTCAGACATCAACAGACACACAGAAAATCATCATGGATTAAATTCTCATCAAGGAGAATGAGTGGAATTGAAACTCTGGAAAGAGTGAGTGTGCTCTCACTGGTACAGAGTCAAGAGATAGGAAGGACCGTATAAGAAATAACTACAGCTTGAACACAAATTGCCCAGAGTTTTTAGAGGCAAAAGCTGTGCTCCAAGGTTATATGTTTATGAGCACAGTGAGCTGCTAAAAAGTGGAGATATTGATTGGCCAAGAAGGTAGTCATGTCTTTAAATCTCATCAACAGTTAAAAACTTTGCAATTGAAAGCTGTCCACAACTGTTAAATGACAATATGTTATTTTCTTTCACAAATTCCTAAAAGAAAGAGAAAAGCTTTCAAAATGTTAGACAACGTTATTGACTTGAACATTCATTGTTCAAAGATGCTGAGCTTGACTTGAAAGAAAACCAAGACCTCTGTTAAGTTCAGAGCTGCAAACCCTTTAACACAGGAGCAGATTCCTACTTGAAAGGGAATGTTCCTAAAGATAAAAGGACAGTCAGTACAGGGTTACTAATCTACTTCATGGACTTCATGAAAGAAAAATTTAAAAAAACACAACCTGACTGCAATTTCTATTTAAAAAGGAAGCCACCAAATTTTAACATTTGCTTATGTACCAACTGGGTGCAGGCTAAGGCATCATTCAGACAATCAGAATCAAATCACTAAACAAAACATCTTAAGAGCCTTTAGGACAGAGAAAGAGCTTATGGAAGGAAACCAGAGCATTTTAGACATAAATAACGATGGTGTTGTCTATAACTATCATCAATTTTCCCTCTCTTTGAAATTTGATTGGTAACTTTAGGAAGAAATAGTGGAAATTCCACGAAGTTTTCTCCATTGATTTTCCTTCATTTCACCTTACCTTTATTTTTTATCATATCAAGGTATTTTTTCTGGTGAAGCAAGTGTTAATTATTCTTGTCTTGAGTGTTATTAAAATCGTATTATTTTTATGAACAGGTCTTCTAATTCCTTCATATTTTCTCTATGATACAATATTGAACCTGACTGGCTATAGAATAAAACATGGCTGAAAGCCCAGGAAAAACAGTACCAGTGCAAGATATATATCTACTTTAATACTGATTTCAACTCAGTTTATCACTATCAGTACTAATATTTCTACTGTGTTTTATAGTTAGAATTAGGTTATAGATTAGTCTTTGAAGAAAATAGAGGAGGAAAAAAATAAGCTACCTGCACAAAATAAAATTCCTGCCTCTTTTCTTTAAACTCTAATTGAATATCAGCCATCAAGTCAATATGACAAGTTTATATTCTAGGCCTTAATATTTTACAATTTCATTTGGTGGATGGATCTCTTGCTCATTTGTATAATCACGCAATGATTAAACAGCCTAAATGAAGAAATATTGCTTCTAGGATTTTTGTTGTTAGTTTGGCTGGAAGGTAGCAAAAATAATTAACCAAACAGTGCAGAAAGAAAGGAACTCAAGCTGCAGATTTCAACTCTCCCTCCTTTTTTTTTTTTTTGCCTGTCTTTTTTCCCCTCAAGATTTCCATTTATTGTCATATTTCACTCATGGATTATTGGGTGGGGCTGGGGTGTGTGTCTTTTTCTTCTATGAGAAGATGGCCCTCATTATTTCATCATGCTCCTCATGGATCTAGTACTGTCCTCTTTCCTTACACAGAGCCTCTTTCTCTCTCCCTGTTCAACAATCCATTAAAACATATGCTCTTCTCCAATAGTAAAAAGAAGCAGTCTTCAGCTGCTTCACTTATTTCAAGAGAAAAACTAAGCAAACAGCAGTGTGCTATTTCTAACTCCAAAAATTTATATATTATTCCTGCACTTGCACTACCAATTAAAGAAAAGTAATAAGGAGGATTATATTTTATTACACTAATAGCATGCTCAATATTTTTTTGTATATATTCTGAATGCAAATATTTAGTAATCCCTTATTTTCCATCTTTGAGCAAACAAAACATTTTCTCAGGATATTTTTTCTCTCACAGTGTAAAAGAGTAGCACTGACACAAATGAGAATGTAAAGCAATAAATTTAGGTCGATAATTTGAGACAATACCCTATGGAATATTCTGTCTCTGTGTACCTGGCTCATGTCCACATGCTAATAATACACCATCTGAATAAGCCTTAATTCCACGTATTATCCTATACACAACAACAACAAAAAAATCCTATTAAAAAAAGCAGATGTTTGTGTCAAGCTCTAATGTCTCATACCAAAAAAAAATACGCAGAAGGAGAGAAGCTGGCATTCATGATGCAATTTGTTCAGACTCTTCATTCAGATTATTCACAACATTTCATTACTGATACATGAAAGTTACCCCAAATGTTGTGCTTCCTCTCCTCATTTGATTACACTTACATCTCTTGCAGTTATAGAAAACTGGCTTGCATTTCATCCAAGAAAAACTACCAGAATCCTTAGCGTTGTTTCTTTCTCTTCAAACTATTCTTTTTTCCAGTATTACTTCTTACCTTCTCATTCTGAGAGCATAGACAGAATTACAGTGTCAACACACAAAATCTTCTGCCTGCTTTTAAAATGGCACCATTTCCCTATGATTTTTTTCAGATGACATACAAAAAATTAGTCCTCTCTAATTTAAAATAAAAAAAAAAAAAAAAAAAAAAAAAAAAAAAAAAAAAAAAAATTAAATTTATCCCACCAATTAAAAATACTGGACAGTGTTTTTTAAATAGCACCACATTTAAACCAAGATATTGCTTCATTTCTACAGTTTTGATATACTTAAAAATTGAGTACTTAGAAATACTTTAAAACTTCAAATACTTAAAACAAATAATTTGAAAACAGGTAAGTAAGATCACATTTTAGACTAGACTATATGAGAGGATCAGTACTGATTCATTTCCAGATCTGCTTTGAGATCCTTTTTGGTATTGGTCTATTTAAAAAAATAACAATTTTTAATGTACTTTAATATTACTTCAGAATGCATATTTAATAATGCCTTTGAATATTTTGTTGATGAATAATAAGTTTTAAGTACCAGTCCATATATTTAGCAATTAAGAGTGGTTATGTAGTTGTCAGCAGAAACAGCCGACCACATTTAATATCCAAGTACTAATTTGTGAAGCAAATTTTAGCTGTATATATATGGTCAGCATTTCTAGCACACACAAAATCACTAAATCAAAATACAAAGCAAAACCGAAAATCGGCTAGTTTATATATTCTAACTCTGAAGTCATTTAGGTGTCATTTAGGCAACAGGTAATCAAGATTGCACTTGTTACTCAAGATTTTACTTTCTGACTCAAATGAACCAAAGCCAATCTTACTTCTTCCAAATGCATTCCAAGGTTTCACCAATCCTATCATCTACCATGTATCTACAGCCAGATTTACATCAGCTTCCATGGAATGAAAATCAGAGTGTGGCATATTGACTATTTAAAATGACACTTTAAGCCAACTGACATTTTCACATTGACTTTCCCTGATTTAATCCAAATGTTTTATTTTGCTCTTCCTCTTGATATTTTTTTTTTTTTTCCTCTTCTAATTTTTCTCTGAAGCAGTTTTAGGTAAGTTTTTTCTGTGGTTTGTGGAAGTTTTTTCGTTTATTTTGAAATCCTAAGTTTTTTAATACATAGAAGTAGAGATGAATGCTGTGTCTCACCAACATGAACAGAGGTCACAGAGATACACATTTTAATTGGTTTTTACTATGAAATGCTGCCTTTTTACAAGAACTAAAACTTCTACAAAATGAAGATCACAATAATGTGGATATTTTAATATTTTAGCAAGGTTTTTCCTGATAGCTTTCAAATGTCATTCAACTTTCATGTTTTTCACAGGAAAAGCTTTTGCCCCTAATTTTATCTCATGATCATATTTCTTTTTCCATTCCTTCATCACTATATACAGTTGTCCTCTGTATGCACAAGCATATTTACACATATGTAACTGTTATCTCTTCCACCCATTCTGAATATTATCTAGCTTAAATATGCCGTGTCCTTTAATGGACCTTGGATGCAATCCTACAGCATGAAATAGAAAATTCATTGCTTCTGAAGTTTTCTCAATGCTACTTTGACCTTATATTTTAGGTGACAAGATCACAATTAAAAGGCAATTTTAAGCAATTTTAAAAGCTCTGACCAACTTTCTTGCAGTTTTTTTTCTTGGTTTTTGAGTTGTTGTTTTTGTTTGATTTTATGTTGGGAGGGAGGGTTATGGTGATCACATGTTCCACTTCAAGAAAAAGGCAGAAGAAGGTTTTCAAGTAAAATCTGACCCTTTCCTAAGTAGGTGCTCAAGGATTCTAACTAATCTTGCAAGTTTCCATATGAAACAAACAAAAGGAAATACAAAAGTTAAAGAAGCAAGGACATTTCTCCAGCAGTTACAGAATTTGAACAAAAGCTAACTGTACCTCAGAGACACTCAGAATACATTTTTAGTAGGGTTTAATGCAAGATCTATAACACTTAGTTACTTAAATAGTACCAGCAGTAGTAGCAATAGTAACAATATGCTTATACGTTGGAACTTTCTATAACAAATATGGGGAATACAATTACCTGAACAGTTGGTAAAAGATGCATGGCCATGTAACCTACTACAGATTATTATCATACAGTGCATTTCAAGAAAATTAACCTCATTTGGAGCACTGCTTCAAATATAGCACTGCTCTGGGAGCTGCAAAGAATATACAAACTGATTCTCCTGAAGCATAGCAAGTTGTTCTGACATACCATTATACCATGATATTGTCCTGTATGCTGATGAGTCAGAACAACTTTAATATCATTTTAATGTAATTTTTGTCCATTCAGGTGGAAATGCATGATGTTTCAAGAAAAATCTTATTTAAGCTGTAAAAATAACAGAATACATCTCTACAGTATTGGTACTACTTACCGATGATGAACCCAACATGGATTTTGGAGACCTTATAATTCCAGCTATGGAATGACGTATAGTGTCAAATCTTGAGACTTTATCCTTCTTGTCCTAGGAGAAAGGCCAGAATCTCCAGTGAAAAAAAGCAGATCTGTAGGATAGTTCATTTATTGGAGAATGTGCAATATGGAATCCTGAATTTCCCTTAAATAAAAGATAGGGGCTGAACTACTACTGATGCAAGACAGGAAGTGTCAACATCAGCAGGATTAAGCTCAGATCAATTTAACTACTTACAAATTCTTTATTTCCGGAAATATTTTGTGCAATTATTTTAAATACAAAGAAAGCTGAAATTCTTTTATACCCCCAAAACAAGAGGCATAACTCTCAGTTCTCCTGAAATACCTGTGATTTTAAAGAGACAATGATTTGAAAATATGTAATAAAAAAGACTCCATAGTAAAAAACTTCATATATGTGCATTATTCTTACTTAATAAATTTTCAGGGTTTTTTTTCTTTATTAAGAGGTCCTTCTCTAACAACAGACTACCTGTAAATATTACCACCCATTGGCACAACTAATAGGAGCCATTTCTCTTCTGGCATTTCTGTAAACAGTAAGTGCAGCCACTGTCTGGATTTAAATTCTGCAAGTATAGGGCTCTGACTGGAACACTGAAACAGCCTTTAAGTGTCTCTAGTTCAGCAGAAGTCAATGTAAATGTCCAGGTTTCATAAGCTTAGTCCTGAAGACTGGATTTTTCTTCACCTCTGACTAACAGCTCTCAAATTAATAACAACATTTAAAAAAAAGAAGTCCTTTTAACATACACAAACTGAGTTTATTGCTTGTAAATCACCTTCAGAAGCAGCAGATACTTCAATGAGTACTCACAAAGTAAATAAGCTTGAAGCAGAAAAATTACACATTAACAACCTAATTCTAATTAAATTGAACTGTAAAAAACTGATAATGAAGACAGACTACAACTGTTTGACAGTCTTACAAAGAAAAATTCTTCCAAGTTTCCAGTGTAGAGAAGAACAGAAAGACAGAAAGAAACAGGAAGTTTCTTCTTTGACAGAAGAAACCAAAAGTCTCATAAGGTAATAAACGTAGCTTCAATTTATTCCAGGACTTCCAAACAAGTAACAAAACATTCTGTACACAAAATAAAGCAGTCTTTGTAAATTATTTCCAAATAGAGTTTATTTTACAAGGTACAGGTTAAATGTTATCTCAGTAAAATAATGGTATTTATTTGGTAGCAGAAGTCTGCAATTTGCCTTAATTTGTATGCTAGTGAATGAAAGAGTGCAAAAATAAGTAAAATTGTGAAAACTCTGATTGGGAGTACATCTGTCACAGAAATACTTGTTAACTATGTGCCCACTTACCGTTCAATAACATTTTTATGCCTTTTATCAGACTCAAGTATTGTCATATACTAAATAAGTTAATGAAACAACTCTGTGCTGAAATCTGTTTTTTTTTATTCTTATGATGCTGCTGAATTAAACTGCTTGCAAAAAAACCAAACAACACCAACCAAAAAATGAACCACAAAAGAAAAACCCAACAACAAAAAACTAAAGAAGCCCAAACAAAAAAGTCTCATTAACAACTAAGACACAATGTCTATATTTGCTTGTGTGCTGGCTGTAGAATGTTTCATTCTGCACATTTCTTCAGAAGTGAGCCATGAGATTTAACAGCAATTAAACATATACTTCTTACATAAGAGGAGAAAGGAAGTTTCCAAAAGGTCCACAAATTGTACTTCACTTCCCACAACCAAAACTGACGAGTTCTCTTTCTAGTGGACACTAGATAAGCCTGCTTATCTACTGACAACATCAAACTACAAGTAAGGTCCTATATTCACCAGTTTCTCCTTAACAAAATATACTAACAAGAGGGAGCTTTTTTGACTCAAAATACCAGACTCAAGAACTGGGAAAACTCTGATAAGCACCACTAAATAACATACAAAGGCAAAGAGCTGCATTAAATAGAGTGAGTACTGAAATGTGGATTTAAGGGATAAACTTCAGCTTTGTTCAAAACGCAGCACATATCCTGTTCCAACTGCAATTGTATTATAGTATTTATTATATTTATTATAGAAGTATTTATAAACACTGTTTAGCATTTTCAAAGCTCTTCCCCCTGACATATTGAAACCAGTCTACATCTTACAGCAATGAAGATTCATAACTTGTCTGCATAGCAGGCATGACCAAACATATAACAAAATACAGCTGTAGCCAGTACTGAGTTTATTCATTCCATTCAAGTATTTTTAGATATTACAAACCTAGATAAAACTAAAGAGCTACAAAATTGGTCTTCTACTGTTTTTTTTTGCCATTGCCCAGCTGCAGCATGCTTTAGAAGGATCCATTTGATCATGCAAGAAACTTGTTTTTCACTCAGAATAGTATATAAATCTGTATAAAGGGATTTTTTAATGCACATTAAGTATATATTTTTTTCTAAACTAGTGTAAAACTGCAACCCAGACTATCCCATCTACTTCTTTTTAAATGTATATATTTATGTGTGTGTACAGTCTTACTAGTTAATTCAGGGTGTTACTTTTAAATCTGATTTAAAAAATAAAAGCAAATACATATCACAGTTATCTTTCAGTGATCTCTTCTCAACCGCACCAAATTTTGAACCTCTCAGTCAAACTCCTCTCAATTCAACAAAGGAACCTAGCAGAGAGCAGACACACTATGATCTGCAAGATCATTACAATTCCACATAGACATCATGTAACCAAAAAGAACAAACATGCCAAATATGTAATCATAAAAAAGTTTCAAAGTTGTAAGAAGTCTGACTGCCAGACTAACATACACTGGAAAGGAATTAGGAATTCTGCTAATTCTAACTCTTCAGGGATGCTATAGAGAGCACTATGGAGTAATTAACTTACTAGCATACACAACACAGCTACTGAAGCATATTAGCTGATTCTGTTTCATTTCAGCTCAAATTAATTACTTTCAGAGATATCAAGAAAATGGTAACATCATTTCTCACCTTTATACAACACCAATTTCAATTGAAAGCAAACTAACCTGTGGGTCATAATATTTTATGCAATAACTGAATTACTGCAGAAAAAAGTTTACCATTAAGAAGCTAGGTATGTATGCAAATATAAGCTGTCATTAGAAAACCTATTTCTTAAAGTGTGTTTAAACACACCTGCATCATGCAAACACATAATAAAAAGTATTATGAAAAATGCATAACTGGTATTTCCCTTTTTAGCTGTATTCTAACAACTCCCCAGAATGAATTGAAATTGACTACCATAAACTAGATATAACTGAGGAGAGGGATATCATCAGTTTTAACAATGAGATGCCATCCCACTCACACCACTGAGATGTCCAGAGCCTGGGGTAGCAGGCAAGTCAGCAGAAGTGCACCTGAAATAACACCAGGAACAGTCCAGACACAGTCAGCTTCACTGGGAGCCCTCTGAAATGCTTCTATGCTGATGCAGACAGATGAGGAGTAAACAGGAAGAACTGGAGATGTGCTCACATTTGCAGGGCTATAATCTTACTGGTATCACTGAAGCACAGTGAGGCAGCTGCTATGGAGTGTTGGAGCAGAAGGATACAGGCTGCTCAGTTTTCTTTCCTTCTTAAAGAGGGGAAACAATTCAGCTTTTTTCAAGACAAGTCACAACAGAAGACAATCATTCTGACACTCTTAATTTCACTTTCCATTCTTTCTCTTCTCACAAGTGTCAGGAAGGCGAAATGAAGCATAAGAACAAAAAAAGAAGCGCAGGATTCAGGTCAGTTGAAGACCGTGAGTGAATCACTTGCTATTTTACTTGAGAATTTCTTCAATTGCATCTTTATATATGACCAGAATTTGGGCTTCTGTGTTTCCTATGTTCTGTTTGGGGGATCTTGGGCAGTGTGAGGTCCTGTGTGTTTTAGTGGATTTTTCACTACAGTTTAGCTTCTGTGGTCATGCCCTACAACTGATACATTCCCGTGGACAACCGTCTCCTGTTTGCCAAGCACACAGTTCTGCTACTGAGCAAAATCACTGCAAATCTTAAGACTGCATGAAAAATAAAACAATAGTCCCAGCACAGTGACAGAAGCAAAAAGACAGGCCATGTGAGTCATAGTCACAACAGTATTTTCAATGAGTATAACCAACACAAAGCAACAGGAGAAAAATATTTTTCTTAAATTTAACTGCATGATGTAAAAACGCAGAAGAATTTTTTAGCTGTATAAATCCAGGATCGGGTCTATATTTTAGATGTTATCATGAAAGAAAAATAGCCTACATGCTTTTTAGAAAAGCAATGAAGTAAGAGGCTGGAGAGAGATCTAAGATAAAGGTAAAATAGAATTAATGCTTCTGAGGGACAGGCAAATAGTAACACTACCAATCAAAACTGAAAGATGATCAGTAAGAGACAAAGGACAATGAAGCATATATTGAATATTCCTAAAACACTAGGCAGCCATGTACATACAGTGATATAAATAAACCCATATTCTAATATTATTCCATTCAAAGAAAAAAATGCCTTATGAGTCAGATGTAAACTGTCCACAGAGATACAGAAGCTGAATGTGGGCTTGGAAATTAAATCACAGAACTTTCACAGGAGATTTCAAGGAAATGTGATGATGACTCTCCAACTCCAAGAGAAAATGCTCTCAGAAGAAATGGAGATTTCAATTAGAAGAACATATTCAGTGATATCTAAAAATGAGAGTGATATCACTGTTTCTGTGATTTGGCTAGGGAACTGGTCCTCAGAAATTTTGATGAAAACTATTTCAGCACAGTACAAGGGCTCTAAGATAAAACCAGACAGGGAAATTCCATTGGCTTCTGCAAACAGTATGTTCAATGACCATACAGATGTAACAGGCATAGAGACGGTATCTGTCAGAGCAATTAACACAGTTTTCATAAAGTGAATGCTAACTTCCTTTCTTGTTTGAAGATACACCTTCCCTGATGAAAAAGGTGCTGAACAACATTCATCTTCAGGCTTCAAATTTAGACAATGGGCAGAACAAGGAATATTTTTTTGTATTTTTGAACTCTGCAGAAGTATGGTGTGTTAATGAAGTTTTGTGATTTCAAGCAGAAACTCTTCAAAATGGAGAAAATAATTTTTTGAAAATGATTGTCTGCATTAGTCCCTTCAGTAGTGGAGATTAAAAGTTATTGAGGAGCAGCCTCAAAAGCATGTCATAAACTTATATTGCAACATTAACTATGGTGTGCCAACTGATAAGTGGACATACTAACCACAAAAATCTTCATGTGTCTGTTTTATAGCTATTAGCATCTACTGAAAGAGATGTAAATGTTGACATATTAAAATTTGACCATACAGCAAAACATGGCAAATATCTCTATGATTTGATTTCAGAAATAAGACTAATCTTGCCCTGCAAAAGTTTGTTCTCTTTGTTTTTGTCCCATCCATGATAAAACTAGGTATCTCAGAAAGACCACATGTAGAAAACCAGATAAAGAATCATGTCATCTTTACCAAAACCACAGAGTATTTTAAATTATTAACATGGCACTCACACACAAAACCAGTTGCTGGCTGAATATAAGCTGATTACTTGAGTTGAGTAGATCATCTCTCTGGAGTCCTTTTCCAGGAATTATAATATGCATTTTCTTACTTTTACTGTTGTAGATATCTCGAACTGTGCAGAGCCATGTCGATATAATACAGTTATGAAAAAATTTAAGTATTCAAAGCTAATTAAAAATACCTCAAGTACACAGTGAAACCAATTAAACAACATAGCTATTAAAAAATAATTTTATGATAAGGCAGCATTTTCTGTTTTAAACACAAGTAACACCTTCCAAAGCAGCAGAAATGATGCATAATTGATGTACACATATTGTAAACCACTGTGCTGGATGCAAATTAATGTTCCTTATCCTGAACTGCAGGTGGTAGCCTGAAAAACAATACTTACTTGTGTGAAATTTGATAACAGTTAGATTTTCTCAGACCAAAGGCATATCCCAGACTATGCCAGTGGAATAATAAAAGAGAATGACTATTCTTCAGAGTGTATCTATGTCCTCTGAGGATCTGTAGCATAAGATCAGCCTTACTAGTTAGGAGGTGATGTTTCTACAGCCATATTTTTGATCTGTTTTCTGAACCTATTTATTCTATTACAACCCCCTACTGCAGCAACCAGTTGCACAACTTAATTACATGTTTTTGAAGAACATGTTTGTGTGCTTATTTTGAATCATTTGCCTACTGTAGCTATTTGATGAGCCCTATTTCTTGCTTCTGCAAAGACAGAGAGCAGTCATTATTCCTTATTCACTTCCCCCATGCATCCCCACACTCAACACACTAAACACACCTTTATTACATTCCCCTCCATTGCACTTCTCAAGTCTGTAAAGCCCAATCTACTTATTCACTAATTCTACAGAAACTCCTCCACATATCTGAGCATTATTATTTGGTCTTTCTGAATTCTCCTACATCAGTTTTTTAATTAAGGGAGCGGAAAATATAGTTGCTTACATGAAGCCAAACTCATCTGTGGTAAATAGCAAAAAGACAATTTGCATTAAGAAAAACGCCTGTTAGAAACTGAAAAAACCCGAAAAACCTCTCAGTGAGGACAGTGATCAAATACTGAAACAGATTTCCCAGAAGGACTTCCATTACTAGCATGAGCTGCTAGAACCTCAATATGCATAAGGCACTTTGCAGCCTGATACAACATTAAAGATGGACCTGCTCTGACCAAGAGGCAAGGCCAGATGGACTTCCTGAGATATTTTCCAATTTACATTATTCTGCAGTTCTATGGCATTTGGGAAGCAGGTGCACATCAATTAATACAGTGACGTAATGTTTTCTGCTTTCTTCTTTTCATGAAAATTTCTGGCATGATTTTTTTGGTTTTGATCACTTCTAGGGACCTGATATCCTCAGGAACATTTAGAGTTATTTCAAGTGATCACTCAGAAGTCATTATTGGTATATGTGAAATCAGGCAGTGTTACTACAGGCTGGTCTGCAGGAATGTAATAACACAATACAATGTTAATATTAAAAGTTTTTCAAAGGCTATTAGAAATAATATGCACAATTTGATACAAGTCCAGGAATTCACTCAACTTACCATCAAAAACATTTGTTTTTCTTTCAAAATAATTTTTTTTTTCTTTTATGATTATTTTTATGCATTTCATTCCTTATATACCAGATCTTGAAGCTACAAGAGAGGCTAGAAAGTAATTTTTTTTCCCCAAGAAAACAGCAGTAAGAAAAACTATTAAACAAGAGATTGGTGAAATATTTGGAGATAAAACCCTGAAAAACCTTTGGCAGATTTTACTTAGGGAAAGGTTCAGATATCAGGAAACACTCTGTGTAAATAGATTAATTTTTTAAAAAATAATTATGAATACTACAATATGATTGACCCTTTGCTTTCTTTTTGAATCCTTATCTATCATTACAGAATGTATGGTTGTCTGCTCTGTTTTCTGTTTCTTCTGTTTGAGAAGGCTATTTTTTCAAGATATATATGAAATATCAGGGAAATGTCACCTTCATCTTTGAAATAATTAGCAGATCTTCCAAACATACAAACTTCAATCGAAGGTCTTAACAAAAGTCGAGGACCTCTCAATGGGGCTTAACAATAATGTTTCCAGAAACAGTAGATTTAAACTCTTATATACACACAGCAACAGTCTGTAGCTGAATTAAGGAAGTGATGAAGATCACCCACAGCTACCACAAGCATGTTGGCGAATTCCTGAAGAGCAGTGTGCATGCCAAATTGGAACTGGAAATTGTCTTTACTAGCCACAAACTTAAAATAACAGTAATAGGCTTGCCAGAAATCCATATATACTTACACAGCCTGCAGAGTAGCACAAACCATTCTCCTTTTCTCATTACAACCTGTGTTGGTTATTCTAAAACTCTAAAACCCTCAGAGAGGCAGCCAAGCCACATTTCAGCAGAGAACAAAACAAAAACTGTTTTCAGTCTTTTATCCCAGATCTGCACAGGCACAGCTTCCCTAGTCGCACTGAGTACAATAGCATCAGTATCTTGACAAAATGTGACTTCATAAAGCAAATCTGTGCAGCAGTTTGTAGGTGGGGGATTATAAATCAGCAAAGAGGAAAATTAGAGCTATGACCTACAAACAGAAGGTTACTTAAAAGATGCTTGAGTGAAGTACAGGGAATACAGAACTAAGCTAACAGGTCAGTGAGGGCAGTTTGGGGGTTTTTGTTCCTAGATATTCTGGAAAAAAAAAAATTTAAAAAATGCCTGACCTCTACTCAAGCAAAGGTTCCATCCAAAACATGGTTTTCTAAGGAGGACTGCATCTCTTTAGAGTTCAGCATTCATCAGTATCCAAAAAAGAAGGGAAGATATGGGAAGACAATTGAATCAACTAACAGGATGCTGAACCAACTGCATAAAGGGAAAACTAAAGCCATGGGAGCAAGTACTCTGTGTATCAGCCAATGAAACAGCTGATGCTGCTTCCAACTGTGCCGACTGGGGGTTAGTCAGCCCAAAATATATCTAAATGCAGTATTTATAAACACAGCATGAACTTACTATGGCATTAGTGACAGCACTTATTACACTGGTCAATTACTTTAACTAGAATTCACTACCCACTAGCAGGAGGAATGACGGTCTTTCCAGATCTCATTAAGTATATTCAACTGTTGGGTTTGGTTGGTTTTCACCCACATTTACAGCCAGTAATGCCTACTAAAGATGAGTGCCTTACAAAGCTAGTGGTGGAGCACCGTACTTTGTCTTTATGTTTGTCATCACACTGTTCTGACTGGTACAAGGTAACATTTCTTCAATTCTGCCCTCTACACATTGGCATCTACTACTCAAGATTCCTCTTATAATTAGTTAACTGGCACAAGCTGACTCACTGACTGGCTCTAATGTAACCACCTGGTAAGTGTTGTGTTAAGCACCAAGAAATAGCATTACATGTTATGTGATCAGGCTGCATATGAAGCTTTTTTCTTCTCCCAAAAACCACTGCTACTAAATATGGACTGGTGATTGTAACCTGTTTAGAAAATCATACTGTGAGAGGATGCATTTGTTTTATCACAATAAAACAAAGTTTCATGGAGTTGACCCTGAAGAGCTTCAGTCAGATGGGACATGACAGATTCTTAGCCAGATCCACATTTACATTAGATGTAACGTAATAAAACTGAGCCTTGCTTAACTGGAAAGAGCTTGCAGTATGCCTAGATTCAAACTTGATCAAGTATTTCTGTCTGACAGAAATGCTGTTTGGCAGGATAGTCAGAATATGATATTTGCTTTTGGTTTTGACAGATACTTGTTTATGCACAAATCAGCCTACATGCTAATAGATACAATGATAGACAACTTTGTGACAGCTTGAGCACAACTTGAGCACCATAACTGAGTTAGGCTTAATGAGTAATCTTTTCAGGGTGCCAAAACAAGAAATATCTGCCAATTTAAAAACAGAACAACAAAAATGCAAACCCTCAAAACTGGCAGTGTTCAAATTCTACTCTAAGTAAAGCCTATGGTCTACTGAACTCATGCACAGATCACAGCTATAAATCATAGACACAAAAAAGCCTGTTTTGAAAACACAGACATCATGGAGGACAGAGTTAGTGTGTCTCAGTAATGGTACCAAGTAAAAGATTTCAATCATATTCAAGCTGAGGTTCATAAATTTTATCTAGAGTGATAAGCCAAAATAAATAAGGCAGCACTTCTACAGAAATGCAAAAAGATTTTGAGTTATTAGTACAGTCAATAGATTTTTTTTTTTTTTTAGTCATTACTTATTATAAAGGGTCTGAACAACCAAGCAGTGCTCCCTCCAAGTTCGTAAATTGTATTTATTTGGTATGCTTAAGCTGCTTGTTGAAACAGTCTCTTCTGTTACAGAAAAAACTCCTTTTGCACCCACACCCTCTTCCCCTAAAAAAAAATCAATATTTCTAGTTTATGGGTATAGTTATATATGATTCAATACATCAACTTCTTAAAAGTTGAAGAAAATAACTGATTAAATACTTCAGTCATGTTGGTTGAAAACCATATTTTCCTCACTATTTTTATTACATATTATAAAGCTACAAATTTCATTACCACACAGTTCCTGCAACACTTAATGCCAAGATTCAACTGTACATAAAATTATCCACAAAACCAGTGTTAACTTACATGTTATATATAAAAATATATATATAAAATATACTTCTATACTGTATTCTTCTTATCATATCATTTATGCTTTAATTTAGCACTCAATTTACCATAGTGGCAACATGTGTTGATAAGGTCAGAAACAGTCTCACAGAAATTCCATCTCATGAAATTATACTGACAACCGCTCTGTCTCCAGCCCTTCTTTCTGGATGAGTCCTTGATGAGTATATTGTAGGTTTCTCCAATCCTGTGTTTGGTTCTGTGTCCTGGACAGACTTTGGAGCCACATGATAGTCTTGTCCTCAGCACTGTCCCTGACCTCTTTACATTTTTCTCCTGATAGGACTCCTAGACCCACTCTGAACCTGACTAAACACTCCACTGCCTCTGGAGCTGCCAGTGTCTGATTCTGACACTCTATCCTGTATTTGGTTTCTTTCTTATTTCTTGTTTTTTCCCTTACTTTTACTATCTATACTCTAGTTTTTACACACCACCAACTCATGCTTTATTCATAAACTTGATAAAAAAATCAGACTTTAAAAATCATTTTGCTTGCAGAAAGAGTTTGCAGTAATTTCCAGAAAATAAACCTGCTTTAGGTCCACAAACTCCTACAGTGCCAAAAAATAGACCTTCAATCATTTTCCAAGAATGATAAACTTCCATGCATCTTGGCTGTGATACTCCAAGCTTGCTTTCTTCTCTAGGATGAGGACATCAGTTTCAGAAGTTCCTGGATTGCTGCTATTATCTTAGTGTAAATGTCACTGCCTTTATCGCATTACCCTAACACAACAGCTAAATAAAAATGAAGTTTCTGCTGACCAGTTTCTGTTTCTCCCTAAAAAGAAATTGAGATAGTAAATAATCTTGCAATTTTGGACAAGGTTACAGTGACTACTACTATCTCACACAGAACTTTAATTTTCCCTACCATTAAAGACTATTTTGAACAAAGAACCTCAATGTCTATTGGAAAGGGAACTTCACCTGTTTGAATATTAATATCCAGTACTCTTGATGGCCTACGTTATCCAAGACAACTATATGGGATTAGCAGACTTGAGTCACAGCTTCATGTCACATGCAGGATACCTTAAGCAATCTAAAAATGGGCATTAGTGATGATGTTCAGGCACCTAGATCCCAAACTGACCAGAAATGTTTTGCATCTATCTGACTGCTAGATGACAAAAGAAAAAAGAAAAAGGAGTATCTGAAACATGTGAGAACTTCCCCACATGGCAGAAAAAAACCAGAAGCAAAGCATAATATCATACACTTCAATCTGGCAAAAAACTACCAGTGACACTACATGAAAACTGTAAACCCTAATTCAAATAATTATTTTATAGCAGATATTAGGAGTTTTAGAAGCATAATAATTGCCTTTAAGGGCAATGGTATTTTTAATCAGACACTTAAAAAGGAAGAGAGAAAAGATGAGAAGTGACTGAAAGCAGCCAAATTCTCACATTACTTCCTATATATTGCCTAGAGGCTATGAGAAGTTAGCAATCACACTAACTCAGTCCCTATGAAAAATATGCAAGAAGGCAATGATGATGATTCTGGCAAAGAATTACTACTTTTCTCCCAGCACACAGAGAAACATATGCTGGATACGAGGATGTGATTTCTGTTTGAAAGAAAAGTTCTGTGAGAAGCTTTCCTAATCCACAGAGAAGATTCTGACTGAAATAACAAATTCCCAGTGAGTATGCAGGTCTGCAACACTACTATGGTGAAGTCTGTTTCCTCAAGGAAATTTCTTGAAATATTTTTGGCACTTCAAGAGAGGTCTATGTACTTATCTCAAGTGCTTATAACTCCTTCATACAGAGAGGGTAAATTAATTTTGCACTTCAAATATTGTAAGAGTTCTGTTTCTGTGATTGATCACCTCCCTCAATTCCTCAAAAATTTTTGTTTATAGTTTTAATTTTGTTTTTCTTCAAAAGCAGGTTATTTCTCAACACTTTTTTTGATAGATAATATGCTAACCTTAAGAAATACTTAATTTCTGAGCCTTAGCATGTGCACTTGGTCCAATCTTTTACTTCAGATGTTTCTATGCATGTTCAGTTGCAAGAGTCTTAACAGCTCCACTGACCTCTCATCCTGCAAATTCTGGACCAGTCAGTGGGACAAAGTATGACTGGTTTTACCTGTCTACTACCTTAGTATCTTCTTTTGTATTGTTCTTCCTCTGATATATGTCCATCAGGCAGTTGGGAATTACAAAAAGAAGAAACAGAAGCTAGAACATATTCACTATGAGGGAAAGATGAAGAGAATTCATCCTCTCCACACTTCCTAAAAGCATCTGACATTTGGGGCACTTTTGATCCATATCAAATTCTCGCTGTAAACACAGAAATACAGGCCCAAGGCAGCAAGCTTGGAAAGTGGACATAAACAAAATTGAACTTCAGCTGTCCAGGCAACCACCAAATAAAACTGTTTATTTCCAGGTCTTTTATGAATAAATAGGCAAGATTTCTACAGTATGACTGCACTGGCAGCATTCCCTGAACAGAGCATAAAATAAAAAAAAGGATATGGATACCAATGCTGCACAGACTAACTCTGGCCCTGGTTCTGTTGACAAGTTAAAATCTTGCAACAACATGATGGCAGAGTACAAGATTTATAAATATATAAATCAAATTACTGTGACGGGCTCCCCTACCATGCTCTAATACAATCTTAGTTTTATATAAATGTCATGAGCCTCAAATCAATACAGAATTATTTACATGGACAGATAAGGGAGATGTTAGGTGATGCATTACTGAGCATAAGAATGTGTCTATGCTTCTGAATCAGTATGAAAAATGACAAATTTATCTCTACGGTTATGCTCTTTGCTATTGCTGCAATGGCCCATCACAGATGGCAATCTCTTCCTCGCACCTGTTGCAAAATAAAGAACCTGCACAGTCTGAGACAGTAAGGAAAAGAAACCCCCCAAGAGTGTGGTAGTTCTCTCAGCAGATTATGTTTCCAGATCTTGTGATCCAACATCTAAAATATATGCAATAAAGCATCTTTAATCAAATAGAAAACTCCTGCAAAGCCTCTTTCATATCTATGCAACAGACAGTGAAAAAATCAAGACATACAAATTGAT
Organism: Certhia americana; assembly: GCA_018697195.1. Classification (NCBI taxonomy): domain Eukaryota; kingdom Metazoa; phylum Chordata; class Aves; order Passeriformes; family Certhiidae; genus Certhia; species Certhia americana. The sequence goes on from CM031878.1 coordinate 62,866,171, forward strand.
TAAATTTGTCAATTACTATTTTAGTGAGAGTTCTGAATGCATTCACGTCAAATCCAAACCTGCAGAGGAAGACTCTGGCTATTGGTTTGTTGATCATACTAATTAGAGCATCATGTCTTGGATTCTAGAAAGCAAGGATGGAAAGATAAAACATTCTTAGGTTTTAAGTATTAAGTAGAATAATTTACAAACAAACCAAGTAGCACTTTAGCTCTGTTTCACATATTTAGTATTTTTTTCCTTCCGTAATGACTGAGAACTACTTTTTTAATTACCACAACCTTCACTAAAACCTGTCTTATCTTTCTTTCAAGCAGTCACTAAGGATAACATCTCTGAAGCCTCTTAAAAAGGAATAACAAACAAAAATAAGCAATTAGATACGAGGTAAACTTTTGGTTTTCTTTTTTTTTTCAAGTAATTATGCTACAACAGATCAAAACATTTTTTGCTGTGTACAGTTTTAAGCCTGGAACTCTACTGGCACAAGACATTACAACATCCCAATGGCTGTACCATGGTACAAGCAAGCTTCAGCTCACTTCTGCCCTGTGTGTCTCTCAGGAGTTCCTGCTAACAACTTTTGCTTATTCAGTCTTCTGGCACTGAGCTCCACCTGCTGACAAGTCCCTCAAGTGTTGCAGCACTTGCACACCAAGTCTTAGTTTTGTCAACCAGCTCCAGGAAAATGCTGCAATATGCAAAACAAATCTACACAAAAATATATCTACACAAAACACTTCTACAGTGATAACAGCATATAATTTCAAACATACATTTTTTAAATTAATGATTTGCACTATCACAAAACTTTTTTTACCATGTAAGGAAAAAGAAGACATATTAAAGTGGCACAGAAATTTCACTACATGACTGCAAAACAAAATTATTTACTATTTTATATTTACTAAATCTATTGCCTAGATTAAGCCCTCCCTGAAGGCTTCCTATTCTGTGACAATTTCCAAAGCTGTAAATTTACAGCTTTACCATGAAATGCAAATCATCATAATTGTAAGTAATTACCTGAGTAAATGTTTAGCTGGCAATATTAAAAAATTAATTATGTTTTTATCTCTAGTCTGATCATCAGACATATAAAAGTTTTGTTACTATTGTTTTCTTCATTTTAATTACCATGGATTACTGCCATAATTCGTTGATCAATAGCAAAAATATACCTTATGTACCTTAAGACAATTTACACAGGCCATACATCTGGCTGAACACCTGAACGTGGAAAAGTTAGCTCAAGTAGCTTCCAGAGCTTCCAGTTAAATTTCATAAAGTGACATAATACATAACACTTTGGATACTACTACATTTTTGTCAAAATATATCTGTTTACAAGGAATAACCAGCTTTTTTTTAGTATCTCCATACTTTAAGTACAGAAGAAAATGTGAAATACAAATCTCTCAATAACATAGTGCATGGCATAAATGCATAACTCTGAGGGCCTCAAAAACAAGATTTTAAACTTGAGCTGTCAGCATTATAATTATCTCTGTCTTGCATGGAGAAGTCAGTAGAAAAGTAAAACTGCTAGTAACAATAAAATGTTTCATTTTTCCATATACAATGACAAAATTGTTAAATGCCACATTCAAAAATAACAAAAAATACATTTTTGTTTCACTCCGTGCTATAATATCCTGATGGAAAAAGAGAGAATTGTTTGGCAATTTCCTTTTTTTCCTACAATGAGTACATGCCTACCAATACACAGCAAACATACTTCAAAAAATATATTGACTAAAGCAAACCATATTGAAGACACTAACAGAATATGGAACTTTCTACTGTTAATAGAGGAAAAAAATCCCAGGGAAACTAAGTTAAAACACCCACATAACTTTACACTATAATGTACAGTGTACACTATATTATATTATAGTGTAAATGGATAGTCTGTACTATCTATTCATAGTGTATAGATATTTATTTATATGGATATAGTGTATATATATTTATAGTGTATAGACATTTATTATATCTGTAATATAGAGTGTATAGATACACCATAATGTAAAATAGTGTATACTATATTATAGTGTAAATAGATTTTATAGTGAAAATGTACACATTTATTCTATAAAAACATATCTAACAGCATTTCATAATTTCACTCCTAATTAATATTCTATTATACAGTTCCCTAATGTAAGAGAGATGATGCAGAACAATTTGCAAACTACTCCAGCATGAAATTGGCTCAATTTATATTATATAAATACTTAGGAGATATGAAAAAAAATTGCTTTGCATATCCTCTTTTAAATTTTAAATTACTAAATGAAAAAAAATTACTTGTGACTTGAGGACACAAAAATTTGCTTCATATGGATGCTGACAACACAAGCCAACTATGATTTTCCAATTCTTAGGAAAAAATTTTCTAAAACAAGTATTTACAATTAGTTTCTGAAGAGGAATAAACTACAACAATCAAGTATATCAGAGTAACATTTTGATGAACTGCTCTCAGAAAAAGTGGAGAAACCTTAATGAATTTATAGCTGAAGAAACAGTCATTGTCTTGAAGGATACCAGAATAAGCAGTCAGCAGCAAGAACATTTAATTTCTGATCTTTTACAGCCCTATACTTTTAAGAAGTTTCACCATAAAACACCAACAACAGCATTTTAAAAATCACCAGGGTGTTTATTTACAGGAACAACCTATCAGAGTATTCTTTTTTCATCCTGAGATATAATCAAGACCACCAGGTCAAGGCAAAGCCAGACATGAGCACGCACTGGGAGAAAGAACACATCAAGAGCAGTCCTGCAGAGAAGGTCTTGGGGGTGCTAGTAGACATAAAGCTGAACATGAGCTGATTCTGTGCACTTGCAGCCCAAAGGGTCAACCACACCCTGGGCTACACCCAAAGCACCATGAGCAGCAGGACAATGGAGGTGACTCACTCCTACTCTGCCCCTGTGAGATCCCACCTGGAAAACTGCACCCAGGTCTGGGGTCTTCAACACAAGGGAGAGATGGAACAAGCCCAGAGGAAACCACTAAACTTATCACAGGGCTGCAGAACCTCTCCTAAGACAGCAGGCTGAGAGAGGAGCTGTTTAGCCTGGAGAAGGGAGGGAAGATTTCCTGGAAGATCTCACTGAAGCCCTTAAGTACTTAAAGGAAACTCATCAGAAAGATGGAAGCTGACTTTTCACACTGGCAGATAGTGATATGATAAGGGGAACCAGTCTTGGTCCAAAAGAGGAGAGGTTCCAGCACCTGAGCAGAGACTTGCTCTGGCATGAGCTGTGAGAGAGCAGAGAGCCCCAGTACGGCCAGTCACCAACCAAAACCACCTTAATTCTTCCTGCTCCAACTGCAGGACGGCAGCAGTTGTTCTTTTGTGTGTAGAGACAGCAGGCCTGACTGCTTCTGGCTCACTGGACTGACCACCTAGGGAAGAGGCTGTGTAAGAGAAAAATGCCCCAGAGTCTGCACTACTTCTCAGACCTTCTGCTGTGTACAGCAGAAGTGCTAAGCAGAGAGTCCAGGTGTAAGAGCTTATCCAAAATCACAGGCATCAAATCATTTAACGAACACCTCAAACCCCTTCTCAGAAAGCAAGGCAAATACCAACACCACCAGGCATGTTTAGCTCCTGTCTTTTTTGAAGTACAAAAGCTGGTAGAATTCTTTACTGAGGTGCAGGAGCTGTTGCAGGTTCTAAGGGAAAAAACAGTATGAGCAGCAGGATGAACAGGATCCAGTGCAGACTGCAGCGGATCATGACCATTTCCTTCTGAGGCAACTTGTACTGATCCCAAGGCAACCTCAGTACCAATGGCCTACATGTAAATGCTGTACCCTGTTCATGTAAATGCTGAATTTGACTTAGCTGCGGAAATAAAGTTGCCTGCTTTCACAGTTAACCCTGTTTTCAGTCCCATTCAGTCTCCTGCACAAGACAAGGACTTCCACATCAGGCATCCACAAAATGAGTGAGTCCAAGAGTGGCTTAGCCCTTCTGGCAAGCTTTGCATTGAAGAAGCAAGGGAAGTGGTAATTCTGTACAATTTACTCTTCAGATGAAACTTAACACATCACACTTCATGACAGGTCTTCTCTGCAAGGTAGCTTGAATTATCAGCATTATTTTCATAAAAGGTGAAGGCACTCTGAATTCTCAGATAACATAGGCCAAATGGAACTAAATAAACAAGAGCAAGTTACTTAAAGGACGAAATTCATGTTCAAAATTAATGTTAACATTATCTCTGACATACAAATGCATCCCTCATTTATTTTCTCAAGTTGCCTTAACAGTAAATTTTACTTTCTGGTTTAAAATATGAAACAACAAAACCCCACATTATCCTCTACTTCAGCTGACATAACACCACTTAGTGTGTTATGTATTTCTTCCTCCTTTTGAACCAACTTCCAGTTCCCGTTTTACTTTCTCCCTGAGAAGCTGACCAGACTGCCTCTCATCATTAGGCCCTTTCTAATTGCTCCCATGGCTTTTCTCTGCAACCTTGCATTGGGTATAGGTGGCATTTAGGTGTAAAGGGGAGCATTCTGCTGTAGCAGAAGATGTTGAAAGGGGTTAGAACTAGGCAATCTCAGAAGTTCCTTCCAACCCAAACCATCCTAGGACTCCATGTTCCCCCTTCCCGTGCCCTCCTACAGAGGCCACCTTGTGCCATCTGCTCTCCAGTGGCAGCAGTGGAGGTGATAAGCCCTCACTCTTTGCTGGCGACACCGGAGGTGACACAGTGCTGGCAGTGATGGAGCTGCTGTGTCTCTGTCCTGTTGGCCCTGTTTAAGCCTGCACTCAGAACACAGGATTATTTTCTCCTATTCACTGAAACAGAGGTTTTAGACACCAGAAAGCAGACTCCAGTAATCTTGAGCTGAAGGGGAAGAGTACCATTCTTACAACCAGACTCATCACCCCAACTAACCCTAGCAGACACTAATCACTAGCACTACTATAGGATATGGTATTAAATAAGTAACAAGACAGCCTGCACCTAAAAGATTCCAAGCCTCCTAAACTTTTGCAATCGTTATTCTGATTCTTCTTTTCTCTTTCTTCATATTTTTGTACTTTTTAAACCCTTTCTAAGTCACAACAACATAAAAAAAGCTTTGTAAAATAATGTACCAGTGTAAATGACAATCACATCATAGTGCCTTATAAATATTAAACAGCAGTGGAAGCAAGAGAATGCTGACAATCACATACAATTGTAGAATGGGAATCAAACAGTTCCACAAATAGACAAAGGACAAAAAAAAAGCTTTCCCCTCAGAAACAACCATTTAATTATCATTTCACAGAGCTACTGCCCCATGGGGCCAAAAAGAATGTTAGGCTAAACCTCAAAGAAAAAAAGTCACAAATGTCTCCTATATGTCAAAACTAATCCACAAAGGCAAACATTACTGTTTATCCTTTTAGTAAATAGGTACTGTTTGCTTTTTTATGTGGCCTACAAACTCTGCACATAGCTGCATACAACTGAGAAAAGGAAGTCACATAAAATATTAGCAAAGCAAAGTGTTTGTTTAAACTACATGAAGTCACATCAGACCAAAAAAAATTCCTTTTAATTATTAAGAGCATTTAAACATTTAAAAATAAGTTGCAAAGACACCAATGTTCATTTCTGTTTAAGAAAAGAGTAATTACAGTACATAAAATAAATGTCTCAATTACATAACATATGCAGCAATTCCAAGAGCTTTTGCTATTCATTTTCTATCTACAACTTTAAATTTATTTCTTCAACACAGCCAAGGAAATTACCAATAGCTGCTCAGTATCATTTACTAAATCCATGTAAGGGTTAAGACTTTTCTTTATAAAACAGTATAATGAAAATCTAAGCATCAAGTGTAGAGAAGACCAATCCAAGTCCCCAGACACAGATTGTTATGAGCTACTGCCACTTAAAAAGAAAAAAATGTCTCACAACTGAACTTCTTATCCAAACAAGTCTCCAAAAATGCAAAATGAAGTCCATTCACTTTAAATTACCTCAGTGAGTATCCTGATGCAATGGTCCCAGGTCTGAAGTACAGTGTCAGGGCTACACAATTCAGCAAAACAGATGTAAAACTTACCATAGAAGTCACTGATCTGGCATCTTCTTCATAATTCACTACAGGTGGTGGCTCTTTCCCATCATTCTCTTGAACCTTTTGTTCCAGTAGCTCTTTTTGGGCTGCAAATTTTGCCTCAGAGCATCTTAATTGCTGGACTGTTTGTTTTAGTTCTTCAAGTGCTTGCTTTTGGCTCAGCAAGAGTACAATACTGCAAAGAAAAATAATAATTTAAAAATGTACATGATTCAAAATAGTTTATCTGCTTCATAAAAGCTGGGGTGAAAAAAGCATCACAATTCCTCAATATAATCATTTATTCAAAGGTGAAACAATTCTAGAAAATTTTCAAAGCAACAAGATAATGCAAGCAAACATTCATTGTCTTCTCTCCATCACAAAAATCATGGTTAATAAATATAGGTGAAACTCCGGTTTTCATCCACTTTTGACTGAATTTATAAACACTGGGGTTCCCCTTCCCTTAGCAAATAAGTAAATTTTAGATAATGATTTCAAGTGAGAAAAATTAACTCCCATCAGTGTAGCTGTTGCAGTAATAATTTGCAATATTAAACTCACCTCACATCCAATATAAATTCATACAGCATCATATAAGAGATATCTATTTTTTCCTCTGCACCACAAGTATTTCTGGACAGCATTATAACTACCTTATGAAGCTAAATAAATTCATCTTTATGAGCAGCTAAAAAACTTTTAATCTTCTGCCTATTTTTAAAGTTCTTCTCTGAATACTGTTCATAGTCATGAATACTTGAGACAATTGTGATTACATCACATTGAAGGACATGCACTTAGAGCATCTGCAGACACCCAGATGACTCTAAGATCCCAAGGTACTGCCAAAACTAAAGACTGACAGAAACTGCCTAAGAGACAGAATCACCCACAGTGTAATACAGACACGCTTAAAAGCACTCAACCAGAGCCCAGTGACGTGTGGTCTACAGTAGATACAGAGAGTCTCTAGAAGAAGAGATGAAGGAAGTAAATGGACCAGAACTATGAAGAATTAGGACAATATGAAAACAAAATCACAGTTTTGTGTTGCTCTGTATTTTCAGGACAATCCCTTGATGACAAGACCTCCTGCAAGCCCTACCCTTGAAGAAGAAATGAAAGGCAAAAAGTGGTTCATACAGGGACTGATCCTTCATGAACTGATGCTCAGCCAAATGAGTTTTCAAATGAGTTTCAAAGTAAAAGGGAAACCACCTGTCATAAAATCTTTGGCAGGAAAAGATACAAATCATAGCCATATAGGTGAGCATGATCTCAAGTCACTAATGAGCAAAACTCCGCATCATCAGCAAAATGATTGTTCATTCAAAAAGGGTAGGTGTGAGGTACGCAGACATGATTCTCAAATCTGAATTTGAGATTTGGCATAAGCTTGCACATACTTAAAAGAATCAGAGAAGCAAATGAACAATTATTCTGAAATTACCCTGAAGATAATGTGTTTTCATCTGGTCTCCTTTACAAAAGAAAAAGGATATCACCATCTGAAAATAATAGGCTTCAACCATCAGCAAGGCTTTGGTGAATACACACTGGCTGGAGTGATTTCCCCAAACAGAAAATTGTTTCAACTGATCAGGTCACAGTGATAACAAGACATACTCTGCTACTGAAAAGTGACTCACAAGCCAGTCTCTTTCTGAACTGTGGCAAAATGGATTACAATCTGTTTTTTTTCCCAAATCCAACTTTCAGTGCATGCCACTCCAGTGGAAGCACTTTTCCACGAGGAAATAGATGAGTTGCATGCACTCATGCACTTGCATGAGTGCAAGCTTTAAAATCCTTGTTGCTAGTAACAGCTACTAGCAAGTTCACAGTGAGATCTTGTGTGAGTGAATCCCTGCAGATCAAGGCAACATATGAGAAAGTGTTAAAAAGGTGAACTAAATCAAAACCCAAATATTTAATATGCTATGACATTGGAAGGGCAGATGGTATGTTTGGCATATACATATATGAATAAAATACAATTAAAACATTTTCTGTCTTGAGGGTAATATCATCATTTGAAGATGGAAAGGGATATTAGTGCCAGGATAATAGTACCAAGATATTGCCATAAGGTGTGACGCTATGGAGTCATAATTGAATCCAATGCAACAGTTGGACAAGATATTCTGGGGACAAGTAAATGCTGAAACATCATAATCACTTTGCATAGCAGCTAAAAGGTGAAAAGGAGATAGGCATGATCAATGACAAATCAGATCAAGGATGATTTCAGGGAAACCTTCACTGTAGAACTAGGCATCTAAGCCAGATTCCCTGCCTTTTAATAAGATAAACAGGTACTGGTGCAATTTGAATTGAAATATCTCTTTAACACCACAAACATCTGCTAAAGGATCAGTTAGAGAAGCCTTCATACTGTAAGAAATACAGTGATGGTCTGAACTATTTTCAGGGAGTGATGTCTGTTAACAAAACAATACTGACGGGGAAAAAACCAAACAGCCCTCCATCAAACTCAATCACTTCAAATAAAGTTTATCTTTTAAGTAGCACAAAGAAAAGACAGGTCAAGAACCAAGAATTGGAAAACATGCTGAGAGCGCATGTGAACTTCACTGAAGAAAGGACACAAAATATCTAATCAAAACACTGGTATCAGATACATAAATAAAGTTTTGCATGTGAATTAAATACTATGCAATGTTTCATGTGACAAAGTTCCATCAACAAAGACTGTCAAGACTTTTTCAGTGAATGAAGGGTTACCTGAAGGACTTGCATTCCAGTTCACTACCAGTACTGTAAACAAATATTTATGACCAAATTAGTAGGATAAGATTGATTGCAACAAGAATCAGACAAATATCACTACAGACAAAAGTTTTCTTTATCTGTTACATTGACATCAGTTTAGAAGAGTGTATAAATATTTCTTCTAATCAAAGGTAGAAGAAAAACTTAAAGATGTTGCCCAAGAATGATTCATTATAAAAATATTTTATTTATGGTACACTAAAACACTCATATACATCTCACCTTTGCTGTTTACTATGTGGTACTATAAGGTATGGGATTTACATTTTCATTTTTGCTAAACACAAGACCTGAACAAGATTAGTGAAGGTTATTTCTTAAGTTTTAGGAATTACATTATAGACATTTTTCCACCTCAAATTACTGTATTTTGAAATTCAATTTCAACTTACTCAGATTTCTTTTCACATGTCTTAGATGACTCTTCTATTTTTTTCTCTAGTTCCAAAACAAGTTCCTCTTTGCTTAGAAGTGTTTGCTGTGTCTGCATCAGTTCTTCTATTACTGTTTTTAACCTGTAAAACACATTTCAGGAACCCAAGCTGTGAATGCATAAAATGTACAAACCTGTGAACATTGTAATCTTTTTTCTGAAGATGTAAAAGAGCATTATTTTTTAGATTATGTTACTAAGTGCTTGGTGATAAGTTTTTTTCTTTTTTTGTGTGGCTAAAACTTCACAAAGTTAATCTGCATTTTCAGAGATTCTGTATGAGCCTGTGTATACATACAAGGTTATGGAAAGATCTGCCTGCCTGCAGGCTCTCCTACCAAGAAAATATTTTGTCCAGAATATGGGATGAGTTCCAGAAATTAATGCCTTCCTAATATATTGCTACTTTATGAGATGTTTTAAAGAAAACAAAAGCCATCCAACTCATAAAGCACATGCTAAATAAATACACAGAATCAGTAGTTGGTTTGTACTGACTTCTAGAAACACCAAAAGTACAAACGATCATTTTCTGTTGTAATAGTGATTGTATCTTTCCTCAAAATTACCCTTTTTAGGTTACAATCTCTGATAATGGTTAATTCAAAGTAAATAAACTGTACAAAACCACTCAATAATAACAGAGAAGGGGTATTACACTTTAAAATTATTAATGACACTTAATAATTATCCTGGTAAATATTCCAATAACAACAACAAAAAAAAATGTGAATGTGCAACATTTACATTCTGAACAATAAAAGCTTACATAATGACAACTTCTAAAATGTGTATCAAACAAGAAATTGTTAAGTCAGTTACATGTTATAAACAAGCATGTACATCTTGTTTCCTTTTTGTCATTTATCTACACATCTTTAACTATTTTACTTTATTTTCCCTGTATTTTCAAGCCCAATTTCAATTAAATTACTGAAGTAAAGAATGGAACACAAGTAAAATATATGTAGTAATTACCACTGCACAGATCTACAGCCTAAGACCATTCCAGAGCAAGGAGTGGCATACCCAGCTCTAAATATCTAGAAGGTACATTCCACATGTCTATATATACCAAACTGAATTATTTGATTCTAAACACTGAATCAGTCCTCTCCTCCCAGTATATTTTATACAATATTGATTGTACATGATCTGTACTCAGTCATGCATTTTATTCCAGGAAACTAAGATTAATTAAAAAAGCCATAGAGTGAACAACCAAAATTTATTTCCCAAAAGACAAACCTTCTACATGTATTTATTTTGAGGTAAGATAAATATCTAAAACATTTCCCTCCAAGTAACATCCTCACAGCTCCACTTTTCATATACATTTTTATTAATTTTAGGCTGTCAAAATCTCTATGCTGAACTTTTGTATGTTTTCTTGTACTGGATCTCCAACTTCTTACCAACTAACCTTTTTATTTTAATACCTTGCTGAGGAAAGTAATTTTTTAAAAAAAACCCTGCTTTTTGACTTTCTAACCAAAATTTTAATCAACATTGTATTTGCTTCACAACTGATTTATCAGGAAGCAGATATTTTATCTAAAGATCAAGCATCAACAGTCATGAAATTAAAAACAAATTGATAAGACTTCATCACCAGAAAGAATGAGTATATACATGAAGGTAAAACATCATCATTGTTTCATCACTTCCAAATATTACATTTTATATTTTATATTGCAACATCAGGTTAAAACATTAAGTTAATGTAGTTCTTCCTAAAAGTTCTGAGATACTTCAGGACATTTTTATTTACCTTAGAGAAAAGAAAGAAAAAGCTACTACGTACACCAAAATCACTTGCCTCCTTGCACTCAACATATATTCTTTGTTTAACTTTCACTCAAACTGGCTACAGCTGACAACTCTGCATCTCTCTTGTATCCAAACAAGTTTGGCAAAGGAGTTTTCTTGTGATGTCGTATTTGCCTTCTGAATACAACAGTTTACTAAAGGGTTTCTACAACTTAACAGGGAATTACTATAACACTTTCAAAATCACACAATACCCACACCTGGAAAGCTTTCTTTCATATTTCTTTAGTTGTAAGCTCTGTTTGCTGCAACTATCAATTAAATAAAATGCTTGATCTTAGAGAACTTATATTTCAGAAGAATTGAATATAACTACACTCACTGATCAACCTTTAGCTTATTCTGGTTGCTCCTCTCAGCTTCTAATGCATGTCTCTTCAAAGCAAAAACTTTTATTCTGCTATACTTTTCAGAATTTCTCAGTATTATTCAGTGACATCTATGAATATTTATCAGAAGACACCATAACTCATTCCTTAGAAAGGTTAGCTAGTCAGTACTTTTAACTACGTCCCTTTGTCAAAATTTTATTCATAAATGTAAGTTACCTTAAAATTTTAAAAACAGTTTTCTCATCATGCTCCCTTAAAATATACATTGTTAAAACTGTTAAATAGTTATGTTAAATAGTTATGTATGTAAAGTTGTCATTTTCCATTGCATACTGAATATAACACCTGATTCAACCAAACATCATTGATTATAAATCAATATATGTTTTTGAATGTTTTAAATGTTTCAGGAAGAAATCTACCATGTGCACTTTTATTTCGTAGATAGTAGTAGAAGATAGTTCTCCTCTGCAGAAACATAATGTAGCACTTTAAGGCTCCAAGGCCATGATTTTAACACTGAAGATCGAAAGTCAAATTTCTACTGTTTCATCATGAGCCAACTTTCTAAAAATCATCAACTATGGAAATGATTCAATACACTTCTCTTACTTGCAAATTTCTAGTCATACAAAGTTGACAAAAATACCTGTGGTGGGTTTTTTTGTCTGCAGTGGCTTTAAGACAAGACTGTAATGACATATCAATAACATAGCTAACAAGATCTATAAATAAAGACAGTTACTGAGAACTGTAACAAAAAATGTAGGGTTCTCACTGCATTAAAAAGCAAAAGGATAAATAGGATAATAATAATGAAAAGTATTTTTAGTCCCAGGGGACAGTGGAGCTTCATAAATTTTTGCTGCCTAATATGTTCTTCATAATCCAAACAAAAGTTTGTTTTTGTTCAAAAGTTTGAAAAGTGACAAAGAATGCTGATCATATAATATTATTTGAGGTAGGAGGAAGGCTCTGAATATGAAGAATAAAAAAGAATTATTCTGGACTTTATGACACTCTTTACCTGGGCTGTCATTTCAATACATATGGAAATAGGCAAATAAATAGTGGGGAAAAAATAACCCAAAGCTTTATTTACGTAGAAAATGGAGCATGGTTCTGAAATGACCATTACCACTCAGAAATGAAATCTTGGAGATACAGAAGACGATTCCCTGAAAACACTGGCTTGATGAGATGCTGGGGTCAGAAAATCTGAATGCTTCTCTAGGATTTGAATAGTAATAATGGAAGGCCTCCCTCTAACCTGGATCACTGTATATGGATTACCTGTGAAATTCTATTCATTCATCTCAAAACCATTATAGTCACCTTGAAAACATTCAAATAAAGACAAACAGATGTATAAAGGATGAGGAAGCTTTGTAAAAGGAAAGACTGAAGCTAAAAGATCACTCCGAAAAAGAGATCACAGACCAGAAGTTTAACAGAAATTTATATTATCATAGGCAGAAAAGAATAGATTGTTTCTCTTCTCTTCAAAAACAAAAACATAAGAGCCATAAAATGAAAAAAGATAGCAGCGGGTTCACAAAACAGGAAGTTAATTTCTGGAGTTTCTTGAACATTCTATGGACAACAGATACTTTTACCCACTGAACCAGCCTGAAAAAGATCACAGAAGAAAAGTACTTCCAAGAATACTACAAACTACTTTGACAGCTATTAAAGACATTTATCTCAAAATATTTCAGAGGTGAAAATTATGGGAGGCTGAAGAAATAGCAATATATGATCATCCTGGTTTTGTTCTCCTTTCAAGACCTCTCCCTTTACAAAAAAGTAATCAAATTATACAGAAAAAAAAGAGAGAATGACTAACAGTCTTAAAAAGGAATTAATAAAACCCAGAGTTTCTGTCATGCTGACAAAACACAGGGATTAGAATAACCTGCAAAAGATACTGCGAGATATTTACATTTGAAATACTTTGATTTTGTTTTTTGAAAAATCTACAAGAAATAATAATCATAGTTTGACTAAGCAAATTCAATTAAAAAAAAAATAAAACCAATGTAAAAATTCTCACAATGTATCACTGATGTCTTACTTGCATCAGTTATACTTTCTAATGGGAAAATATTTCAAATAAGTTAAACATTAACTAAAATACAGTAGACACAGCAAAAACATCATCAAACAATGAAATTCTGAATTTCCCAGTTTTAATGCGTGATTAACAGTTGCAATCTCACAAGTGACCACACAGGACCATTTTATGTCAAAAGTTGAGGCTGATTATTTATGAACATAATAATCTCAGCAGTCAATTCATTCTCATTCCATAACAAATGACTTAAGGTAAACCTGGTAAAAGTAATGAAAATATTTAACTAGGCAATAGATTAACAAAACACAGGGGGAGGTAGTTCATCACCCTGAATGGCTAAACCACTGCGAAATGCTAGAAAACATTTATATACTATAATCTCAGCAGTCATTCATTCTCATTCCAATAAACCAATCACTTAATGTAACTGGTAAAAGTAATGACATATTAACTACATAGATTAACCAAACACAGGGGAGTAGCATCACCCTGAATGCTAAACCACTGCGAAATGCTAGAAAATTTATATATATACATCTGTGTTACTCAGGTAATGTATTCTAGTTACAAAAATGAGTAACAATGTATTTTCCAAAACAAAAGCAAACACTTAAAAAACAAGAGAAATAAATTTATTCGTGAAATTTTTCCACACAGTGATTTAAATCACTGACCAGATAACTCTGCTCAGTGGTTTCATCAGAATATTTTTCTGTTTTTCCTAGCATAGTGAATGTTGAAAACCTTTTGGGAAAATGAACCACCATGTTCCCCAGGAGGACTCATGGTAGATTTGGGGCATCTTATTAACTGGCACAGAGAATAACATACATTAAAAATAATGGCAAGTTTTTGAGGAGACATTTGTGCAAATTTTCTCACCATGGGAAAGAGCCTGACAATACTACACTTAGAAATTGGACCTTAAAAGTGGAGAGATAGCCATGCAAGGATCTGAGTGAGCGTAGCTGTAACACAGAATAACATTTCCAAAAGATGAAAGATTTGTAGAGACTTACATGACTTGCAAACTTTCTGCTGTTAAATTATTCCACATGATCTCATTAGCTTGAAGGTTTTCATTTTCTTCTAGCAAAGACGTATCAAACTCTATTTCTTGTTCAACAACTTCTGATGACCTAATTTAGTAAATAATTATTATAATTTCAAAATCTAATAATTGTTATAATTTCAATTCAATGTGTCTATGAGTAGATCAAAGAGCAAATCATTAGGTTTTGAAGTACTTTATTAACTAGATTATAGTTAAAACTATATATGAAATAAAAGGATAGATAGCAGTTGGATACATACTCTTTTTCCTGTGGGAAAAAAATATCTAAAATCTCATGAAATAATAAAATGCCCTGCAATTCTTTGAATCAAGTTCACAGCACAATCAAGGCTCTCAAAGACCATCAGTTTGAATGGGTGACTCTGACCTGCTTCCACCATAAACCTGCACAAGACAACCATCAATTCACACATAACAACAACAAAAAGATAATGCAAGAAGTGTTAAGAGCTATTTCTTCATATGCTAAAACAAAGTAACAGTTCCATAAATGGGAAATACACTTTTTAAGTAAGAACTTCCTTGCATTATCTGCACGCTCTGAAGTCTCAACCCACAGTAACTGCAGAGTACAAAGGTACCTAGAGTTGACTTTAAACTACGACAAGTTTAGCCCAGAATGTAAATTGCATCCAAATAAACAGTAGATTGGCTCACATTGAGTCTAGACTGAAATGTGTAGTTTGCTGTCAGTACCAAAGTTATGGCTCTTCTCACATAGCTGGAAACTTGTTTTCCTAGAGCCAGCCAAACAGACTGTTCAGCCAGCTTTCTGTATGTGCAAAGTAGAACAATTTTCAAATTAGGATGAACTAACAATGTAAAAGGAACCAAACAGAAGCAAATTCCTCTGACCACTTACACAATTGCAGTTCAATGCAGAGCTTTGTCAAGAAGAAATATGAGGTGAAAATGCTTACCTGTGTGTATCTATGAAGTCATTATACTCAGAGTTAGGGTCTATCTGTTCCACTGAGGTCTGGATCTCTTTATGGACATTCACAATCTCTTCTGTTACAAGACTGGTGATCTCGCTATACTCATCCAAGATCCCTTTTCTAGAGAGGAAAAAAAAATCTAGTGTATAAAATGGCACTGAAGGCAGAGATGGTATTGAAGATGCTTCAAATTTTCTGTTTCGACAAACTCTTGCTGCAACTGGTTAAAAAGGGAAAAATAAGACAACGTATGATTCAAAGAAACAATGCATCACCTGAGGCCTTTTCTCTACATGCTTAGGCTGGCTAGAGTCTCTTAAGACCATGTTTCTTCCACTGATTTCAGTGGACTAACAGTACAGACTAACTAAAAACTGGATAGATTACTAGGAATGGGAATGTACAGTGTTCAGTGATGTTCCTTCACACAGGACTTGCCATGCTTGTTATAACCTACACTGAGGATTTTCATGTTTCATTACAAATATATTCTGGGATAAGGCAAAACGATTTAGAGAAATGCGTGCATTTCCTTTCAACACTGGTTTTCTGAATAGTTTTAACTTTTTTTTTTATATGTATTGCTTGTCATTCAGACAAACATAGGCATAAATTACAAGTAAGCATATATTTATAAGAGAAGAGAAAATTAACCAAGAAGTTGCTGTGAGAAACTACAAGCTACCTAACACTGTCTTTACATGCTCACAAGAGCAGGAAAACCCAAATAAAAAGTGAATGTCAGAGGAAGAGGTGGCATTGCGACACTACTCTTAATAGCATCCAGTGACACATACTCAGAACACCCTTCTATTCTCCTTAACTTCTAGTTTCCCTTCATAATGTGCCTTCAAAATTATTTCCTATTTCATTTTTATCTCTGATAAATTTGCTAGCTTGCCAGGATCTGAAGCATGGTGGCTGCTCAAAAAACACTGATGAATTTTGGCTAGCCAAATATGCAGAGAAACAAATACAAATAAATTTTTCCTGAGTAAGATCTCAAGTTATGTGTGCTCTGTAGAAAAGAACGGTGTGATAGGATTTTTTCAATGCATTTGTTCTGAGCAGAAAACAGACAAGAGAAGGCATTAAATCTTGTCTGTTATGAGAATATCATGTCTGAAAAGGATCCAGAAAATACTTCATGGAGTGTGATGAAGTATACCAAATACAGCAATGCCATATCTAAGAGAATCTATATAAATTACAATGAAAAAAAAAAAGAAAAAAAATTAGTAATATTAATCTATAATTTTTCAAGATTAAAAAACTAATTTACCCAGAAAACTAGGGTTATTGAGGAAGTTTTGTTTTGCATAGGTTGTCACAGTAAGCTCTATACCTAAAATCAGCATCTCTATATGTGCACTAAAGTTATTAGAATAATTTTCCAATACATTCATAACTCACAAAAATGTCTATGTCTAAAAAGCATTTTTTACAGGTTATTACTCCAGGCAGGCAGAGCAAAGATGAGTGATTTCAATAAATTCTTGTTCCATCATAAATTTATTCAGTTAATTATTATATCCCATGATTCTAAAAAATAAAAAAAAATCACCTTAATTAGAGCACACACATTTAACTGTAGCCTTTTGCTGTGACCTTACATACAAAATTAAAAGGACTGTACAGGGAATACTACGAAGATTTATTTCAATACCAGCACCTGAACCAAAAAAATTAAAATCATACTGCATAGGGAAGCTAATGACGCCTGCACCACGTAAATTGTGGAATCCTAACTCTCCCTCACTTCCTGTGCACTGAAATCAAGATGAACACTGACTTCAGAATAGGCAAGAAAATCAATTAAAGGAGAGTGTTTCACATCTTAATGAAGAACACTTACAAAAAATGGTAACCAGTCTTTTTTTTAAGCTAAGACAAAGAGGCAGCATGGTGATTACAAGCCAGAAAGAAGGGCTGAAAGTCCTCAGTATCTGTTCTCAGATATCACTTTGCACATACCCTGTAATGATGTAAAAATGATCTTTTAAGAAAGAGGCAATAGGTTTTAAGGGGAGACTCCTTACAGTGAAATTAAGTTTACCTAACTGTGTTAATCCTCCCACCCATATCATTAACTATGCATCTGGCTTGGCCCTCCTCCACAATCACTTTCAAGACAGTTGGGTGGTTTAAACCAAATTTGTTGCTGGTGGAATTTCATAATAATGACTACCAGAGAGGCAACAAACTTGCTACAGTTTATAAACTGAAGTAAAAATCATGAGCTCAAATATAAACTCTGCAGTCAATCTGTAAGAATTGCAAGAAGATGGTGTCTTGTTGGTAGGCTTAAGTAAGCATTCAGAACTAACATCTGCATCATTTGGACAGACTTTTTTCAGCTGCTATCCCCTGATATATAAGTAATTAATTGCAGTTTATTTACAACTATTTCTATAAATAAATTCCGATATTACACACAGACAACTGCACAAGTTAGAAATATGTAAGAATACATCTTACAGGGCTTTAATCATTTCTTCTTGCATCTTCTGCAGTGAATCAAGTAACAGAGGAAGTGTAATATCATAATATTGGTGCTGATGTAATTGTGCTCCTTTCAGTGCCAACACATACTGGTTATGCAACATATGAAGTTTCATAGTGGCTTTTTCGCACCGATCTTTGGCTTTCTCTGTCTCCTTTCCTGAGAGAAAACAAAACAAAAATGCACATAGTGATTTAAAAGTATACAGGCCTATATGACACATCTGGTGGATTTATGAAAGGTTTACTCCTTTTTCTACAGCAATTTTTACGGTACTTCTCTGAGGAAAGTAAAATCCAACCACTTTCAGATAAGTAGTATGACCAAATGTCTAGGTTTTCTAATTAATAAACTATGTAAGAAAAAGGTAATTTTCTTTGAGCAGAAATGTGAGAATTCCTTATGTAAAAGTATATGAAAACCACAAGTATAAAAATAACTATCAACAAGAAAGAAATCTCAGATGTGTTAATATCTGAAAATTTTACTTGCAAAGTAATATTTTTAAATGAGAAAGAGATGTCCTCTACACTAGATTCACTAAAAATAGATTATTTTTTTGTATTCAAGCATTCCTATTGCTACATATAATACATATACTGTTGCTCCTGTTCAAAATAGGCAGCTTCTCTCCTACACCTTAATATTTCCCTGTCACATTGATACCCTGATCAGGAGGTTTGGCTTGACAGCTTCAGCTTTGCACTACTAAGACTGGAAGTCCTCAAGTTCAAGCTGATAGAAGCAGTTGAGGGTGGAATTGCAGAGCTACAGGATACTTCAAGAGGTCACCTATTCCATTCTTTGCCACAGTAACTGCACAGCCATATGGGACATGTTATCAACACTGTTTCTACCAGAAATCCAAAAGTCAGACCCATAACAGCTACTGTAAAGAGAATCAACTTTATTTCAGCCATAACCAGGACAGACACATAAGCTCTTAATGACATTCTTGCTGTCTTCTTGATATTTATGAAGTATCTCATTACTTTTTCAGGAACTAAGATAATTTTAAATTAATTTCGTATCTGCAAATATTGAGTGCAGAGTTGCAACCTGCACAGATAAACTTATGCTACCTAAAGCAATCTCATTCCGACCACCACTCTTATAAACTTAAAATAATTTATGTAAGAAATAATGTATCTACTACCTATCATAAAGCGGTTGAGAAAAAAGAAAATGTAAGCATTCATAGCTAACTGACAAACAGCTGCTTGAAAGCAGACCTTGAAGGGCTGTGTCATATAAGGAATACACAAAGGACTGTGAACTCAAATCAAAACAAAGCCACATTAAAGGCATGCTAAAAAAAAAAGTTGAGGGAAAACAAGTCAGCAACTTTGTCAGAAAAAGTAAACCATAAACAGTCACCATATAAAAGGAGCTGGTACAAGACAAAAAAAAAATTTTTTTCCTTTTGTGATCACCTCAGAGATTTCAGACTTTCAGAGATTTCCAGGATGAAATATTATTTCGTGAATGAGTCAATGAATCTCTTTTTTCTGAGGTGTCAGAAGAGATTGTTGAGAATAAATGAAATAAGAACAAATTCTGAGGACTGGATGACGCTTGGCTTTACCTTGAAACTTCAAAGGTACTTGAGAAAGTTTTAGCTGAAATATTATGATTAGTTTACACAGGAGGAAGTAGGCACTCAATGGAGAAGCCCAGGAATATCAGCTGGACTCTGACAGATGACATGATGAAGACAATGATGATGAAGATGCTGTCTGAAAGCAGTAAACAGGGAAATCAAATGTGAAGAACTGGAAAATAAGCTGTAGTGGTTTGACACTGGCCAAATACTCTTGAAAGCTGCTAGACTACCCTCCCCTGCCAGAGTGGAGCAGAGAGCGAAAAATTTAATGAAGGCTTCATGATTTGAGATAAGGACAGGGAGAAAACACTCCAAGGGCAAAACCAGGCTCAACTTAAAGGTATAAAGTGAATTTATTAACTAACAAATAGGATAATGAGAAGTAAAATTAGCCCCTAAGACAACCTTTTCCCTCCAGCCCCTCCCTGCTTCCCACCGACAGCACAGGGGACAAAGCATGAAGAGTTCGGACAGTTCATCCCCGAGGTTTTTTTTCACTGCTCCGGGAGAGGAGTCCTTCCCCTGTGAGGCCGTGTGTCCCTCCCACGGCAGACAGCTCTCCGTGCCCTTCCCTGTCGTGGGGCCACTCCCAGGGCAGCGGCCAAAGCGGCGCTGCTGCAGCGTGAGCTCCCCCCGGGCACACAGAGCTCCCGGCACTGCTGCGGCCTGGGGCTCTGCCACGGGGGGCGGCCCTGCAAGGACAGGCTGCTGCAGCCTGGGAGCAGGGCCCCTCTCTGCTCCGGCTGCCACACTGCAGCACAGCTTCCTCCAGGCATCACCCGCTCCGCCCTGGGCACCTCCCCCGGGCTGGGGGGGATCTCTGGATCCCCATGGATCCCCGGGGGCTGTGGGGGGATCTCTGTATCCCCATGGATCCCCAGGGGCTGTGGGGGGATCTCTGTATCCCCATGGATCCCCAAGGGCTGTGGGGGGATCTCTGTATCCCCATGGATCCCCAGGGGCTGTGGGGGGATCTCTGTATCCCCATGGATCCCCAGGGGCTGTGGGGGGATCTCTGTATCCCCCATGGATCCCCACAGCTGCAGGGGCACAGCTGCTTCACCATGGTCACCCCAGAGCCTGCAGAGGAGTCTCCTGCCTGAAGCAGCTCCTGCTCCTCCTTCTCCACTGACGTTGGTGCCTCCATGTTGTTTTCCACACACCTCTTCTCTGGGTAAAAAAAACCTGTGCCCCCTTTGTTTTCATTTTTTTCTTAAATCTGTCACCCAGAGGTGTTACCAGCCTCTCTAACCGGCCCTGCCTTGGCCAGCAGCATGTCCATCTTCAGAGCCATCAGGGATTGGATCTGCTGGACATGGTGAAAGCTTCTGTCAGCTTCTTACAGAAACGACCCCTGTGGAGCCCCTGCTACCAAAAACCAGGCTGTGCAAAACCAACACAGAAACCTTGAGAGGTACTGATTAAAACAATGGTAAATTATAGAGTGAATATTTAGAGAGATGCACATGGGTAAAAAACTATTCGGTCACGTAATCCAATGCACACAGAAATCAGGTCTTGGGGTCAGTATAGCAAGATTGATGGAAATGTAAACTCAGTTCAGCTGCTAAGCACAATGTTATTTAGCAAAGAAGTAGACTGGTTTGTTATGCCACTGATTAAATCCACTTAAAAGTATGCAATTTGCTGACCTCAAGGAGGATATATATTTGACATGAAAAAGGTTTAGAGAAGGGCATTAATCATCAGAGAGGCAGGAAACAAAGACAGAAGGAAAAAAGAAACAATGATGACAGTGAAGGGTCTTGAAGCCCTAGGAGTCTGAGGAAGAGCATGTAAGAAGAGACGCAGTTAACAGATCCGCACAACCTCTTTCATAAAAACCATATGGCATTATATGGAAAGAATGAAAACAAAGATCATCTTCAATGAGAATGCAGCTAACCTATGTATTCTTTTGGTAAAAGTTATCATAAGTAAAAAAACTTACATGGTTTAACAGTGAATGGACAGGCGTATGAAAAAAGAAAAAAAAAAAAAAAAAAAAGAAGAAAAATCAAAAATCCTGAAGAGCTACTAAGAAGCAGGACAGCACTTCTCACTCAGGAACTCCCTAGGTAACAAATTACCATGAAGCTGAAGCAAGTTTCTATCAGTTTGTACTCTTCCATGGCTCTCTAGACACTTGTTACCTCATACCACTGTCAGCTACATATCAAACACAGAATAAAAATCACTTTTAAAGGATATTATGTCTTTCATTTAATTGCAAATAAGACAACTGCTGACCTAATTTTGTACATGAAAGGTACAGATTTCTTACACTACAATTTATCTGAATTACTCTCTACAACAAAGACAAAACAAATCTCCAGAGCTGCCACCAGAGAAGAATTTTTCATGGAGGTATGAACGAAACAATCCACTTGTAAAATTTCTGTAGAACTGTTTTGGAGAGGCAACATTCACAACTGTATCTTAAACTTTAGCCAGACGTAGCAGGTTTTGTCTTTGGCAAACCATCTAAACTTGTATTTCAATGCAATTTTCTGCATTACAATTACATCTCACTAAGTATCACAGTATTTGATTTAAAAAAAAAAAAATCTAAATGGGAATAGAAGGGAGAACCAGAGCTTTTGCCATTTTTCTTCTTTTTTCTTTTTTTTGGTAAGGAAGCAACAACCCTCCCTGAAGTAAGTATGCAAATCTTGAGCATATAGTAATTTTTAAAACAGAAAAAAACCTTTTCTTCAGTTTGATTTAGAAACTTCTGGTTTTTGTACCAGCACTAAACTATAAAGCCGTAAATGCATATAATGATCTACAACATATTTCCTATTGTTTATGACTGCAGTTTTTCAGTAAGTTTTCAGAACTGCATTTATCTTTCCATCTACACATCTTTTCCAGCATTTTCAACAACAGAGGCAATTTCTGAGTATTTTGCTGTCTTTACATTTATTTATCAATAATGAACTCAAATATAGTCACTCTTTTATTTATTTCAGCTTTGGAGACACCTTTTCACAGATCATTATTTAATTGTGCCTAGAAAAAAATAGTCTATTTGCTTAAATTATGGTGCTGAACAAACTGAACACTACTGCAAATTCTCTACACTCATGAATGAGATGGCCATGGCTTTCAAATAGCTCTTTTTCTAGCAATACATTTTTTCAAAACAATATAATATTTTTACATTAGAGGATCATACAACTTGACTCCACTGCTCCACAGACTGAAACTGGAGCAAATACGAGTGGGACTGCAACATGGTCTTTATCTGAATTGAATTTTAGTAAGGACTAAGCACTTAAATTACAGCAAATAATTTAAAAGTCTAGCTATGGGGGTGGGGGGTGGGGGGAAGGACTACTTTTATACATCAAACCAATGTAATTATGTATATTTATGTTAATTGATTCCCAATACTGAAGAGTACATTTCACAACTTACAATGAGTTCTTGAGAAAAAAAATCATTGCACCCTGCTTTTGGAGGCAACCTTCCAACTTCTCTATTGCCAAGTTCTATTGCCTCACAGTTTGTTCCATTACCCAGGTTTTCACTGTGCAATGGGAAAGACACAGAATTGCGCTGTAATTGATTACTCTATATCACCCCTTAAACTGATATCAGAACCTTCTTGACCCAAATAATCTCCTTAAATTCCATATTTTATACTACAATGCTGGAGACATCTAAATACCATAGGTGATTTTGAAAATTACTTCCTCATACAAGAGTTCTTATTGATCCCCAAAAAAACACCAGTGACATTGATTTTGAAGCTTTTGGATTCCCACTACTGAGCCCAGCTTCACTTCCTTAAGGCTAGGCTAGGCTAGGATATTCCAGTTGGAAGTGACCTACATGAATCATGAAGTTAAACTGCCTGATCAATGCAGGACTAGCAAAAAACTAAAGCATGTTTTGGAGGGCAGTGACCAAATGCCTGCTGACTGACAGGCGTGGGGCATCAATCACCTCTCTGCAGAGCCTGTTCTAGTGTTCAAATACTTTCTCAATGAAGAAATGTTTCCTAATGTCAAGTCTGAACATCCCCTGGCACGGCTGTGAGCCCTTCCCATGTGTCCTCTCACTGAATCCCAGGGAGAAGAGATCAGTACCTCCCTCTCCACCTCCCTTCCCCACGAAGAGCAGTGAGGTCACACCTCAGCCTCCTTTTCTCCAACCTGGAAAAACCCAGTCTCCTCAGCTGCCCCACACAGGACAGCCCTTCCAGCCTTTCCACCAGCTCCACTGGCCCTCCTCTGGGTGCATCCCAGTGCCTTCACATCCTTCCTAAAGTGTCAGATCCAGAACTACTCTCACTGAATACAGCAGCACAATCCCCTCAGGTGACTGTCTGGCTGTGCTGTGTTTGATGCACACCAGGATGACACCTGTCACCCTGCTGACAGATGTGGAGCCCACCCTTCACCATCACCTCAGGTCCCTTTCTGCAGGGTTGCTCTCCAGCCACTCCACTCCCAATTTAGACTTTTAAATATTCCTATCTACAAAGCGATTTTTATGCAAACTGCTGCCACTAAACTAGGATAGCTCTGATGGTTAGTTCTGTCCCCAGAAGCACTCTCAGAAATTTAGTGGGTGACCAGCCTTATCATCACTCTGAAAATCAAGAGATGCAAACACAGTGGTCTCAGTTAACACAAGTTTTACAGGACCAAAATCACAAACATAGACAGAAACAAGATAGGATCTTCATGTTCAATCTCAAAGGTCTTGCCCCTTTTATGTCTTGCAAGATTGTTACATCAATGTGTTTCTTCAACAAATAAAATCACTTACTCCTTTCTCCACTCAAGCAGTTTCTGAGAAGAAGATAAGAAGTTTCTCCAATTATTACTTTAAAAATTAATGATTTCAAATAATAAATAGTTTTCTAATGGGAAAAAGCCCCAAAATTACTGGTGTATATTTAAAGAGTTCAAATTTACAGAATACCACATCTAAACTTCTAAGTTAACAATTAGTTCACCGAAGTTATTAGCCTAATTTTAAGTAAGTAATGTAGCATAAAAATAGCAAAAATTAATGTTCTATCTTTTGAACTGCTATCAGATACTTATATCTGGTGATATTAAGCACCTCTAACCAATTCTCTGTCCTGTGCCCGCTGGTCTGTGAGGAAAGCACATCCTGGGGCTGCATGTCTATGTTAAGAGGAAACAGTGTGTCCAAGCTGCTCCCACACTCCATAAGAAGCCACCACGATCACTTTGCACTCTTTGGGGTTTCCTGCTCTACACAGAAGAACAACTCTACCCCTTCCAAGCAAAAGCACTGGTAGTATATATGTGTTGAAATACATAGAGTAGAGCATTAATTTTAAATATACACAGCCTGCTGATCTCTGTAACTAAGACAGACCAGTTCAGCCAGTGTTACTTGTTTTGTCTTAACAGTATGAGTTTCAGTCAAAACTAAGCTTAAAAAACATCCTACTAAAAGCTTCCCTCATTGCAGCAACAACTACAGGCAACACATGCCATCAGGAAATGTAGTTGTATAATAACAATTTTAAAGACATCTCAGAATGAATGCACCAGCCACCTAGTAAGTATTTTCTGACCACCTGGCTATTACAAAGAATAGTAGTACAATAATTTGATTTCATTGAAGATTTTTAACAGCTCCCTTATTTATCATAGATGTGAGCTTATGCTGCTGTGAAACTTCAGTATGTACCACAGAAGTCACATCAATTCTGAAGAATTAAAACACCTGAGTTGCAGGGAAAACATTCTTCTAGCAGAAGCTATGTGGTATATTGTGATAGGTGTACACTTAATATTTCTAGGCTCCTCTAAATCACAACATTGTCAGGGAACACAAGCCTAGAGAAAGCTGGTGGAATTTTTTTTTATATGCTGCTGTAGAAGCATAAAATGAAATTATTATATTAAATACTTAGAATCAATGTATTTTCCCATTACTATCTATTTCAGATGCACTATGTCACGTAAGAGTGCTGCGACATATTTTCTACATTCAATCAGTAATGAAATAGGAATAAGACTACAATAAACACCTGAAATTAATGTATTTACACAAAAACTGTAATTTTTTCGAAAGAGTATATTGTATTAAAACTCACTATGAACCTCCCAAAGCTACACTACCTGTTGTAACTTGCAATATTTACTGATACATGAGCAACTGTTTTACACTTAAACATCTAACACCAAAATTAGCTACAAAAACGGATGCTAAATTTCATTAATGCATTTCAACTTTTTAAAAAACTCTTAATGAACAGAGTAAACTATTGTTTCATGTAATCATTATTTCCTTATTTATATAGCAGTAAATAATGCTTAATCAAAATATTAAAAGACGAAAATATTTCAACCCGCCACAGACACATTGAACTGCACTTAACAGAGATGCACAATCCGGCAGAAACAAAAATAATTGTGCAAACAGCAAACTGAAGTGGAAGCAGTTACTGGTCTAACCAAATGAGATCCAAAATGTAATAAAATATCACACTTGACACTAACATTTGTCCTACACTCTCCATTTTGTATTCTTAACACGTGACTCATTAAATTATTTTAGAAGATTTGTGACTTCTTTAGTGAAACCATGCTTTTTCCATCTGGCACAAATTTTGGCTTTATGTGTTTTTCTACAACAACATCAACATGCCACATTCTAATCACCTTGTTACTCAGCATCAATAATTAGCACAGCTCTATAAACTCAGACTTGTATACACACTCTGAGACTGTTACTTTGAACTGTTGTTGTAAGATGTTTACACTGTATTTTCTCAATATCACACACCCAGAACACTTCACAGGGCTGTCCATTTCATTAGAGAAGATAACATAATTAGCTTTTGTCTTATATTTTGTTCCAAAGACCCTTGCATTTCCTATGACTCCAATGCCCGAGTTCTGCAAAGGACATGTTCTGCACTCCCACTATACATAACTTGTGGAGTTTTGTTAAAACTTTTCAATCCAAAAGAAACTGTTCTATCCAATCAGTCCACAGAATCCCAAAAACTGAAGCATGCCTCATTAAAGAGGCACTGGACTAGTTCAGCTTGCTGAATTCATCCTCTCTCAGTCTGTTATCTCCCACCACACATTAAAAAAACGTAAGAATGAGTGTCTGGGAAAAAAGGGGCAGAAAACTGTAATGCCAATGACTAACATAGACTAACATGACTGCCTGATACCTGGAGCCTCCACGCCCAAGAAAAACCAACCAGACTGCATTTGTGATTCCCATGGAAATCACTGGACCAGAAAGGAGCAGCTATGCTTGACTTACTGGGGTAAGGGCTAGAACAAACAAAACACATCAGTCTTTTCTGATTGAGCCATCAGACACTGGTGGCCATAACAAGGCAGTCCAACTCAACCCAAGGTGGAAGAGGCAGCTTCCCTCTGCAACACAGCTGATCCACAGCTTCCCTTGGTGCACAAGCAGAAGTAGTGCTAGCAGATGATTCCCCAGAACAGCTTCCAGGACCCAGTCTCAGACACTTTCACCTTCCTCCAGATCTGGACATAATAAAACGTCTTCCATAATGAAGCTCCTGCATTCCTTCAGAAACCAATTCCCTTTTTCCCACTAGAAAAAACAATCCAAAAATTCCCACCACATGCTTGATTAACTAAACACTAAAAAACACTAAACAAACCTAAAACAAACACTAAACACTAAAAAATCCTGTAACTAACCATTATCATTATTCAGTCCTTAACACTTATTATTCTTTCCAATGGTCCTCCTAGAATACGAAATATTTTAAACCAGAAATATTCTGAACCAGAATATGAAAACACCTGTAACCCTGCATTAGGGCCCCATTGATTCAAAGTGACTGCCCACTTTGCTGGTGCTAAGTAGAACACACAGAAATTCAAGTTTCCCTGAGAATACTTCCTGATTCCAGAAAATAATAACATCGCTTTCCACTGTACAAAATTTGCCAGCCTTTACCCTTATCAGTTAATATTCTCTACTGTCTGTGTTTAGCCCAGATCTTAATATCACTTTTAATTACTCAACCAGAAAACTGGGGAGCAATTCTCTTCACAAGTTGAAAAACCAGTTGTACCTCCTTCATGAGTAGCTCTAATGAACCCACTCCCTCACCAGAAAGTGGCTTTGCTGTTCCAAAACAAAGCAGAAAAGGTCACCACATTTCAAAATCACTACTCTTGCAAAACAGAGGCATTTCTCAGACACTACTTTGTGTGACTTTCATTCTTTTCCTGGGGACCAGCTTGTACAGGTGCTGCATGAATTTACACATACCCGCCAGGGTAAAGCTAAAACTGTCTTAAGGGGCAGTTGTCCCCTTTGGTTCCAGCGAAGTGAGGCCTGTCAATGTCTTACAGACTTAACTACCAGAGGAACAGACTCTATTTAGAACATTTTACATAAATGAACCTGGATGGGCTATTTTAACACATTATTTGCAAGAGCTGGTGTCAAAAGATTTTCATTTTTTTTGTTTAACAAAATGGTCTTCAGCTTACTTCCAATATTTCATTATGCCCTTCAACTGCTCTGGTAATCACTGTTTCTTCTCTTGTTTTCAATAATTCTTGAAATCCTTAAAAACTGAGCCAGTTTGTACAGTAACAAAAGTAATATATCTTAACAGCACATAAGCTTAGCTTACTGACTAAAGAATACCCTGGAATAATGAAGCATTGTAATTTTAAGACTTCACCAACTTTTCCCTTCACCAGTGAAAAAGTTTGGCAACTTAAAAGCTCAGAAATACCATAGCTTAAAAAAGTTCAAGTGGCTCAGCTGACCTGCAGCTGATAAACAAATGTGGTAGCTCATCAAATGCACAAGTATTTGTAAACAGGAACAGGGATGCAGCAGGAGAGAAGCAATTCTGCAATATCTCCCAAATGTTTTTTGGGAGAAAAACATTTTTATGGGCATCAGTTTGTCAAAACAGTCTTACAGTAAGATTTTAGCAGAAATGAAATTAAGTATGAATTATAATAAGAAGGTCAAAGAAAACCACAGGAGGTAAGTGTCTTAAAAACAGTTTATGTTTGCCATCTATCTGAAGAAACATTAGTTCAGTTAATCAAAACCACATCAAAATATCACAGCTGCTGACAGCCAAAACTCCTTTATTCCAATGAGAAAGTTTGATGCTTCAGGAATAGAGAATGACCAGACTGGTAACAGGAAGAGAGGAAAAAACAGTCTAAAAATAACATACTAAGATCCAAATATCCTATTACATTTTCCATGATACATACTACATATTCCAATGTTAAACAGTTACTTGAGAATAAACCAAATAATCAAACTAAGTTACATAAAGAAAATATGAAACTATATGAAATTAACATCATAGTATGCATTTTTATTTTTTAAGTGTTTATGAATTTCAGGAAAAGAAAAAGAACAGTAGAAGTTCAACAGTGTAATTTCTTATCCCCTGCTGTTTTGTCCAAATTTGAGACAGATTGGGAAAGAAACAATCTCTCCTCATTGAGAGCTACTATAATTACACTACAACAGAACCAGGAACATTAACTGTTATTTAGACACCCATACAAATCCTTAGGATGGATCTTGGAATTACACTTACATACTGCTATTCAGCTAATTTTCATTAAAGAAAGAAAAGAAAATCTTAAGAGGACATGTAAGAAAAACTGTTAGCAAGATATTTCAATTCATAATAGAACAAAGGCTCTCTTTTATCACATCATTCAAGCACAATTCAACATGAATCAAAATCCATGCAGATTGAACACATCAGTCCCTTAAAAAATATTTCGGTGTGCAAATGACTTATTTCCTCTTTTAGATGAGGTTGACAAAGTTTTGATGAGTTACACTATCAAGAACTGATGCTGATGCCACTGTAGCAACAATAATAATTCACAGGCAAGTAGGCTGCAGCTACAATGCAGGTGAGACCAGAGTCCATCTGATCAATTTTAGACTTCAAAAACATCCACTGAAGGAATAAGACAAGAACTTGAAAGAATCACCATTTACATTTTATGAATTTTTAAGAGATTATATCAAGCATACATGATGACAATCAGCCTGGCTTACTTAAGATACTAAATAAGATTTTACATTGCAATTAAGTAGCTAAAAATAAAAAAATTACCTTGTTTCATTGTAAAAGTTTTAGCAGGTTTGAAAAGGCAATAATAAACACATGAAATCAAGTTAATCATACCTTTAGCCACAGCTTCTTTATACTTCTCCTTGGCAGAATTTACTTCTTTTATTAGTTGCCTATAACTAGATTTAAGTTTCTCTAGTTCTGTTTTTGTGACCTTTAAGAAAAGAGAAATATAAAAAAGCATTAAAAATACTTATTCTCAAAACATTAAAAAACATAGCATCAGTAAAATAGAATTAACAGTACTTATCATAAAAAATAAGGATGCTACACTTTCCACTGTCTTGAGAAGATCTTAATAGGATATTACATGCAACTACACAGTGCAAGTTACATGTTGCAAAATCAAAATCAATAAATGCATGGATAAATAAGAGGCCTAAACCACAAATCCCCATTCACATCAGTGTAATTAAAAATATATTCAGAAAAACAAAGTTAATCATCAACAATATTCCAATTCAATTACAAGGCAAAAAAAGCATCAAAAAGATGCTTAATAAATCGTACTGGCTTAAAATGTCCTATGCATAGGAAGGAATTTCTTTAGCACCTAAAAAAAAAGCAGAATTTTTAGACATTACACTTCATACACATGACTAAGGAACGGAAACTTGGCATGAAATAATCTATCAATTGTAAAACTTAAAGCCTTAAAAAGAAAAACCAAACCAACAAAGCCCAAAACAAAAAATCCCAAGCAAAAACCCAACTATAGAAGCATCCAACCAAATAAAACACCTTTACCATGAAACAGAGCACTGAACATAGTATTTTTCGTCACAAAATTAAAATAAAGTTTTCTCTTTTACTCCCAGCATTCATACAGTGTGTGACAAAACTAGTGCACTGTTCAGAAATAATCCTGAATCATGAACTTGCAAACAAAAGCCAGTGACAAACCAGCCATCACAACGCCAAAACAAGCTTTTCAATTGAAAAGAAAAAAATTCAGAGAATTCTGGGGGAAAAAAAATTTAAAAATCCAAAATTATACACTTCAATTGGAAAATTATGGAAGAGAAATAAATTATTAACTAATTTGATTGGAAGTGCTCCTCTCAGTGAATGTGGAGAAAAAGAAGTTCATTCTACTGAAAAACTGTTCCGCTTGAGGCTTGCAGGAAGAAGGCTGGAGTTCACAATTTTCCCTTTTTTCTTCAGGAGGCAAGGCCCACACTACTTTCTCCCCCCAGAACATCTGAAAACTTAATGAAATTCATTAAAGATCCAACAAAGTGCTGTCTATAGCTACTATTTTTCAGCCAACTGTGAAAAATTTTATTTGATGGCAGAACTTTTTCTCCACATCAATCATATACACTCATCTCATTTCTACACTCTGCAAATCATGTATAACTGCTGTTATTATACACCAATAGAGAAATAACTTTATGACAAATTTGTATTATAAAGACATCATGACAATGATGAGAAAAAGAGAGAAAAAGATGCAATTAGGACGTAGTGATCACAGTTGAGACTTAAGTAACAAACTGCTTCTCTAATAGAAAACTGAAAAATAAAAGAGGGCACTAGCATTATGAAACCTTTATAATAATTGCATTATGATTCTTAGATTGTGTTTTTCCAACAAATAAAATCAACACCAAGAACATGTCTGTTCCCATAGAACACTTAAGGAACAAAGATGGTCAATTACTTTAAACTCAGTTTTTATTTCAAAAGGTCTTACCCACCCAATTAGCACAGTACTCTACTTTTTCCCCCTCAAATTTCATGAAGAAAATTATTCAACATCTTAATGGAAACTGAAATAAATCTACAAGATGCAGGTCCTATTACATTTGTGCAAAAGCCATGTTATTTCACTGTTCTTTAGAATCTTCCCCTTAAGATTCCTCACTGTAGATGTGTCTAGAATAAGAAAGGATGACATACATGTGTTTCACCTAAACACATTTTTATGCCAGGTTATCCTAAAAATAGGATAAGGAGGTGCACAGACACTGATGTCACAAATTTGCATAGTGTTCTGGGATATAATCGGCATTTTACTTCTGTGCATAACAAAAGCAGAAATAATACCACAAAACATTAAGAAGTATTTTCAATTTCAGGGAATCATTCTTAAAGTGCTCAAGGTACACAAAACCTTGAACAATATCAGCTAACAATAGGAGAACACTATTCAAATACTTCTTTGCAAAATCAGGAAAGCTCAAAAAGGAAACAAACCCAAAAAAACTCAAACAATGCAAGCTTAATCAGCAGGATGCAAAATACTTCCAATGGCCATGCAAAATGATTATTACATACCAATATGGTATGTAATAAACATTTTGCAAGTGCTCAATATGCACTATAGTTTTTTTGAAAAGTCTAATTTTAAAAGACATTTTTATTAGAGGTTTTATTAGAGTTTGGCCTATTAACAGAAAAAACATTGCACAGTCTCTTTTCAAAGTATACCTGTGATTCCAGCAGTCTTACTTCATTGAAAAGAGCCTCTCTTTCTTATCATTCTTTTTCTCTTTCTGCAATTCTCTATAACTTCTATTATTTCCAACACATGCTACCAGTTTTTCCTCTTCTTCCATCCCAACTTTTTTGAGATACACCAATTTGTAAGCAGCAGCAAGTGATTATTTGGCTTGAAATTTTATCAGATAATGACAGACCATGGATCAAAAGAGATGTCCCCATAATCCCTGCTTGGAGAAGATGCCAAGATTCTAGCATAATATATTATGGAAGCAAGCCTATTAAAGCCAAGGTATTTAACTTAAAATAGTCTTAGTTTAAATAGCTATTCTTAGCTCCAAGTTCTTCTCATAACTGGCCCAAAATCTTTTACTCATCAATCTGTGACAGTGTTACTGCTGTATTTAGATGTTACATTTCAATTACATTATTCCAAATTCTCTGTTGGAATAAAGAAGAAACAGTGCTTTTCCTTCTCTCCACAGACCTTTCAGATTATTGCTCTGATTTTTGATATATGTAGCTAAATTTCTCCCAGAGCATGAAACTGTGATTTCTGTCAGCTTTACTGACAAGATACAGCACTTTGAACACAAGGATAATGGATATGTCACAGAAAACACTCTGAAGAGTTTCACCTGCAGTCTCAATGTTTGATGTCCACTTGCTTTATATTTTAGAGTAGGGACTAGAACCCCGTCCCCATCCAAAAGAGTCTGGACTGCCAAGAGCATTCATTAACAAATGTTTACAGTGCCCTGGTTCAGTGAATGTCTAGAGTGGAATTAGAAGAAGAAAATAGATGGAATAGGGAAGTGTCACACAAGAATTATACTCTACTAGAAGAGCATTTCCAGTGCTGCCTGTCCATGGAAATTCATATGGAAGAAACTTTTCCATCTTTGCCTTATCAGCTAGCAGGAAAGAAAAACTGTAGAAAATTATTAAAATTCAGACTAAGCATTCTATGTATCATCCACTGCACTTTTACCACAGCATGAAAAACAAAAAAATCCACTCTCAATTTAATATTTTTAAGCATAGAGAATTATAATCAATTTATCAAGCACAGATGAATAAAATACCTTGTACATCTCTGCTTCAATTTGTTGATGAACACCTACAAAACTCTTCTTAACTTGCTGCTTATCTTTGATCATCATTGTAAGCCTATGCAAGGGCCCAGAATTAAGATCCTCTGCATGCGTCTTCATTATTTTGCTCAGCTGTTCTGTTTGCTGTACCACGAGCAACCAAGACTATAAAAAAGTCAGAACAGAAAAGCACTTATTTATTTCAGCTCACAAATAACCAAACAATTAATAAGAACTGTGGGAAAAGAGCCATCATTGTTTAAAAAAAATTCAGTAAAAGAACTAATTTTAAGCTTACCCAAATGCATTTGAGAACCTCCTGCAACAGCAAAGTCATGCCTCAATCTTACTCATAAAATCATAAAAAAGTACCAGAGATAAAAAAATACAGCATTGAATGTTCACCCTTCAGCACTGTCCTAGTATTTCTGAACACTAAAGAAAGCACTGCAGCCTTTTTTTTTTTTTTAAATATAGCCCAAACACCACTGAGAACCATCTTCCTACATCCTTTGTCCTCCAGTTTCCCCCCACAGTTGCTCTGCCCAAGTTGACTTCCATCTTTGTCTGAATAACTGACAGCAATATGCATTTGAGGGGTGGTAGTTCTAGAGGACATCATTACATCAGCTGCTTCACACAGCAGCATCAGTCAGGCCACCAGTACCAAAAGCACAGACAAAACACTCATCTGCCAGTGTAACCCAGTATGCTTCTGTACCCTTGCTTTACTAGCTTTCTTGAACATTCAGTCAGTTTTCAGAGCTTAATGTGCTGTGTGTGGCTTTGAATAAGATACATATCTACAGATACCACAGACACACGTGAAATTAAACTTCAGTTCAAATAAAAGCCTTGGTTACCCTCAAGATTGCTGTCACACATTGCATTCTTTAAAGATAACTCCCTGACAATGAATGTGCTATAGCTAAGATTTCAGAGTGGCTACATACCACAGAATTATAAGGTTTTGAAGGCAGCTAGCAGATGAGTTTTATTAGCACTTATCTTACTGTTACCAAATGAGAAATCAGTCCGAGATAAGAACTTTAAAAAACTAATTTGTTTGTTAGTTTTGGGTTTTCTTTATATCCTGTATACAAACATATATAACTAATACTTCCATTTCTACATGCCAATGCTGCAACAGAAACTGGATTCTATAGAGCAAAACAGAAGAAAATTGACTCCTCTATACAGTGGACTATCTTTAATACTGCCTCCAGCTTGTAAACATCCCACAGATTGGCACAGAACTATCTAGACTGCCTAAAGTGTGGTGTTATAAAACGTCAAGGCCTAAGGCTTCCCTGCTATGACTGAAGACCATTTCAGGAGGCATCGTGCAAAGGTGCATAGGATCAAACAGCATGTGTTCTCACCTGTGTGAGAACAGTGGGCCTTTGTGGTTACAGAATAGTTCATAAAAGTACTCTAGAGGTGAAAATGAAGTCAGAGTCATCCATTTTCCATAAGGCTGATTCATTACTGATGAGACAACTACTGTTATAATCCTGAAAAAATCACACCAAAAGCATTTTTTCACAGCACAGGTATTCTAAGGAAATGCTTAGTTTACAATTCACTAAATGAGCTTAAATAAGCCAGAAACATAGCAATTACTTCCCTTTCTATTAAGAAAAAATCATTTGCATATTTCCCTGTTCCTCACATGACTCTTTCCATCACAAGAAGATGAAAGCAATGCTTCCACAGGGAAACAGCAGAAAAGCAGGATTTCTGTGCTTTTTATGATTATATTTTATTATTTTAAATTACAAGATAGTAAAGTGAAAGCAGTTCAATAATAGAGATTTACATGGGACAAAAAAACTAGGTGGGAGCAGCAGAAGAGGAAAAGCATTTCCTTCCAGGAAAAATTACCACAATCCAAAAATGCAATATAATATATTATTATTTTATTTGTTTGGTTTAACACTATTTTTCACACATATACACACAAAAAAGAGTGGTCTGGAAGCTCTTAGAAACACCTCTTCTCTAGCATTACCAGTTCATGCTACCATGCCTTCCAGCAAGTTTATTGTCTCCACATGAAAAAAAAAACAAAACAGAAGACAGATTTTCCCAAACATTTTTTCTAAGTGCTCACTCCTACTGCACACTTAGAGATCAAAACAAAACAAACTACCACAACAACAAAACCAAACAAACAAAACGCATCCAAAATTAAACAGCTTGCTATTGGGTTTTAATGCCACAAAATGCCAGACAATACAATACCAAACACAGGTATTTTACGTCTTAGAAGATGTAAGAAATTAGATTCATGTCCCATAATATTGTAAAATATGTCCTATTCTTTGTAAAATGGCAGGAAGAGAGAAAAAAGCATCACAAAAGAGTAAAATAAATCAGAATGAGATTAGTAAATTAATCAATAATTCAGGTTTTTAACTGCCAAAACTAGTAAGATGATGTGTCACTACACAACTTCAAAATCCAAGGTGTCAGTGAAATTTTATGGGAAGCCCATACAAGAAATCTGCCCATATGAATATTTTTGCTATTATATAAAAACATAGGAATCAGAGTTGCAACTTTGTGAAGAATTACACCTACTTAAGAGAAAAAAAAAAAAAAGGGGGAATGAAAATGATGCTCAAGGACATTGAGTGCCTCTGGTCAAAATGAGACATGCATAACTGCTTTTCAAGCCAAAAAGAATATGGCTTAAGTCAGATCTCCAGATTTTTTTAATTTGTGTGTTCACAAGAAGTGTTCATGTTATCAAAATGAACTGTCCTAAACTGAGATACCTAAGTGAAGTTATTGGTTGTTTATACTTCATAATGCCAAATACTCTGTGTCAATGAAAAAAAAGGCCAGTACTTCAATTTACAAGGCAAGAATTATTGTGGGGGAGGGAAGCAACAACAAAACATTATATATAAACACTGCACATTGCTGAAGCAGCCCAGCTACAGCAGCACAGCTTTCAAGTCACACAGAACCACTTTAACCCTGTACGCATCCATACTGCACAGGGAGCAGCCCTATCCCTAATGCTACACCACAGCCACTGTCCAAACAGCCACCCCATAAAACCATGACACAAAAACTGCGTTGTCTAAAATTTAACCTGACTCAGAAAGGGTGTTTTCCTGCAGAGAGAAAATGAGGATTCACGCCAGACTGAAGGCACTGTGTAACCACTGCTACAGAACAAGGGCCAAGAACTGAATAAGCCATCAAAACAGAATAGTCTTCTCTTGTCAGTAGAGAATCCAGGTCCGGAGTAAAACTTTCAAGAAGTTGATAAAGGAAGTTGTAATTCATCATTACATTTACTTGGACTTGCTCTAAATCACAACACCAGTAATCTGGAGAACAGACAGCCTTACCTTTTTAAAAAGTTAACACAGTTATTTTAAACAGAACACAAAATACCCTCACAATTATGAGAAACATCCTGAATCAATGTTTTGTTCTTACATCACATGCTGCAGTACAAGTAGCAGCTGGAATGCTAGGCTTTGCCTTGGTTTCCTGGAATTTTTTTATTTCTGTCACAAATTCTACATAATAAACAGTAGTTCCTATCTTAAAAGAAAAGCTTACTATAGCACACTTGATTTTCAAAGCACTAAACAAAGTAGCAGGCTCAACCAATTTATGTAAAATACTGAATTTCAAAAATCAGGATTGATTCTCATTCAGTTAATTTTATTATAGCAAGACTAGAGTTCAACTTCTGCATATTTCACTGAGAAACTAAAAGAATCTGTTTTAAATACTTTGGCAACATTAACTCTCAAGAAACTGAATAGATAGGAGTCCAACTCAAACCAAAACAAACCAAAAATAAACACAGAATTCAAGGATATTCCAAATTCAAAATACTTCAGACTTACCTTGGACACATTGCTGATGTAATCCAATTGACAAGCACTCTCTTTATCCACTTGGTTACAAAGATTCTGTAAAGTGGATGCATATTCTTTATCACTTTTTACTCTCATTACCATAAATTTCTTCACTGTTTCCAGCAATCGTAGTTCCCAGTCTTGCAGTTTTAATAAAGCATCATGAGAATACTTCAGGTCACCTCCAAACCCCATTTTTAAAGGCACTATATACCAGACAGGGGAATATACAGGCTCTTCACCACATCTGAAAGGAGAACAAGACTTATGAGACAATTATCAAAACTTCTGGTGAGACAAAGAGCAACTATTGATGCCTAAATCCTGAAATAACTTAATTATAAGATTAACCACATACATTTACCTCCTCAATATAAACTGAAAGGAGGCTCAGAACACTATTTTGAACACCAGACTCTTGAGTGGATAAGATTTCAGCCTTAGAACTCTTCTCCAGTTTCCGTTTCTGAAAAAAACATCCCTCCCTAACTTAAAGTACGGTATGAAAGAAAATATAACAGCATCTAAGACAAACACTAAAGACTAATCTACCTATTTAACCATAAGTAAGACAACAGAGTACAGACAACAGTATCTCCAGACAAGCTTCCAACTGCACTTTTCTACTCCTGGTGACCTGTAACATTTGTTTCTCATGTTTACTGTCCTAAGAGCACAGAAAAATCCAAATGAAACATCAGCTCTCAGACACTGCATCTGTGGGAAATTGATAACTATTTAGAAGCTAGTTTGCTCCTAAACCCTGTGTTAACAAGCCATTAAACCTGCAGATTCAACCTCCCAAAAACCAGAAAATATCCTAAAGCAGGTTTCCCATCCAGCCATAGACTGGTCCCTGGGCCAGAGTGCCTTAGTCCACACCCTTTTAAACTAGGACAGTCCGGTCTTTTTGTACCAAATTGACATAAAAAGTTGATAAACAGATAAGAGATGCTGCCTTATGAAACCCTGTAACAGAACTAGAGGTCAAAGACACATTGGTAGAGTTAGCTCTGAAATATGTGTTATCTGATGATAAACACACAGCTACATTGTGGAAGAGCTGAAAACACACAAAGAAGTAATTCGTACACACTCTTGCACAGGTCTGTAATGTGGGCTGAACCCTCTTTTCTGTGTAACCACCAACTACCTCTTCCCATACTAATTTGATTCAACTAGGTAAGATAAACTTATATAAATTGCAACCCTTATCTCTGGACTGCAGTGCAGCCACAGCCTGTGCACTGCCTATTCACTAATTCCTGCACTACAGCAAACTCTTGGATCTTTTCAACACAGAAATACCGATTTCTTCACATTACCGCTTAAATTAGCAGTGTTCTACAAACATTAACAAATTTCTCTTCCTAGAAGTCCATTGAGGAAAGCAGTACAAATATTCTTATTTTACACTAAGAACTGGGACACATAAACTAATGTCAACACTGTGGCAGCTCATATTGGTATGTACAAGGCTTAAAAACAGAGTTTTTAGAGTGCCTAACATTTTTAGGTACATGTTAGGTACTCAGAAAAAATAAGTAAATTACTGGCTTCAGTTACTGCACAAAATTTCTGAAGATTTTGCAAATCAGAACCTCAAGCAGCCTCTGAAATAAGCCTCATGTACTATTTGTTTATTCTTAGAACACAAATCATGCCAAATAACAAAACAAAAATCCAGAAAAAAAAATGAGAACAGTGCCACATTACTATGTATCTACACAATATGGTCAAGTCAAGGCTGTATAAGTAACCTTAAACCTGTAAGCTTTCATAAGCTCTTTAATTTGAAGGTGTGTATTTTAGTCAGAATTATTCCTGATGGGTAGGAATTAAGTCATATACAGCTACAGTAAATAGTTTATTTAATGCTAAGTTATTATTAGCATTAATGAAAATACTTCCACAGTTAAATTCAGAAACACTCTTGCAGAACCACAAACATTTTATTAACATGAACCAAAAAAAAGAAAAAAAAATCTTAAAGCTGCACTAGTGAATTTTTGATGCCCTTTAGATCTAGATCCACATTTCCACATTTTTTTTTCTCCTATCCCATTTTAGCATATTACCTAATTCTCCTAGCACAATAGCCATGAGAAAAGATAGTATCCTTGTTTTCTTACATCCATATTTAGAAGAGATGGGAACTGAATCTCACAGTGAAGTTTGGCTTTGTGTTATGAGCAAAGTAATGGCTTGCTTGTTTTCACCCTAGTCTCTGTTTTTTACTGAGAGGCAGTATGGCAAGGGAAGGAGGAAATATTCTCAGCATGTGATATTTCAGCCTGCTTCTAGTGGTTTACAAAAGAGCTATAGGGTTACAAAAATCAATAGAACAAAAGACCCAACAATATCTCACTCCAGCCTGCTAAGTTGCTCTTCACGAAACAGTAATCAGACTTTTTCCAATTCCACTGTTAGATGCCTGAACACATAGACAAAAATTGTATGCACACTGGACTCCGTTTTGGTTTTTGTTTTAAATTATTCCTTTCACTGTGACAGAAGCACCATAGCAAAAAATTGTTTTGCAAAAATGATAAAATTCTGATTTGCTAAAACTAACAAGTATAAAGACTCAGAATGGATTCCCAAATGGGTAAGCCAGCTGCATGTGACTTCCATGTAAATTAAGAAAATGTTGAAACAAGACATCCAGCCAAATGCAAGTGCTTTATTGTGAGGGCAAAGAAGTAGTGAAGAAGTATTCAAGACCTATGGCACTTAACTAAGCTTAAATTTTAATAAGCTAAAAACCAATTCTGTCACTTGATACCACTTCTAATTTTTTAACCAGTCTTAATACTTTTAAACAACTGAAAACAGTACAGATCACACAGTCACTAATTTGAAGTCAGAACTATAAGATTTACCAAACACATGAACACACAATCTGATTTCCAAATACTCTTAAAAACACAAGAATATTTTGAAAGTCCAGGGTTCAAAAAGACTGTATTGGGCACCAACACAGACAGGTATTATTCCAAGTTTGGTATTCCAAGTTTAGTCACTCATTAGTGACCCCAGATGAGATGACAGCTGCCCTACAGGATCAGAGCAATACAACAGAGTATTTCAATCAGAAGGGACCTACAGTGATCACCTGGGCACAGTCATGCACTTAGATCAGCTCTGTGCCTCCAAGCATGGCACCAGAAGATGTTTAAGAAAGCAAACTAGCAGGGCTACTATTCATGGTGTGATCCTCCTTGAGCTTCCCCTACTGGAATTGCAGAATTCTACACAAAAAAAGCTACTGAATTACGGAATACTAATATTCCCAAATTGTTTGGCTTTACCATATAATATTAAAATACTCACACTGAAAGAAAAAGATTCTGTAATCACAGACTACTGGCAAAATTGAGAAATAAACAAAACCAGCAAAATCTGAAGCCAGAAAAGATTCAGTAATTTAAATTTGGGGAGTTTGAGACAAAACCATACTTTGTTCTCTAATGTTCCAAAGATGAAACTACAGTGTGAAAGCTATTCTAGGGGGAATAAATTTCTCAAAAAAACTTGGGAGAGTATTTTATCTTATTGGAAAAAACAGAGATGGCATAATGTTTTAAAACAAGCTAGATAGAGAAGTGATAACAACAAAAATTATATGCTAAATTAATACAGAAAAAAAACCATTCAGGAATTGCTTTATTCTTACTGTGAAGAGACTACTTCTGCTTCTGGTAGATACCAATGAGGTTTATCTCTTTTTCCACATGTGAAAAAATCTTGCATAATTTGACATGCCAGTGAAGCTTCAAACAGAATTCTAGCATGTTTTGTAAAAGCAATAACATACTAGTACCACCAAATAAGAAAATGAGTTTCAGCTATTTTTTAATTTTGAAATATAAGATAGATATAGATATGTAGACATATACAGATAGCTAAAAAATTATTGTACACACAAATGAGTCAAAAAATATTTGTTAAGCTTAGGAGTAAAGTAAGTCTCACAGCCAATTCCAAGAAAATAGGACTTACTTTCTTTATAGTGTTACACTCAAAACAACAAACTAATCATATACAGGAAGTACACACCGAATGTACATTTGATAATATAGTATGAATGAGCAACCAGGTCTCAAACTGTTCTAAAATTTAAGCAGTTACCAAAGACAATTTAAAATTTCTCTCAACCACCAACACAGTGCAGTCATATTCCAAACAAATCAATGTCAAATTCTGTCAGCCTAACAGTGAGGAACTTCAGCAGTACTCAGATAATCCTTCAATATTGTAACACTCACCTCAGAAAATAAAGCCAGTTATTTATGTTATAAATGCATATTTTAGTATTGGCCTTTCACGAGTATTAAGATGAATGTTATATGTATAATGGCTTTTTGCTGTAGTTTTAGAATTTAGGTGTGGTGTGCCTGAATAGACAAGGTAACTTCCAAGAGGGGCCCAAGCTACTATCAGCTTTCACTGCCTGTGAATAAAAGAGACCAAAGCCCAAAATAAAGATGATAAGAAGAAATTAAAACTGAAGAACACATGCTCTAAAAAGGCTCACGCAAGGAGTGGCCATGTAAAACAGTTTCTAGAAATAATGGAAGTAAGTTCTTTGAAAAGTTTGAATATGCATATATATCTGTGAATATGTAACAGGCTGGTGTATTTAAGGGGGTGTCTTGGACACAGCAGGTGTGCTCTTGGCAAAGCGCCAAGGCACCCAGCCATTATAACTTTTGCTTTATTGTTTGTCTCTTATTATCTTTTTTATTAAACTCTTTAAATTTTACCAGGAAAGTGAACCATGTTTTTCACATCAGCAATCCAGTTAATCATGTTCCTGGATTCCAGCAGTAACTCTGAAGAAAGTCGTTTCCATAACCAATGTACATTTAATTTAAAGATTGCAATCTATTTGTGACACATGAAAGTGGCCTTACTGACTGAAATCAAATGAGCACGGAAGAACAGAGCATGTACAATGCAACACTTTCACAAGATGGTCTCCTACCCTTATCTGGTGCCGTCTGCTACATGCTGCCATCAGTTATATCAAAGGTGTGATTGACAATGTTAAAATAACGATGAATCTACATGCATCAGTCAGAACTTGTGATTTAGTGACAAGGTAGGCAACTAAAAAACCACAAACCCAAAAAGTATACCCAGCCCCCAGTCAAACAGAGAATAGGCAAGCACATCGCAGATCTGGATTCTCTCACACTTCATATGCTGTCTATGAATTTAGATTGCTCCTAAATCTGCTCCAAATCATAAAGAAAAAATAATGTCTTTAATTTTGCAAACACCTTCTACAAACATTAAAAATATTTCAAAACGAGAAAAGAAAGAGGATTTGGATTCAGGAAACAAATCCTCAAAATCAAGGCTTCTGTAGTGAAATAAAAGCATTTTTACCATAGAATATAAATTTCTTAGACAGACCTCAATTTCTCAATGTGAGGCTTACAATAGTTATAGTCCATTAAAATAATGAAAGACATCATTCTTAGTGCTTCATCTACACTTAAACGAAAATTAGACAGTCAAACAATTGACATTTCTGTTAGTTTAGGATCTATTCCTGGAACGCACAAGACCATGAAACAGAAAACATATGCATTACCTAACATTTGTTTACAATCATCACATATTCGTAAGATCATCTTCTGTATGCGTAGATACGATGTAAACAACAAAAAATCCTTCTGCAGAACTTTTGCCAACAATAAACATCTGAAGTGGTAACACAAGTTAACCTGATTATTTCAAAGTTGATTTGAAACACTGGTCCACTCAAAGCAAAGCAGGCAGCTAATTTTCAGGAAGGCTTCTCTGCAAAGCATAACTTAGCTCACATACCTTAAAAGTTTTCCTTCAGAAATGTCCTTTAGAACAGTTTTCCTATGTCAGCAGCTACTTCCTCTGATTTTCACCTACTGAAATAAACCTTTTTTTTTTCTTTTCTGGGGACTCTGTGAAAGAGAAACATATCAAACTTCTTTTTACTATCTCAGCATTTCCAAATGCATTGCAAAACTCAGACTTAGTTGCCCTGCATTTTCAGATTATTACCAGAACCCAGCTGCTTTTTTTTTAAAAAAGAGACAGTTCAACTAAAAGAAAAGAGCAGATTTCTCAAATGACTGCTAGCAGTAGAATGCTATCACTTCATTCACATAATTTTGAATTAAGAAATAATTTTGCCTCTACACATGTAAGAGAAGATTTTTTTTTTTTTAAGTTCTGTGAATTTCTTCTGACAAATGTATTGTAGCTGAAAAATCAGACAATTTTATTTATTTATGAACCTTGCCCTTAGTAAAACAAAACCAGAAATGCATTAACAATGAAAACATAAGCATGGAAGGCCAAAGTTTGTTATAGGAAAGACCAAGTTAGTATTTTCATAAAAGTCGGAGAAAACAAGTCGCAACAAGAGAAAGGAACCACTCAAGACACATAAATTTCTATCTGGCTCTAACTATTCTAATATCCTGAAAATTAAGAGGTTGGGAAGTTAGGATGACTGTCAGGATCAGAATTTTAAGCTGTAACTCTAGACTGCAATTTAGGTGAAGCAAACTGACGCAGAAGGGGTTTGACAGTTAAGGGAAAAAGTATATTGAATTTTAAAAATGCTAAGGAACAAGCTTTGCGCACTGCTTACAAGTGCAAGCCATACTGTATAATCTCTACATGTGGACCCATGACAAGCATTCACTCACAATCTCATGCTAGAATGTCCAACTTCAGATGAGACATTCCATAACGGTTTAGCAATGACCTCAGAGGAAAAAACACATAAAGCAAAACTGAAAGACAGTGTGTAAGGGTTAGGAAAACAAAACTATTTTCAAAATCTCCATTTTTTAAAACAAAGCACTTATCACAGACTCGTTTATAAAATCTTTCGAAGGGACAGCCTTAGCTCACATTCAAGCAGGCA
The DNA here is from genome assembly GCA_018697195.1 of Certhia americana. Lineage (NCBI taxonomy): Eukaryota > Metazoa > Chordata > Aves > Passeriformes > Certhiidae > Certhia > Certhia americana. Next base: position 62,910,329 of record CM031878.1, read on the forward strand.
TTATTTAGTATTCCTTTCTGGTTACTTAGTGACATTCAAGAAACAAAGAACTGCCTAATGTAAATACATAACTTCTATTCTCCTTGACCAAAAATGGAAAAGACTAAGTGATGCTAAGATTCAGGCACTGCAAAGAAACAGCAGCTATGCAAGCAGATACAAAAGGAGAAAAAAAAAATGCAGAAGGTTACAAGCATTATAAAATTCACTACATTTCTGAAAAATAGATATAAAATCATTTGTTCCAAAGTTGCAAAGCACATGGGAAAGTCTCCACTAGGAAAAAATTACAAGCAGGAGCAAAACATTAGAGTAAATTTGGTTCCCATCTTTCTAACACAAACAAAAACCGGGTAGAAACACCAGACTGCCACTGGACAGGAACACAAGTATTAATCCCCATTCAAATGAGACTCATGAAACAAACATCACCACGAGCACCGGGACACATTCAAGCTTCAAGCAGATGTTAAGAATTGCATGTGGTAAAATGAAGCCCTCAAAAATTTCCATTTATCAAAGGAAACAACAGATTGGAGCCACTTCAACACAAAAAAGTTCTCTCTTCTGATCCCAGAACACAAACAACACACTTTTTTTTAAAGAACTACTCTATCGCATATTCTAGAGTGAAGAATTTTGTTTATCAGTATGAAAATTAAATGCAAACCCAACTTTTCTTTAGAATTGCAGTTACTATTGACCTTTTACCTATGTGCATTTTTTTCATCTGCGCACAGATTTTTAGTAGAACTTAAAGCTGGTAATGCAAGTCCAATAAGGTCTTATTGACAGGCACACACTAGCTACTACATGGAAACATAACAAAAGCTTTCCAGTGAATTGCACAGCCATCTGTCAGAGGGCAATAAAATCTCAAAGAATTTCCACTGCTATTCCTGAGCTCAAACAAAGCAGAATCTGATAGTTACAAACATCTTGCTACCTCAATGCAATAATCCACTAGCTAATGAAGACATAAAAGACAAATTTATAATGAGATAAAGACAGAACAAAAAACCTAGATGACCTAGGTCATTACTAGGAAATTACTACCAAGACAGTTAAGGCCAATCTCCAAATTAGATCTTCTTTAGATTTAGGATATATAAGGCATTTTCTAAAAATGAAGCATCTGAGAAGCAGTTAAAAATATCAAGTTAATAGTAAGGATTCAGTAGAGTCAGATGCTACTGAGCCAAAGCATTGAAGCATCAGCTACCAAATTTCCAAATTATTAATTTTGCAAAAACTTGAGCTTAAAGCGAGACAAGCAAAGAAGAATCAAGAGTGGAAAATAATTTTTTTTCAGATGCGACAAGGCAATCAGAAGAAATACAACACAGTCTGACTCTGATACTGCACAAGGTAGTTAAAACCATGCCTAAGAATCTGTAGACTAGAATAATTCAAAAGAAAAAAAGAAAAACAATGCAGCTTTTGCAGAGCAAAATCATATTTCTCAACTTGAAGAATTCTGTGAAGGCATCAAGGATCCTGTGGGAAAAGGTATTGGAAGTGGGAAGTTTCTGCTGATGTCTCTGATAAGAAGCTACTAGAGAACTGAAGACCTTGCAGGGAAAGACTTAAGAGACAAAGAGTGACAGAGGAGAGAGCTCAGAAGCCTCACCATAATCTGTGCCAGGCTGCTCTTCAGAACAGTTACCTGCCTATACGTCATTACAGAAGCATCTGTGCTTTATACAAAATTATTATGATTAATCAAAACTGATAAATAATTACAAAACTCACAGAACCTCAGAACACTGAGCAGCAAGCACAAAAAACAGCAGATGAAGGCACATGTCAATAAATGCAACATAATACACTGGCAGGAGTTACTTGATAAAAGTACCAGAAAAAGTTGCAGTAAGTAGTCTCTGAACGCATACCTTCAAAAACATTTGTTCAGTGCTTTCAAGCAGTCAGGCTAGAAACCATCCAAAATATTAGATTATTTTTTAATGAAGGGAAGGGAAAACTTAACATGTTGTTGTGCTGCTGACACATTGGTGGTATTCCTGCATGTTCAAGTTCTTCTAACTCATGAAAAACAAAAAGCACCAAAAAAGATACAGATAATATTGATCATAGCATGGAGCAGGTTACACACAGAGAAAAATCAACTTTTAGCTCAAAAAACAGGTAAGAATCACAGGTGTAGGATCAAAGTACACCAAAAGAAAAAGTTATTACAGCACAAAGTGTGATATGGTATGACAGATGCCTAAAGTGCTTTCCAAACACCAAATGAAAATTTTTAAAGTTGCTCTCATGTCCTTCTTTGCCCAGTAAATGATTAAATGAGATAATTCAATGTCTAAGGATATTTCTTAGACCATGAAACAAAGAAGTACAATATAAAAATTTGTTAAGAAAACAGATCTGTAGAAGAGAAAGAGCTCCATCTCAAGATGTCTCTAAACTGTAAAAGGAGAACAGAAACAGTTACTCTAAATTTGTGCCAACAGCCCTTTCTTATCTGACAGTAGCAAGTACTGAGCTACATGGATTTTACTTGGTCATATGCAAATATCCTCAAAAAGTGCACTCTCATTCTCCCATCCCTGCACCTGTGGTAGGAAGACCACATTTCTCCTTAGCAGTTCCTGTAGCTATGATGTTATTAAAAAAAAATGCAAATAAGAAGCAGTGGGCTCCATTAAAGAATAGGATTTATACTTATAAACAGTCAAAAAATAAAAAAAGCAAAACAGATAAAAGCCCAAAAACACAGCATCCAGATTCTTTGCCTAGAATCACAAGACACAATTCTAATTTTTCAATCTTTCATTTTAAACCATTTTCTAAACCACTGCTATCCTCTAAACACCCTGCAACTGGTCTCCATCTCACATAAGAAGTCAGAAGCTGAAACAGCAAGGTACTGTAGGACCAACCAACTCTGACAAGAACAGAGAGATTAGTACAAATTACTTCAAGTCCCTTGCCCAAGTGCTTACCCTCTTCCTAACAACTTGATAATATATCCTTATTAGTTCATTATGCAAAAATTCATGTTCTTTTTCCACAGAACTTCATCTTCCCCCACAACACATCCACTCAGCCAGTGAGCTTTCATACTCGCTGCCCCCTGCTTTGTTCCAGATGACATCTCCCATTTGCCAAGACTATTCTAAACAGTAATCTCATTCTCCACTACACCTTCAGCTCTTTGCTACTTCCCACGCCCTGGTAACTTTCTCAGCATGTTCTTTATCATCTCAGGCCTTCTGTGAAAGAATAGGCAAACGGTACAGCTCACATTTGGTAAGTGAACCATGCAGGAGGTGCTCTTTAGGTGCAGTTACTCAACAAGTTTTATTTCCACTCTGTAGAAGTTTGACCTCACAGTCACAGCGAAATAGTAAGACTTTATCTCACGAGGCAGAAAAACAAGGTGAAGGCAAATACAGGTTAGGAAGGAAAGAGTAGTCTAGGTGACACAAGTCACATCCTGCCACTAATGCTTCAAGAGCTTCTGTTGTCTTGTTAACTCTGAAAAAGTGACAAAATAAGCCACACACCCTTCTTTTGCTTTCAAAGGTAAATATGCCTAGTTTCTCATTACCTTTCATGTGTTTACAAAAAAAAAAAAAAAAACAACAACAAACAAAAAACTCTTCCTTCCTTTATTTTTCAAAAAATTATACATTCCCTAAATTCAGCTCCAGGACTCAAGGAAGGCAAAGAAAGGCATGGCTTCAATAGAGTTCTTGACTGACAAATTTTCACTGAACTCTCAATTCTGCAGTGTTGCAAAATGTATCTCCACCAGGTCCTAGAAGAAATATGGATTGAGCAGGATAAGGGCTGCTAAAAGTGACCATCACAGGGCTCGTACTGTGCATCTCTGGCCCTGTTAACCAATCCTATCAGCTAAAGAGAAGAACTGTTCCAGAATTACAAAGAAATACATAATGTTAAAAATTTTAAAAATTGGCTACAAATTGAAAACAGAATAAAAAATACATCAGTGACTCAAGCTAACTTAAAGTGTGTATTATATAGTGTATTAACCAAGCAAAAAAAGAGCAGCTAAAGAAAATTAAAGAGATTTCTTGTCTTAGATGACTAGTGAAGGTAGAAACAACTTCTAGAAAAAGTCAACACTGAAATTAAAAAGTAGCCCTGTAGCAACTATCTTGACTGAAGAGTTAGTTTAAGCACCGTTAACTTATTTCTTTGCTGATTTCTTTTAGATACTTTGATTTCAATTAGATACCAAGTTCTTTAGTCTAAAGGTAGGATGCATTCTTCCTTACCTGAAAAAATACCCCAAACCTCTGAAAGTAGACTTTCACATCTTGGTATCCATCTGTCTCAAGACGAATACATGCCAACTAACACACACATAAAAACCATATGCAAACCCTCAGTCCCAAGGCTGCCTACATAAACATTTCTTCAGGGGAACAGGATTGAAGAATGATCCAACTAAGAGTCTCTCATAATCACAAAGCTACATGGAAGACTACTCCTGAAGACTTCAGGTCCCAAAATTCATCTGGCTGCTGCCATTGCACATTTCAACTTAGAAATCCAGAATACTGCTAGAAGCTTCTCCCAGCAGCACTTTCTTAGCTCTCAAGATTTAAGAACAGCCATAGAAAAAGATAAAATCCACAGGATGTGAAATACTTTTAAAAGTCTATTTTTAAATAGACTTTAAAGAGGAATTTAATTTCTTCCTATGGCCCAATATCAGCCAGAATGTCTCACTTCAGACAAAAAAATTAGATAACAAATCTGCCATTAGTCTGTAATATATTACAATAGTGGTCTCCTCAGGAGAAACATAATATAGTTCTAAGTATTTATTGCTCTTTGGAAAGAAACTGAAAGAGCATTCAGGATGTTTCTTCTTTCCTCCTTCATTAAACTAATTACATCCTTCTGGTTCATTAAACTGTCTACTTAGTTAACTCACTTTTCATTCAGTCTTCTTGAGGTTACTTATTTCCTTGGCATCATTGTACCACACTTAAAGTAGTTTGATTAGACAATGTTTTGTACAGAAAATACAGGTCCATGACAGAGTTCTGTCTCTTCCCAACTGCTGATATTCCGGGCTGTTGCACTGCAGGAAATATAACATATCATGTGGTTCAGTGAAAGGTGTTGCCTCAAGCCTTTGTTTGCAGTTCCTGAACTGAATGAATGTTCCTTCCCATGCTCCATATCCTAAAAGATACCATGATAACTCTCTATCTTAAATGGGATACAGTTACTCTCACCAGAAATGCAGACGACTGAACTATGCATTTGTATACCTTCTTATGTGCTTTAAGTGCATAACAAATTTTAATACATACATTTGACACATATATACCAAAATATATGATGAAACCTATCAATTCTTTTCCTAGTTTCAGTCAGTTTTGTTTGGGTATCATCAGCCATCCTAGTTATAAAGTACACTCCTACTGAAGGATATTACACTCATTTGAAAATGTATGAGTTTTAATTAACGGATGCTATTACAAACAGGTAAAGGTGGTAGAGATTTAATCTTCCAGGTATCTGAAAAAGTGGTCCTGAAATACATGTGCATGTTTGGACTCTTCACATGAAAATTTATTTGCATAAATAAGATTCAGCCTATCTGATCTTTATTGCAATAGATAATTACTTTATATTCAGTTTTTCCTCCTGCCCCTCAAAACTATTCTTTCCAGAAATTATACCAGGCAGCCAATATTCCATGAAAAGGACAATAACATAGCATAGCACAGCATCATGCAGAAACAGGCTAGAGATGACAATAATGTTGTACTGTAAATAAGGCTTATTTTAGTTCCCTGAGAATTCTTGCCTTACTGTACTCTGAGACAGCTGAAGGGAATTTGACTGCATCTCTAACCCTGAAATCCCAAGTTCATCTGAGAAAATTTCTGAAGAGGGACAGAAGCCACGCTATTGTAATGGCCAAGTGTTGACAACCATCTGCTTAATCAGAGCTTTGGAAACGGCAGCTCCCCCCCCAAAAAAGCAGACTGACCACACCCACACTGCTAATTGCTACATCCCGGCTTAGGCTCCTCGAGCCTGGATGGGGTGACTTCGGTGATGAAATACTGGAGGACAAGAAACCATCGTGTCACAGCCCATTGGACTGACTTTTTGCACAGGGTATGCACTGCGTGCTTGCTGGAAACATGAAGCCTTGGGCATTCAGGGATAGGATACTTCCTGAGGACTGCTCTACAAAGGGAACCAATCTGCTACAATGAGTTTCCATACTGTGGCTGTAGCAAAGCCTGGAGAAAACTCACTTCAGCTTTGGGCTGGCTTCCTTTCAGTGGCTCCAGAGTGGCACCACTAGCAGGTATGCAGCATGGAAAACTAAGAACATGAAGGAACACAAGGCCTGACTCAAACTGAGATTTTGACCTCAGTAAGAATGGCATCTAATACCTTCAACATATTTAAAAAAAAAAAAAAATCATTTAGATAAATCAGAATATCTGGATGCCAATTAAATTTATTAAACTAGTAGCTTCGAATTTACTTAACACATTCACTGATGAGAGATTTTTGCACTCCAATTTCAACATTCACCTAATCCAAAAGGCAGAACCGGGTATTACATAGCTTTCCTCTATCTTTGTTACATGCCCTTTAGAACAGTTTGCTTTCTCAGATGCACACTTCAACTGCCATTTTTTTCTGTATTTGGCAAATTAGGCATTTCCTTTCATATGATGAACTTCAGCTTATCAACCACAACATGGAAATTTCAGAAAAATTGAGAGGAAACATAGTCTTCACTTACAACAAATATACCTAAACAAGGATGTGTTTTTCTGATTCCATGGTTTTTATTTTTTAATCATTAAAAAGTTGCTGAAAGGTTGTACGATTTTCCTTAATTCTCACATTCTCCTGATTGGTCTAAAAATACCATTTTTAAAACCCTTAAGCTGTTACATTTTTTAACTTAACCACTTTACCTGACTGTAAGTACCCCTTATCTGTACTTCCTGAAACAAATGCTATGGGTTATTATTTTACATGCATGAACATTTCAAAGCAGAAGCCACAACTAGGAAGTTAGATGCTATCCGAAAGACCATACGAAACAGAGAAAGGAAGCTTTAGCGTAATTTTAAAAAGCTGTACTTGAGCAGACACATTAGCGATACACTACAGTAATCCCATTTTAACAACTGTACACATTGTAACAGCAGATTAAACAAGCTTTACATATTCAAAAATCAGGATTTATCCTAAAATGCTACTCCTATTTGTTTATAGGTTTACCAAAGATGGATTTTGTGATTTACGAGTCTACCAGCTAACAATCTCCACCAGCTGAGCTATTACTAATAGGTTAGTTGTCCAAGTATTAAAGCACCAAATATTCAATAAAATAATTCCTGTCTTATTAAATAACCATTAAAGCTGTGTCCTTTCCAGCTCTCTATTAAGAGAGAAAATAGCTTATAACTGCCACTCTCAATTCAAACTGCAAACATTACAAATTTGATGACAGACAATATAAACTACAATATGCTGTCAATGTACGGAATAAGATTTTCCAAATTTTCTAAAGTAAGAAGTTAGGCATAAACAGAACTGGCAAACTGGCAAGGCTGACAAACCAAGTACAAAATTAAGAGACTCACAAAATGAGGATGCAAACCCAAATCCTCTTTGGAATATGTACTATGTGACTACCCTCATGCACTATGTGTAATTACCTTCATGGCACTTTTCTCCAGAAATGCCCAACTCATTTATTAGAGAGGATGGACTGCTCTGAGTATGATTCAGCACTCTGTCAGAGGGGCTCATCTTCACAACTCTTATCAGGCTCATAGCTATAATTGTGTGTCTCCCATTACTAAACAGGCAACTTCAGAGAACAAATGGCTCATGATTAATGTATTTTAACACTGCTCTGGCACTCCAGGAAAGAGTGCTTATGTAATATGTAACAATTCACAAACTTTTCACAGGTTGCCACTACTTACAAGATAACTGATTTTTCATTATGTCTTAATTATGGTAATTTAGTTTTACACTTAATTTCTTAATGTCTTGATGTTGAAATAAATCTTACAGAATCACAGTATGAAATAAAAGTTGTGGGAGTCTTAAGATGAAGTAATGATAATTGCAAGACAGCTACCTGTCTTCAGACCAAAATCTGAATGCCATATAGAAAAATGCCAAATACATGAGAACCACTTTTTCATTAAGTATTTTCTTACTAGTTTGTACTAGGAGAGGGTTGCAAGTAGACTACAGTATATATTGCAGGCAATATTGTACAGCATACCTAAAGGTCAGATTAACAGTATACACATGTGTTCTGTTTTCTGCTCAACAGCTGACAGTTTCATGTGTGGCTCTTAATAGAGAGCTATATCACAGAAATCTCTCACAGTATGCAATTAGTGCTGTTACTCCACATTGACCCTGTCCAAAACCTGAAGGAATTATTTGGTCCAAGCAGTAACTGTCCCGTCAGCACAAAATAAGAGCAGGCATATCAGAAATTCTAACAAAACACCCTTTTTGCTCAAGGTTCAAGCCCACAACATAAACAGGATTCTAAAGATCAGTAATTCTGCCAAACTTTTACATGGGGACAGAAATCAGCCACTGAACTGCAGTAAAGTTATGAGTAAAGACAGCTGTCTCTACAACTTCTCTGACACACATCTGAGTACTGTAAGCAGGTTACTAAGAAACCCAGATATGAAGAAGAGAGTCTGAAACTGTAAGTGGTTAAAGCAACTGGCATTTTTTCCTCAAGTGTAGAAGGCAGCAATGCAAGGGAAGCTGGTCACTATAGAGCAAACAGGAATCTGAAATACAAAGCGGAATGATGTCACAAGGTACAGTTCACTCACTCAGATTAAAAAAAGCATTAAGCCCTAAAATATTGGGAATTTATTTTTATTGTCATCAGGGGGATACACAGGAATTTAAAAATTCCCTATTATTTCAGCCTCCTTACACTAAACTGAACTCTGCATTTAAATTTGCAGGAGAAAATTGAAAAGAATTACAGTACTAATCACAAATATGATTTCATGCAACAACCTGACAGCAATCAAAGCCTTCCATCCAATGAAGCTGTCCTATAAGAAAAAAAAAATTATAATCCCAAACACACACAAAAAAAAAGCCATTTTAGAAGGACTTTTGCTGTTTTTTAAGAATCCTCACCAAAACTTCCTATGTACTGTATGACACCATACATATAGCTCTTAAAATGAACAGTAACTATCTTCCCTCAAACCCTGGAAACAAAGCTGTGAAATTTTTTTACTGATTTACTACTGTGAAAAGTTTCCAAAATAAGCCTTTACAAAGAAGTGCTACATTTACCTGACTTAAATGTTAAACAGCAGGAGCTTTCTACAAATTTTCAGGCACCAATTTTAAATCCCTAATGAAATGGTGAATACTCAACAATTCCAAGACTATCTCTACTATAGAACAAAGCTCCCCACTCAGTTTTTGAAATCCATTTTCACAGACAAATACATCAACAATATAATTAGACCAGGAATAAGTGGGCAGTTTACTTCCTCCTGGAATGCATTTAGGCTTTCTTCTCTTCTCTTACTGCTTTGCTTCTCCTCCCCACCAGCAAAGAAATCTCTTTTCCTTTTCCTAGATCTACTTCCCACACACTGCAAAAAAAACTCCTCCCTGTGAAGTGATGACCTCATGCTCCTAGCCCATCTCCTTGTATGGAGCAATTCCGGGCTTGTTGCCAGCTCTCTCTGCTTTCAGTCTGACACGGCAAACATACCTTCCTTCACCCTGCTCCTGCTGCTTCCCAGTTCAGGGAACACCGAGGATAGGCGGCAAGCGGGGAGGGCAGCCTGGGCAGGGAGAGAGGTTTTTCCATGGACAAAGAACAGACCACCAGATGCCTGCCCCACTCTCAAATGCAATTTAACTTCGCACCACCAAAGCACCTCTGCTCTCCACAGCAGGAAGAATGACACAGAACTCTGAGCATTTTAAGTAGGGAAATTTATCCCAAGTTACCTAACTACAGTGCACCCACCTTCTGTAGCCAAACCTTACTTCCCTTTTATGCTCTTAGTTAAATATGTCTAATCTAGTGAAGCAAATGTCACCTCTCCTCCCCTCTTAACAAAGGCCCATTTCACCTTTGCATCACTGAAGTTCTTTGGTATCAAAACTGGCCCAACATCCTGTGCCCACACTGATAGGTTCTTTCATCCTTTTTTTTTTGCTAGTTAATCTTTAAGCTCTATCAAACAACTCCAGAGGAACTGAAAGTTTCTATTCTCTGTATTAGTCATCACCTTCTCCGGCCTGTCTTGCTTTCAAGTGTCAGAATTACTACTACATGATCACTTTATTCACTGGCAATCCAAATACCAACTGAAAAAGGTTGAAGGACTCAGTTGTGACATGAAGTTATAGTTGTAGAAAATCAGGAAATGTGATGGATAACTGAGCTTTTGGTCAGCTAGTAAGTGACCCTGTACATACGAGACTTGATCTTCTCCCTCAAAGAAGTATCTCCAAAGCCCCTTTACTTGGGTTAACATTCCACACATGTATATTTTAAAACTGCAACTGTACCAACAATTTCTGTCAAGACATTACAAGGAATTTTCAAAATGAGGGAACACACGCAAGTCTCACCAACAAAAATCATTATTCTAACTCAACCTACAATGTGTCCGTAATTTGCAATTTGTTTTGACTGTGAGCAGATGATGTATCAGTGTCCCAACTCGTTAAGACTCTCAAAGACTAGCACTTACATAACATATAATGTAGAAAGCAATCTCCCTGTTAGGTATTATTTAGCAAGTAAAATTAACATATTTTAATATATTTATTTTAATACCAAATAGATTTTTTTTTTCTTCTATAGAAAAATAGACGTTTCAAGCATCCTCCCTGTTTTTTTTTCATACACAACTTCTTGAAGGAATCTGCAGTACAACAGGGCAGAGCACCAAAGCCACTTTGAGCACGTCTGTTTAAAAGCAGGGAAACCATTTCCCCTACATGAAAAGCAGTGATGCCCTCCTGCAAAGAGAAAATCAGCTAGCTTGTTTTAAAGGTCTTACAAAACCCTTGGTATTCACACAGGATGTGTCACTTCAGGAGTGTATGCTCACGTCAAGTCCAACCAAACAGAAACAAACTCCAACATGAAAAGGGACGTTTAATGCCCTTCTGTGTAATCCATTCCCAAACCCCACATAACAAGATCTCAAACCCACAGAGCACTAAAAGGCACACAGAAAGCGCCTGGGCAGGGACACTGAGCAGGCCGACCATTCAGATCCAACACCAAAGCAGTAGTTCAGGTCAGCCGCTGCGTTGCACGGAACTGTCAGGCGGCACAAAGGAGCAAGAGAACTCAAGAACCTAAATCGCCTCCGCCTTGATGTGCTAGGAAGCAGGCACGGTCACACATCGCAGCTCCTCCCGTTACTCCCAGCACTTCCATCCCGGCCGGAGCTCGGAGGGAACAGACACGCCCGGCCCCGCCGGACCGGGACCAAACCCGCGCTCTGCCTCCCGCCCGGTGCCGGCCGGCAGACCCGGGCAGGGGGCGGACTCCGCGCCCGCCGCTCTGCCCCTGCCCCGCCGGGGCGGAGCCGCCGCCGGGAGAGCGGCGCCCCTGACACCTCCCCGCGGGACAGAACCGGGACGGGACCGGATGCGGCGGCCGCCGCCGCTGCGGCGGAGCGATCCGCGACCGGCGCCGGTGCCCGCCCCGCCCCTGCTCCGCCCGCAGGTAGAGCCGGCGCGGGGCCCGCCCGTGCCGCTCGGTGTTCCCGGCGCTCCCGGCGTTGGCGGAGGTCCGTGGCACCGTTGCCGTTGCGAGCCGTGCCGTGCCCGACCACGGCGGGGTGAGGGCGGGCGGGCGGCCCTGGCGCGGGCGGCGTCGCGCGGACCGTCCCTACCTGACAAGCGAGCCCCCTCCGCCGCCGCGCGCGTCACAGCCCCGCCCGCGCCGCGTGACACACGCGCGCACCCCAATGCGCGCAGCCACCGCCCGCTGCCCCGCCGGCCAATGGCGACGCGCCGCCTCCGCTGACGCTGTGCGCGGGGGAGGGGAGCGCCGCCCGGCCGCGCCAAAGCCTGCCGCGCGCTTCGTCCGCGGCAACGCTCCCTGGGACATCCCTGGGGACATCCATGGGGACAGTCTGGGGACTCAGCACACCTTAGGGACACCTATCGGGACCACCTCTAGGGACAGCTGGGTTCCTGCTTCCCGCGACCGGGCAGGGAGGGGGCCGTGATGTGAGGTTCCGCGTGGAGATGCTGCGAGAGTAACCCTGGGCGCCGCGGCTGCCCCGCATAAGCGGACAAGGAGTGCCCGTACTTTGGTGCGTCGGAGCCGACGCCAAGTGAAATAGGAAGGGGGAGGGACACGGCCAGAAGTGGGTGTGGAAGGAAAAAGAAAGGGGGGGGGGGGGGAAACAAGGGGACAAAAAATAAAAAAGGGGGGGCGGGAGAAAAGGAAAGAAAAGCAAAGAAGGAACAAAATAAAAGGAAAAAGAAGGAGGAATGGAAGAAAAAAGGCAAAAGGAAGAGGAACAAATGTCAGAAAAAAAAGTGGCAGAAAAAGAAGGAAAAAAGAGGAAAAGAAAACTGAAGGAAAAAATGCAGGGCAAAAAAAGAAGAGACAGAGAAGGGGGGAGGAGAAACAAAAAAAAAAGAAAATACAAGAAGAGGAGGAAAAAGAATCCAAGGATGAGGAAACAGCATATTGTGGCGCTACCTTGATAAAGGTTTCAGGAAAACCCAATGATATAAAGCTTTTATATTGCCTGTTTGTCATGATGTATCCTCAACAAGCAAATTTTTTAAAAATT
>CM031878.1:62933470-63064141 GCA_018697195.1 Certhia americana
GACACCGCAGAGTAGAAGGACTTAAGCAGCGCGACCACCAAGGGCAGATCGAGTGCCATCTTTACGAGAGTCCTTGGAGACCAATTTGCTTGCTTTCAGTCCATGGTGTTATCTGGTTAATCCCTTCAGGTTAGATTGACCACTGACAACTCCATGGGAGGTTGCGCACCTTTTCTCAGGTTATTATTTGGTGGTTTTCCGGATTCTGTAGGGCTTGTTGTTCCGAGGCATTTGTTTGTCAAATGGCCTTGCACCCTTCATTTGCATATTTTCGGTGGTTATCTCCTCCTCCTTAGTGCGGGCAAACCATTTTGGGACAGCAGGGGCATTCCACCAGGATAGAAAAGTACACGTTGGAGGACAAGGTAATTTTAGTTTGTTACCTTAACAGGCGAAATGGTTTCCATTGAGCACCACCCAACAACTAGTTAATAAACTGTATTAACTTATTGAAAACCAATTTTAGCACCTCAGACCTTCCTACAGTTTCCCCTCCCTCTATTCTTGATCAGGCTTTCATCCGACATCAATTACTCATTTGGAACCTTCGAAATATAATTCCCCTTAGTGTTTTATACTGATCATATATTCTTTGCATTTCATGCTCTCTAATTGGTTATCTCCTTGTTCATTGACTCTCTATTCAGCATTATTTTGTTGTTTTGGGTGGTATCCTGCAGCTGCATACTATCCCAGGACATGGCGTCCACCACACCGGATTTAGGCAGGGAAGTAAACACGTAGGAGTATAGTCCAATGACGCCCATTTTTATTCGGAATATGCTTTTTGTTTTTTCCACCAAGCTCTTTAAATGACTAAAATTGTCTCACTAACCTATCTATGAAGGTCCCATTTTTGGTACTCACCATGCCAATTTTCGAATCTCTTGGAGATATTTTTGACCACTGAAATTTATCATCAATTTCCCAACGCACTTTGAAGATTGAATGTCCCACAGACCTCCTGCATCTGCACGTAAATAATCTACTGCTATCTATTTGTAGATTACTGCTCTGGTTTTGGTTCATTTAGCAAGTGGCTAGGGCGTTCTGCGTTGGACACCATTTCAAGTACTGCTTGGAACCTGATGCGTCAGTTCATAAAATCATATAATTTCAATATTAGCATATCAGTGGTGTAACGTATCCCCAGGAACCATCTTGCCAGGTGGCTGGCCCATAGTTTTAAAAACAATCTCCTCTGGGGTCCTACTTTTACTTTTGCATCTTCTCTGGGTACCTCCTATGTACCCTCTTCTTTCTGTCTGCTGGTTTTCTTTAAGGCTCATAAACCTTGGACCTCCTAGATGTGCTCCTGAATCCTTTGATATATAAAGAAGTCTGGTTTATACTCCCACCGTGCCCTTCTGCCGCAATCATCTGGGGGAGTCTGGTTATGCGTACTCTCGCAAATCCAGATAGGTTGCTCAGGAGGATTCCAAAATTTATTCCATTGTCTCTAGGGCTTCCTATTATCTAGATAATCTCCTTTGCCCAAAGGTTTATCCTTTTATCAGCAACACCTCATGTAATTTGTACCCCTCATGGGTAGATACTCCTTTTCTCGCTCTTCCCACAGCCAGTACCGATTTGTCTCTCGGTGACCCATCCAGTCTTAAATCCTTTGTTATTAGGTACCTTTTCAGCCATCTTCCCTACTAGAGTGTTATAGCTCTTTCCCTGTGCTCAGATACTCTTACTCCAATATGTTCACGCTCAGGTCCCATTGCTCTTTCCCTCCTCTCTTAACGCTTTGCGTTCTTGTCTATTTTGTTTCCCTCTTAATGATGCCATGGGCTTAAGGCGATCCCTCCCATGCTAGCTTTCGTCATGTGAGTGCTCCCACAGACCCAGCATCCCCTTAGATTTAGTTTTCTTAACTTATTCTTTTACTAGTCTATAAACATGCTTTCCCACGTGAACTAGATCATTTCCCACTTTTTTTATGAGGGTTTGCTCTTTCATCCAGGCCTGCCCCTACTTTGGCTACGTATATGCTCAAAACGAGACAGTATCTCTTACAGGGCATTCCCACAAATATGCGCTGCCTAAAAGAGGCAGTGTTGCTCCACAGCCAATAAACTCTCCCTTCCTGCCTGACAGGTATTTAATTGGTAGTGTTATAACAATTAGTTCAGGTATTGATGAACTTCAAGAGAACTCAAGGTTTGCTCATTGGGTGCAGGCATCTTTCTTGCTCCCTAGAATGTTGCTTATCATAGGATCCTCATGCCCCCCAAGCGTCCATATGAGCCCCTCGATTGACCCGCCACCTGGCTGCCTCTTTGAACGGAGACTGTCTAACTGTGTGGGAGTCTTCTCTTGGAATCCGTTCCGTTTTTTTCCACTCAGGTTAGCTTATTAACGTTTTTAGGGAATGCTCTGTAAGAGGTTGCCCTTGAAATCAGAGGGGGGTCTCCTGAGGGGCCATTGTGGTGCAACAAAGTAACTCTTATTGATCGCCCCCAACCTGAAAACTTTACTGTAACTTGTTCAAAACGAGAAACACTTATTAATAGTATTAACAATTTTAACCGTTACACAGTTCCGATCTTATAGGCTTGTTGAAATCTACTCAATTCTTCGTATGACTTTCTTATTGCCGCCTGCTTGGTTGTCTGTAACGTTTCTTTTAAGTTTTCAGGTGTGTATAAATAGTCCACTGGGAGCATCGTTTAGGGTGCGTTCAGCCACGTTCGCTTCTAGGAGTTGGCACTGGTTCCCGCCATCCACTCGGGATAGTGCCAGCCCCTTTCTCGAAGTTTTATTGCAGTGTTTGTAGTAGTATACTTTGAATGGGCCTGCGAACTTAGGAGTTAGTGGGATGTTGTTCATGATTTTTCGCATATCCCCAATTCCCGGGACATTTGGGTGCAGTGTCCCACACATCAAGGGAGAGGTTGAGGAGGTATCCTCTCTTCCTAAATCCTTAGGTGGTCCGCCCGATTGTCTCTAAATCCTTTGGTTCTATTCTCCTCTAATAATTTCCCTGTGGCTGAAAGGGAAAAAAAAAAAAAAAAAAAAAAAGAAAGAAAAATTAAGGAAAGGGACTCCACACATCATTCAATGGAGAAAACTCCTATGTCATACCAAGGTCTGTTCTAATTCGCAAAGGGCGAGTGGTAGACTTTTAGGCCAATTCATCTGGGTTTCAGAATTCGTTTGGTTAATCAATTTTTTGAGGTCTTGTCCATTCTCTCAACCCTCCCCGAACTCTGTTAGGGTGCATGGATTGTGCACCTCCATTTCATCCCTACGCTCTTTAATACACTTGTGTCAGGTTTGAGCAATGAAGTGTGGACCTCAGTCTAATCCAAATTTTTTACAGCCACATATCGAGGACATTTCCTCCAAGATTATTTTATAAGCCACTTCTTCTGCAGTTTATCTTTTTTAGTGGGAGGCTTCTACTCAATGGGTAAGAATGGTCTACCATACTACCAGGTGTTTATAACCCTTGTACAAAAGGGCATTCATTAAAATCTATACATTTTTTGAAATGGTCTTAAAGTTAACTCCCTCCCCCCATGTGGTGTTTTCCTTCCTCATTACTTTTTGGTCTATTTTTGGCAGGTGACACACCTTTTGGTGAAGCTCAAGATACTACCCTACCTATATTTTCTCTTAGAAGTGTCACAGATAACCCTTGGATGTGCCCCATGATTAACCTCTCATATCTCTGCTCCATATTCTCAGACTAGGCTTTATTTAGGAACTACGCCCATCAGATGTCGCCATTCCCCGTGTTCTCCTTGGCCTGTAATCGTAATTTCTTTTATTTTCCTTAAACTCCTCTTACGGATTTTGTCTCTCCTCCTCTTCCTTTATGTATGATTCTTCCAGTCTAAAGATTTTATTGGTTCCGCTGAGTCTAAAGCACTTCTTTAGCTCTCTACGCTGCCCAGCTGAGTTCCTTTTACTTACTTCAACTGAGTCTCCTTTCTGATGTCCCTGATGTGTACACTGCGGGTTTCTGTGGGCCTTGTGCAGTGATATCTGACCATTTGATGGTAACTTCTCCCTTTTTGCTGCCATTGTCAATGTGAAACGGTCCCTTCTAGGAGGCATACCCCGGATACTCCTCTTTTCCTCTATTACTCTTGAAGACCATCAATAAAAAATTTTTAGCGTATGTACGGGGATATCTCCAGATCTCTCTCACCTTGGTCCGGTAGTCTATTAGTTCAATGCAATTAATGTGTTTAAACAGCTAGAGGGGTTCCCCTATAGAAAACTGTGTTGGATTTAGACTTTTGAATGTGGCGCAGTATTCTAAGTTATCCGTGCTCATCAAGACATTTCTATTCAATAATCCTGATCAGTCAGCCACTGTTGACTCTGTGACTTTAGACTGTTTTAAATTTGTTGGTGTAGTAGTCTATTTTTCCTTCAAAGTTAACTGTTGACTTCTTCTAGTTAGGACACATAGCAGCATTGCTTGCAAGCAAGTTGGCCACCCCTAGCCCTGGGTCTAATAGTTTTGACAATAGGCAATGGCTTCTTGCTTCCTTCCCCACTACTGGGTGGTACCACATATGCTATTAACTTTTCTCACTTGTTTACAATAGATCAAAGGTCGTTTTGAGGTCGGGAGCTTATGACTGGTGCTGAGGATAATTTATCTTTTAGATCTTTGTAATCGTTGCCTCATTCTCTGCTGTCCATTTTACTGGGTCATTTTCACCAATTTGTTTGTAGAGAAGTGACACTTTGAGTATATTGGTCTAACCACAGCTTTCGTACCCAATTGCAGTACAATTTCACACACTAGTACACATTGCAGTAACCAAAAGCCTAAGAGCGTCCTATGTCTCTTTTTGTTTTAGGAGCATAGATGTAGAACCCGAGATTCTCTCAGGCATTTTTTGTAACCCCCTTTCCCAATTACGTGGCCAAGATATATTACTTCAGATTCTACAAATTGAATTGCCTGGGACAAACCTTAGGCCTTTCTCCCCAAAAATTCAAAAGCTGATTCTGGGTCCCACCTTAACTTCTCACCTGTCTTTCTCCGATATTAACGAAATCATCAACATACTGTAAAATTTTGTACTTCCTTTTCTGGGGTAATATTGTTTCTAGTAAGCTCTTTAGGCTTGCCCAAAAGGTTTGGGGACTCCGTTAACCCTTGGGTAAGATTCCACCTTAATGCTGTTTTCTTTGTGGGGTGTCCTGGCTTTCCCACTCAACTGCAACCAGTCATGGGCATCTTCTGCTAGAGGACATGCCAAATGCAGCGTTTAAGCTATACTTGTAAACCAAGCGTGCTCCGTGGAATTTGCTTACCGTGTGTAGGGGTTTGGGTACAAACAGGGTGGGCCTGCCTGATGGTCTCTTGTTAACTTCTCTTAAGTCTTGGACCAGCCAAATTCCATCTCCTTTCTTTATTGCCAGTATAGGGGTGTTATGATGGGACATACATGGTTCTAAAAGCCTTCTTTTTGCAATTGGTCCATTTCAAACCCCAACCCTCTGGGACTGAAGTAGAAACCTTCTGGAGATATCAGGTATTGTCTAACTCAGACAAGGAGGAATAACGTCCTTCATCCTATACTTACGGTGGAATATCAATATCCATACTTCCTTCTTCTGCCCACCACCTTTGGATATCAATTTCTCTCAATGCTTTAATTCTTTCTGGTTCAGCTTCATTATTTAACTACCATTTTTCCATCCTTGGACAGTCCCTAGGCCTAATTGACCGGTTAGGTTCCCTTCCCAATAAACATTGTCAAAACCCCTTGGTAACTAAAATAAAATCTTCGCGGCATTGCTAGATTTTCCCCTTATTTCGATTCCTTTGACCACCGGAGCTTAAAGGTCTTCCCTTCTGCCCCAACACTTTCGCAAATTTTTCTCAATAGGTACTCCACTCCTGTAGAGTTTTATGTATGCTGGATCAATCCAGCTCCCACGTCTAGCTGGAACTCATATTCTTCATGTTGGGACCCACTGCAAGTTTGGCCAAGGACCCTTCTTATGACTCTGGGGTCCCTCTATTTTATAGAGCCCTGACACCCCTAATTGTCCCCTCTCAAAACCCTTCCCAAGCCGCCTTTTCCCGTTGCAATGGCCTTGATCCAGGACAATTTCTCCCGTCTCTCTTCAATGACCTCTTTCCCCACCAATATAAACCGTCCAGTTATCTGTAAGACGCTGCCCGGCTTCTCATATATGTTTCCACTTTCCTTACTCACTCGAGATAGTATTGGTCCCTCTTGTGTCCTCTAAACCGTCCCTGGTTTTATTTCATCTGCCTTATTGTAATTCTTGGTTGAACTGCTTTTGCTCCTAACATCTCCCTACTACTGCTACCATGATTCGTGCCTTTGCGTTTGCCTTTTCCTCCTCTCTTCTCACATATATTCTAAGGGCTCCTTTCAGTACTCGTTTGTTTTTCTCCTGCCAGTCTTCCATCTTTTCTTCTCTATTTTTTTCCTTCCCTGATTTCTGGCCGAGCTTTAGTAACAAACTGTACCTTTAGCAACTTGGCCCTTCTGGGCTGGTCAGGGTCTATGTTTGAAATATATTGTCAAGTTCCTCCTCATCAGTTAAGCCAGTTAGCTGGGGTCTCATCTTTCTCCTGGTGCTATCAACGTCTAATTTAGTATTACTACCTCAGGAACAGACTCCTTTTTATTCCTTTAACCACTGAAGAAACTCGTATAGAATTTATCTCTCCCCAAGTATAAATCTTAGGTCCTAGACTGGTCCACCTATTTGGGGGGGGGAGATTCCACTGGTCTTCCAGCTAAATGCCCTAATGCTTTTTTTAAAAATCTGAACCTTGGAGGGCCTGTTAAGGGGCATTCACAAATCCACGCACTCCGCCCCCCCAACACCCAGGGACTTCCCTGAGGTGAAACAAGCTTCTCGGGCCCTCGATGTTTTGGTGACCTGGGGTTACATAATGTCCAGTACAGCTCCTCCATTTTGGGATGCGTATGGATGTGCAGTTTGTTGGACCTATAGATGTTTTAGATGACATTAATATTTGGATGATGACAGGCCTCTGCTCCCTATTGGGGGGAGAGGAGGAACAGCATTGGGCAGTGGAGGGAATATTCTGATTTACAGAAAGGTACTGACGTGGAATATAGGGATAGATTTGTGGAACAAGCAGGAGAAGCTGGGTATTGGATATCAAGGAGGTGAGAAGTATTGACGGGCTGTAGGGAGGTTGAGTTTGAGACAGAGACACCGTAGGAGATTGAAGCTGGGTAATTACTGCAGGGATGAAGATTATGTTTCCAACGGTACAAACTGAAGGCTTAGCATTAGGTGGTTGGCGGTAGAACTGAGTTACTATAGGCGGTAGTAGAAGGGTTTGGGGCCTAATCAGTCTGGAACTTGGGGAAGGGCTTTGGTACCACTGGATAGTTTAGAGGGAGAGGTTTGTAGGTATTTTAGAGGGTGCCCCTCTTTTATTCATCTTCCTTTCTTCCCTCCTTCTTCCCCTTCTCTATCCTTTCCTTTCTTTGTAATATTACATATCTTTACAACTATCTCCACCCTGCTGCATTCGTCGCCAAACAGGTGGCATTTGCATTGTCTCAAGGTGGGGACAGCTTTGGGCCCTTATATGGTGACTAAGTTGAGGGAGCATATCCATTGATCTTGGTTTCCAACCATGGCCCCTCCCCCGGTAGTTGAATTCGGCCACACCTCTGTGCAGTAATAACACCTACTTTATCGTATTCAGGCCTTTCTGTTATCTCCAAGTGTCCCTCTTTCCAGTAACGTCCCAAAGGGCGATTTAGGGGAATATTCCTTTAGTTCTTTCTTCTTAGAGTAACCTACTCCTTTCTATGCAACCCTCCCATCTTTTAGGAAAAAAAAAACACAAACAAACAAAACAAAACTTCAAAGGTGCCCCTACCCACCGAAATATACAGACGTGGGCACCGATCCTTTTAACTAACTCAGAATGCCTCTTTTTATCAACTGATTTATCCGAAATTTCCCTAACTTAATTCTTACTGACCAAAACCAAATCCTCTTTTACAACTTAAACTCACAACTCCACGTTTTTTCTACTAATTCTCACCTCTCCAAACTCGCTGGGGATATGTCCCATCACATCACCTTCGCTCACACCATAGGCAAAGGTGGGTGGTTCCCTCACTCCTATACTCCCTCACCCATAAGGCCCAGCAGCCCTTCTGACCTTTTTGCAGTCACCTCCTATTGACGACCCCCTACGTAGCCCCACGCCTTGTCCCCACGGGACTCTGAGCACTCTTTGGGCGACGCTGCGTGGCTCCCTATCACAGTCCTCCCTTCAGGCCGCAGACATCCCCTTGGCCTAGCTTCCACCAGGCTGACCTATATCTGCTCCCTCGGTCTGTAGCAGTCCTGTCCTATCCTTCTCCTTCCTTGAGTTTTTTTTTCTGAGATCGGAAGGAACAAAAAGACTCTCAGGGTTAACCCTGGGTATTACCCAGCAGGGCCCACCCCTTACCTTCCACCGACCCGGCTGACCACCCCCCCCACAGGAAATGGCCTCGGTTAAAGGGATTGGTTGTGGTTATTGTGATGCCCCGCCTTGCCGCTGTCTCAGACGCCCCCACCCTTGTGCCCCCAGCAGTGTTTACAGCCTCCTTCCCTTGGAGGCTGCGGACAGACACCACCTACAGGTAACAGCGTGTCTGTCCGCGCCTGGGGATCGAGGGACTCTGGACACTTGTGCTGGCATACCCTGGGGTACCCTGTACCAAAACTCTGCACACAACTCACTCCTTACCTAGCCTCTCTGTGCACCCAGAGTCACCAATTCGCTCTCAGACGCCCACACACCTTGTCCTAAAGGGGGCCTACCCCAATTTGTCAACTCACAACCAGGATCTTCCTCTCGCAGACCCGGAGGGGACTCCTCTATCCCCTTAGGAAGCGCCTCGATCACGTCGCTAGTCCTTGGAAGGCCTCACTGTCTCTTCCGCTTTACCGGCCGTCCTCTGTTAGATATCCGGAACCGCGGTACTGAGGGTTTCTTACTCACTTCAGGGTTCCGAGCTGTCAGCCCCCGTCTCATTCACACCACACTCGCTCACCTCCTACTCCCGCCACCGGAGTCACTTACACTTCCAGTGCTCCTCAGCGCCGCTGGTCCCAAGCTGATTCCTCCGGTCCAGACAGCCAGCTGTCCTGAAGGTCCTAGAGGGCAGGCGGCCATCCTGTCTTCTGGTTCTCTTCAGGTGTGGCTATCCCAGACAAGCCCTAAATTGATGTAAGTAAAAAGGACCAGGAGACCAGCTCCTTTCAAACGGCCTTTATTGAAATCAGCTCTTTGGGCTGGGAGCCTGAGGGGTCACGCACACCTCCACGCACACCGCCACTGCTCCCGTGGACGATGCAGAGGAGCAGGAGTGTAGCAGCTTTGCCACAGGGCAGAGCTGGCACTTCTGTCCTCAGGAGAGTCCTCAGGAGGACAATTGCTGGCTCCAAGTCCAGGGGTGTTACTCTGGTTGACTCCCATTCAGGTTATGGTGACCACTGAAAAAAGGCTGTGGGAGGATTGCTCCACCTTTTCTCAGGTGTAGTATGTTGTTGGTTTTTCGAGATGTCATGTAGGCTCATTGTTCCAGAGGCATTTTTTGTCAAATGGACTCTTGCACCCTTCATTTGCATATTTGCAGTGGTTGTCTCCTCCTCCTTAGTGGCGGGCACCATTTTGGGGAGCAGCAGTGGCATTTCCACCAGGATAGGAAAAGTACAATTGAGGACAAGGTAATTTATTTCGCTAACCATTAACATGAGAGCAGCATCAACCAACAACTAATCTAACAATAAACACGAGAACAGCGTCAACCAATGTCTAATTTAATAAACTTAGGAACTTATTACAACCAATTTAGCAAACTCAGGAACCCATTCCTAACAAGTGGTATTTGGGAAAGACCCTAAAACCAGAGATGTGCAAAGAGCAGTCATATTCCAATCCATGGCTTCTTTATAGACCAAAGTGTTTAAAGAGTACTAATTAAACTTTGCTGTGTGCAGTTTTCTACCTCTGTTTATATGCCATTCACATCTTTTATCCCAAACAGCTTATAGAAATTATTTCCTTTATTTACCTGTTTATCAAATAAGAAAAAAATTACATTCCTTTGTACCTCATCTCTATGCACCTTGAGGCAAATTGAGACCCCTATGCAGCTATAAACAAATTTACATAGCACTGAAGGAATAAAAAAGCTGTTCAGTTGTAGTAGAAGATGGAGATTCAAGATGTACTTTACATTTGTAGATTTCCAACTACGTTAGATCTGGGATAAAAATATTATATGCTAATACTGAATTTGCTGTGAGAAGTCATCCATTAGAGTGTTGTATGACAAATGCAAACAACCTGAGCCAGTCTTGGTTCATCTATATTCAAACACAGACTATTTTATTGGGCAGGTATTTTGTAAGTGTCATGTGCCTATGGAACAAGTTGCATGATTTTTGTCTACAGTTCGTTTTAGCTGGCCTTTAGACCCTTCAGTTTTGTGAAAACTTTGTAGGCAATGGTATGAGAGTAGAAAAACATTTTCTCATTAGTATCCTAATTGGAAATGTTTTCATTTCAATTTTTTTTTATTGCAGAATCTGCTTGATTTCTGAGGAAGGAAGGATTCTATGTACTTTCTTATGAAATAGGGTTGTTTTTTGTTTCCTGAAGCTTTCATATATTTGTTAAATAAAGATGAAAAAAAGATGTTTCTATACTATAGTCACTGCAATGTAGTGTAGATGTATGTAAAATATTTTGAAAACCAAATTGTAAATTTTACACAGAAAGTGTAATTGTTAATTGAATACAGAAAGCTTTAAAGGTTTACCAGCACTTGCAATTAAAATCCAAATCACCAAATTTATTTGTAAAAGGATCTTCCCTATCCCAGTCTTCCAGTTCTGCAACATTCCTTCACTCAGTACGTATTTCCTTTGTGCCTTTCCTTCCAAGCCTGACCCAGGGCCCACCACCTAAGTACAAAACTGGAGTGGCTGCTTCCTGCAAGAATCAGAAGAGACAAAAGGGAGCAGAGAAATTAATGTGTACTTGCCTCAACATTCCAGGTTATACTTTCTATATATCCCTGGATATACTTTCTTCCAGCCTTTCTCCTTTATTCCTGTAGCAGGATGTTCTGCCTAAGTGGGGGTAAAACAGCCCAAATTTGACCCTGTTTCCAAAGTTATCACTAGTGGATGGGGAAGGGGCCCTGTGCTGCATTTGGTGTTGAAGAGTCAGCCTGATTCATCAGCCTCAAAGAGAAACATTCTGAGGATGCAAAAAACAGTATTTCCTGACGGAAACTGGCACTGATGAGGATGTGGCAAGTGAAGTTGCTGTTAGAGGAACCAACAAGTCATAGTGCTGATAACTTCTCTCAAGCTGCTGAGGTGATACTGCAGGCCCAGAGACATCTGACTGAATCACCTTGTACCACAAAACCCCAGCCCTTCTTTTCAGTTGCAGGAAATTCTAACACACCCCTTCTCAGAGTATGGAGATTCCACCCTTGAATGGGATGCTGCTTAAGGCTGCTCCTCAAGGCTGAACAAAAGGAATTTGCCCTTGGTTGTTGGTGTGGGTAACCCCAATCTCCGCTTAGTAATTGTTTTGCTGGCTTTAATATAATTCCTTCAATATTGCTGCAATAAATCATGCACTATACTAGTAGTCATAGCTATCTTCACTGTGTAGTAACAAATTCTGATTAAGTTCCCAGTCTAAGCATTTTTATTGTCAATTAAAATAAATAATTATTCTATATTGGCTTACTGTCCTTAACTCTGCAGGACAAAGCTATACTAAGTTTCAATTATGCCTATAAAAATCTTCAGACATAAACTCTTTACCAGGTCTGAGACTGGATTTGGATCCAGCCACACCTAGGTTCCTCTCTGAGGAGAACATTAGAAAGCTAGAGCCTTTCTGAACCTCATGATGCAGCAGGAGTGCTTCCCTCATAAACCTGGATGAAAGTTTCCATTCTGCTCTCAACAGCTCCCAATGTTAACTCCTACACATTACATCTTCATGTTAGACCAGAGGTGATCGCATCAGTACTTAAAACCCACTGATCTGGACAACAGTGGCATTGAAACATTGCTTCAAACCTTATTGCAAAACTGACTTCCAAGAAACTTGGCAAGAACCTGGACACATGCTAGGTTCTGTGGTGCAACTCTTCAACAGCTACCAGGTAGAGTACCTCATGGCTCAACCCCCTGAAACAATAGCAGCTGTCTGGTAAAAATACCTGAAAAAATGAGTTCAGTGTACTGGGTCATCCTTCACCTCTCATATGACTCATTTTCTGTAAGCTCCTGCTTCAATTTCTTCTGGCTTTCCAACTATTAGAGAATTTTCATTCTAGCATAATCTAATAATCATAATTGTGACCCTAGAAATATCAGGGATTTGCTTCTCAAATAGTAAAACTCTTGTCTTATTCAGGTAAGCTATAGGTTTCAAGAATTCTTTTCCCTTTTTTCTTTTTGCTGCAACTCCTGTGGTACACTGCAAGTTTAGAATTCAGTCAGCGTATTTTCATAATTTTTAATGTTTCTTTTCTACCTTTATCTAGTTTCCCTTTTTATTGCCTAAAATTCCTGAATGTGACATGCAAGTTATCTGTTGTTCTATACTGCTGATGCTGATGTTGAAAAACCTCGAAGTTGTTCTTAGGAGATATACTATAGCATTATATTACTTCAAGAATAATGACTCTAAGCTAAATTACATGCCTGGAAGGGAAATAGAAATGTAGGAAATAGAGAGAAGGAGAGTTCCTCATTATCACTCCATCATATTGCTGAAGTAAAATGGGAGTCATTGCAAAACTCAACATTAAAAAAAGCTCCTGGATATACTAAAGAATTATATTATATACAAGTCAGCAATACAGAAAGATTAATACAGATATATACTCAGAAGCAGAAATTGAAAAAAGATGTCTGTGAAAGATAAAATAATAAAATTTTAAAGAAAACCCAACAAAAACGTTAGCAGGCTTTTAACCTGCAGAATGTTTCCTTGATCCCCAACAAAGGCATATTAACCTTCCTGTTGAATTATATTTGCTGCAGTACCTTGATGAGTTAAGCATGAATATCTTTTTCTAAACTATTGAACATCTTTAAAAAAACTTGCAATTTACCATTTTACTCGTTCTTTTCTTATTTTCTGTCACTAATATTGTAAGGAAATACCAACAAACCTTTAAATAATGATACAAAATGTGTATTAAAGCACCTGAGATTTTGTTTCAAGAAGAGAATAATGATGCTACCACTACTGTGAAAATTACTCTGGTTCTTCTATTGCATATTCAGATAATAACATCATAAAACTGAGGCACATTAAAGAAATGAAGTAAAGAGCCTGGGAATACAGAGCTAAGCAAACAGCTGAACTCTCTTTTTGCTTCTGCTGTAGGTATTCTACTTACGCAAAGCACTCTCTGCCTCAGTATTTCTACCTAGAAATGACTACATCAATACTTACAGGATGTTAGAAGGTGTAGATTGTTAATATTTACAAAGCATTTTCAAATTTTTGTATGGAAAAGGTGAAAAAATGCAAATAATAGTAAGCAGAATAAGAATATTATAGTTATTCTATCACTGATTATAGAAGTCTTATTTTCATATTCTTTTTAGAGATTTTCATTATTACTTGCTATTTTCTTCCTCTCTACCCTTCTTTTTCTCCCGCCTCCATTTTGTACTTCATATTTTGAATTTCAATGTCTGTTGCTGTAACAACACCACGATCTGACTAGTACTTCCTTCAGACCCCTTTCAAATCTATGCTGTGCTATTTAAAACTACACATTTTGTGTTTAAGGGGCATGCAGGCTTCCTTAGAATAACCTGATAGGATTTTCCCAGCTCTAAGCTATGATGCAGATACACATTTCTAATTCCTAGTACTTGCCAATGCATCCCAATTCACCTTAAATTGACTATTTGCTTCTCTATGGTGGCTAAATAAGTGATGGTGAAATTAAGTATGGTAAGCATACTTGTACATTTTCATACATATTTACATATATGCACATATATGACTATATACATACCCAAATAAGCAGGCTTAGTGTGCACATACACAATCTGTTTTTCGTATGTGTAAACTGTAATCTGCCACAGAATTTCTTAGAGAAGTAAAAACAAGTCAGCAAGTGCGGTTTAATTTTACAATGACTTGAAACTCAGAAGACACAAGGAAAGATTCCTAGATATGAGGGAATTTAAGTTGTGGTTTTGTTCTTAAAAGCTGCTACTGATCCTTGCTAATGCCTGAGTATAAAGAACAAGTGTGCAGTGAAGTGTCCACTCATAACCCAAAGTTAAAGACACACATTTAAATTTGTGATTTTATATTCAAACACCTGATTTCCTAAAGCTGTTTAAAGACTTGATAAATTTACTGCTGTTACCATTAATTAGAGTCATAGGCTACAGCCTAATAGATGGTCACAATACACTGCTCACACCGAGAAATCTAAATTTAAATAATGTCCTGCATCAACTTATGATAAGGGAGGAGACCTATAGATTATTTCCTGAGCATTTAGATTAATCAAAAAAAACAATTACAGTTTATGCAATGTCATTACAATGATCCCACATTCCTGATATGAGAAATTCAAGTTTTATTCTGTGCATCAGGTGGCATTACAGACTGATACACTGATTTAATTTTCCTACCTCTAGCTCTACAGACCAGCATTGCTAATCCATGTTATTATGCTCCTGACTAAAAAAACCCCAACAAACTACCAAACCAACAAAGCCAGAGCTCATCATTACTCTTAACTAAAGGAATAATAATTTCTTAGCTAAATGTCTCTCCTTGAAAATCATGGGATTTATATCTCACTGCTTACTTATCCAGACTGGTAAACAGTGTAAATGTTTAACATTCAGATGATACAGAAGCCACCTTAAAAGATTTCAGTGGTGTTAAAGCATATTTTTTTTTCAGCTGCAAGAAAGCAGGCCAGCTTTATGTGGATGAGCTTTCTGTTGGTATTTTATTTCAAACTGCAGTTCATGATTTTAAATCTTTGGATACAATACCTGAAGTCAGCATTGATTCCTCTGCCACCCTTCCACCTTAGAGTATTTCCCTCCTCAGTCTTCAACATTTTCCTCACTTGTGCTCCCAGAAATGTTTATGCAACTGTTCTGGAGATGACCTGGCTTTAAAAAAATACTGTTACTTTAAAATGTACATAATTTCATTACATAAGTCTGGTTATGATTTTTCAAACAAAGAGTGCTGAACACCACAGCCAGAAAAGGTGTTGGGCCAGCACTATTCAGCCACACGGTGAGGTGTGGGAGAGGCTTTGCCTATGTTAAGGAGACATAAGAGGCTTCTCTCACAGGATACCCTATTGTTATGCCAATGTACTCCTGTTCTGCTCCCTTGGTCAACCCTGTTAATCCCCTCTCCATCCCTGTGTCCCTCAGTCACTCCCTCCCAATTTCCCCATTGGCTCACATACCCCAATCCCACCTTTGTAGCCTGATGCCCCCTGACAATTGGTCCCTGATGCTCTCCCAGCCCCCAGCACCCATATACTTAAACCTGAACCCTTCCCATGAGCCCTGCCTTTGACCCTGGACTGTCTGCACACATGGCTGGAATAAACATCTCTGTGATCCCATACAAAGGCCCTTCCTGCTTCTCTTTACCATCACCACATCAACAGCTATCCTGGCCACAACAGTGAGGAGTCCTAGAAGGAGGATGAGTGTGGCAATTCCTCAGGCTACTGTTGCCACTAAAGAATGCCTTTCCTGAAGCAACAGGGTTTAATTACCGTTTTGGTGACATCATGCTGATCCCTACAAACCTGGAATAGGAATTTTTTTCTACTCTGAGAAGACAGAATTGTAATCCACATGCTAAGCTGCTTTGTATGCTTAAATATATCACAACCTTCACTGTGAATACATTTGTATAAAACAGTTTTCAGTGTATTAAAAAACCTACCTTGAGGACAAATTCCAGCTTAAACTATTTCTGCATCTCATACACAGTGTACATTCCTCCTCCCATGCTGTGTTATGCTACTACCCTACATTATGCTGACACAGCTTTTGGTAGGATTATATTGTGAAGAAAACTGATAAAAATGAATAAAGTCCTGTCAGTAAAAAAATCCAAAAACCTTTAAAACAGAACTTGTTAATCCGTTGTCTAGAAGTTCAGCCTTTACCTTGAGACAGCAGAACAGGTTGATGATTTAATCATTCTGGATAATTATATCTACTAAAGTAAAGAACAGGAACCTTTCTAAAATGTAAGCAGTATCAGAAGATAAAGGTAAACTTCATTAACCTGAAAATCCCCAAGAAGGCAGACAGGAAACACAGGGGAGAGTTTATAAGATTACATATTTCTTAGGTGTTGTTTCTTTAAGGCAAAGCATCTTTTAGGGTGTCCTGGGTTAGCTCTAATTGGACAATTTTGTAATATTGACGCCTGATTAGACCAATGAAAAGAGTGGACACACCTTTTATAAATTCACATCTTAAGACAAAAAAAAAAAAAAAAAAAAATGCTGGAGAATAGCTGTCTTTTATTTCCAGCCTTGGTGGTGACAAGCTGGACCCTTGAGCCCATCCTAGCTTGGCCCGCATGGCCAGGTCTAGGCTGGCTCCCAGGGGCTTGGCTGAGATTTTTCTGTCTCTGGAGGGGTGGTGAGCAGGCTGACAAACTCCTCACTGAGGAGCTCTTGAACCCCTCATTGAAGAGCTGTCGGGCCCATCACTGAGGAGCTGCCAGGCCTTCATCGAGGAACTCGCCGGGCCTTGTTCTGACAGACGGATGGGGCTCTTTGCCAGCAGAAACAAGCTCTTTCTTAATGGAGCTTGCTGGACTGTGCCAGACAAGAGGCTGTGTTAGCACCAGGGGCAGCTTAAGAGTGGCCTGGGAGCAGCCTTGCAGCCATCACCATTGCAGACCGGGAGTGGCCACATGGCTGGGATCGGATGGATCGGGGTGATCTCACACGGACACCTCGGCATGGCTGGCAATGAACTTTGTGTGCTCAGCTGCTTTAAGACAGCTTTACTCCAGACAGAAGGATAAAAGCATCGGCGACAGTTTCTTTCCCTGTTTTCATCACCCCAGCAGAGTAGAGCTGGTTTGCATGGTGCTGGAGGGGACCATGTGGCAAGCAGGGAAAAACGGTGAGCCATGTTCCTGAAACAGAGCTTAGACCAGATCAGCTTTTCAGCATTGCAAGACTTTATAAAACTGTTTCAGCTAATGGTAAAACATGAGAACAAATGCATTTACAAATACCATTTCTCTCCTAAATTAGGAAAAGAAAAAAGGTGAACACATAGAGATATTAACATGGGATTCTGAAATCAGTAAAGAAAGAGTTAATTTTAGCTAGAAGAGATTGAAGAGATTTTTTACGATTGACTTAAAATCCTTCAAAGCTATGGTGAAGATATATTTGACTTTGTTTAGGTTTCCTTGTAACACATAGAGATGCACTGGGGGGATGTAACACTCTAGCACAGCTGTGAGCTAAGGCAACACTAGCTGAAGCAGATGCATGTTACTGTGAATCTAGTGAGAAACTTGAGCATAAAGAAATGAGAAACTTTACCCTAGAGATAGTAGTAGAAGACCTCTAGTCCCAGAGATAGACAAAGAGAACTTTTGCTCTGTGTTAGAACAGCTCATCCTTAAAATGGCACCCCAATAAATTGAAATAGCCTATGGAAGCAGCTGTGAGAAAAACTGCAAGATATAGGAAGGACTTTGACACTGCAAACAGATTTGTCCTGTCGTGGCTGGCTGATCACAATAACATTGAAGCCACAAGAAAAACTACTTTCTTGAAGGAAGTGTCCATAGTATTGCAAGAAAAATTCTTCTCCCAAAGCAAACTGAAGAAACTATTTCAGAAGTAGTAAACTGACTAAAAGTCCCAGGTTTTTGTCTCTGCGTTGCCAGTAAGAAAATTATTAAGAGAGAGAGAGAGAGAGAGAGAAAAGGTGTTCTAATGTTTTATTCGGATTCTTTTTTCCCTTAGTATGTTCCTTTTAACTCTGTTAATAAAGTTTTATTCAAGTTCAAGCCTGCTTTGCTCTTGATTGAAAAATTTCAAATTGGCAAACCAAAACTTAGACATAGGGTCTAGGATTTATAGAAATTTGTCTCCACAGCACTATGGCTGCTTAAGTGACGTCACATCTTTATAGGAAAGTGATCGAGGTATTTCTCAGAGCCAGTGTACCAAGAGATGCAGCTCTTCCAGTAAACCTCTCCCTAAATGTGACAAAAAATGTTGCGCGGATTTGATTTGTGAAACTGGACTACTCTTCTGTTATTTTCACCTTTCTCTGGTGCCAAGGGTAATTTCAATATTAAAACCTGTTAAAATATTTTTCTCATTTCCTCATCATCATATTTGGGAGGTTTTTTCCGGAATGGGGTGTAAGTTGCCCCATATTTTATAATTTTGGTTTTGTTACCTACATAGACCTCAAGGGAAAAGCCAAAGTATAATTGTTGTCCTGATGTCAGAATCATGTTATTTAAATCCTGTGTCTTTTTGTAATAGAACTGTCCTATCTGGCAATATTTTTTCAGGACCTATTAGTAAGAGAATACCTGGAGGGACACCATGTAATTGCAAACTACGGAGCTGAAGAATTTAGGAAGAGACAACAGTAGAGTTCCCAAGGCAAAAAATGTCAATTTTGCCATTATTTACTTTGAAGTTTTTATGGAGAAACACAAGGATTTCTTTAAAAGTTCTCTAAAGTGGAATTTCTGCTTATCAGAAACTGCTTTAGATTCCTGAAGCTCAGTACCCTGGTACTGGTACAAAGATCTAATCTGCCATACAGTTTTTGACACTCAAGGGTCCATCTCAAACTACTTCTAACTATGGAAGAGCTCATGCATCTTGCCTGGAAAGACCAGCTAGTGAGGTCTCTGAATAAGCATACACACATTAACAAATATATTCTCGAAGAAAGTGAATTGGGGAAAAATAATTTTTAAAAAATATATTAAAAGAAGAGAGAGAGGTGAGAGAGAATTGAGATCAACAGTTTTCTCAGATTTAATACAAATGCAATTGCTATCTGCTACTGGTAAAATAATGGCTGGTAAACTTTAAACTTTACCACTATTAAAAATAATACTGGTAAAGCTGACTAGATCCTAGCCCTGGAAATCAAGCTGGTGCTTGCTGGTGTATCTAATATGCTGTGCCACTAGACGTGTATTTAGTAGATTATATCACATTTTAAACAGTTTAGGTAGCCCCTGGCTGGCCTACACCATATTTTAAGGATGGGTGAGCATGCATAGAGTTTTCTGTGGACCTCTGGCAAGTGAATAACCTGAAACCAGCAGTAGGACTTGCAAACACTATTCCACATAGCAGGAGGCATTATTCCCCTTAGTACTGGGGGGTGCTCATACCTTGTACATTGAAGCCATAGTGTATCGGCACTGATGGAGTGGAAGCACATCCAAAGGCCAGCCCAGTGAATTTCACAGCTTGCAGCAGTATGCAACAAACAAAAAGTAGGCAGATATCTACCTTTCAGCTTTGAACACCTGCAGGTGAAGCTGTAACAAATTGATTACTATGTTTTTCCTTCTTTTTGCCCTTATCTAATCAGCTGCAGTAGATCAATTATGCCATCTAGAATCCATAGCAGGGTAACACAAGCTCTGACTTGAATAAAAAAGTCAACAAAATAGATCTTAAATAAAACATTTATCAAAATAAAAATAGTTTGCTTTGTTTCATAGAATAGATGATGACAAACTCTACTTTATGGATTTGTTGTGAGTTTAGTTTGATTTCCCAGCCAACGCACCAAAGTTGTCGTGGTTTCAATTCAAAACCAGGTGGAAACACCAATTTTGTGTCATAGTTTTGGTTTGCCAATTTGAAATTTCTCAATCACAGCAAAGCAAGCTTAAGCTTAAAAGAAGTAAAACTTTATTAACTAACACTAAAAGGAGAAAGAAAAAAAGAAGAATCAGAATTAAACTTTCAGCGCACTCCTCCTTCTCCACATTTTCTTTCCCACTGACAATGTACAGAAAACAACACTCAGAAATCCCAGTCAGTTTTCCACCTCTAAAATAGTCTTTCTGCAATTCACTTAGGGAGGGAAGCACCTCTCATTCACTATGGAAAATTTCCCCACAAGTAACAGTACTCTCATGGTTCCATTCACAAAGCAGCTGCCGGGAAGATCCTTCCCATGAAGACCCTCCCATGTGCACAGTTCTTTACAGATGTGCCTCTGGGTCATGTCGATGTATGGGGTGTTTAATTTTTAAAAAATCTTCTGTTCAAAGCAAAGGTTCTCTTTATGATCATCTTCATCTCTGGCAACAGAGATTCTCTTCTTCTCTTATAGGCAAAAAAGTCTCTATCACGTCATCTCTCTGTTCAAACTTCTCATGGAAGCTGTTGGGGGTTGGGTTGCTTTCTTATAGAATTTTTTTCCAGAAGTTGCTAAGAAGCTGATTGATGGGTGCTTTTGGGTGCTCATGGGTGCTTGGAAACAAACAAAGGAAAGCAGCTAAGGCAGAGACAGGGTGGCACCCGGACTTCACTTCACTCTGGGCAGGTTTTTTTTTGCTTTCAGAGGAAACTGCCAGGACTGCTCATCTTTGGGACAGCAGAGAGCTCTCACCATCCCTTACCTGGAGCTCAGCTCGGAGTGACCCACCACCGTCTCTTTGTGTGTCCCCCGGGATTTGGGAACCTGTTCTCTCCCTGCCCTGCCGGGAGCTCCTGCCCCACTGCCCTGCACCCGCTGCTTCTTCAGTTTTTCTTCAAAGCTTCCCCACGCTGTGTTCTACACCCTGTGCCCAGCCGGGACAATTCTACAGCTCCAGCTACCGCTGCTGAACCTCGGATACATCTCATCCCTCGGGACTGCTGCTCATTCTGGGAGCTTGTGACAGTACTGAGGGGGGAAGGTGCCAGAGGAAAACTGTAACTGAGTTGTTGTTGTTTTTTTCCCTCTCTAGTTCTGTTTGTTGTCAACATTATAGTTATTGTTGTTAACTTACCTTGTTAAACTCACTAATAAAGAACTGTTATTCCTACCCTCACATCTTTGCCTGAGACCCCTTCAATTTTAGCATTATAACAAATCCAAGGGAGGCTTTCATTTTTGGTTCCCTAGAGACACCCCTGTCTTTCCAAACTAAGACAGAAGCACAGCCACTTCTACCTTGGCTCACTTCAACACTGCATTCCTTTGCTCAGGTCTACAATTTGAACTTCCCATCTCCCCATACTTCTCAATTGTTTAAAGGAAATATCTCAATAAATACAGTCAATCACCACAGCTTACAAGAGATTTTCAGCTTAAAAAGCAACTCCCCGTACTCCTTCCACCTAAGACAATCACTCTTTGCTGACTTCAATATCTTCATGTTGGTCTCTCCACGTGTCTTCCCTTTTGTACTTGTCTCTCATTCAGGGAGAAGAATGAGTTCTAGAGGTCTCTTCTGTGCAATAAGAGTTAATAAAGATAGCAGCCATCTAGGACAGTCAGGTGCTGCATTTGCAGCTGTGCTGGAGCTGTGCCAACATCTTTGTCAGGTTCTGTAGCAGTCTAGGGTGTCAGATTTCAAACCTGTGCAGGGCAGTCACTACAGGTCTTTTGCAGCTGAAGGGGGGATGTTAGATATTGTTCTCTCTTCCCACCCGTCGGTCTTATCAGGGTGAGCTTTTGCTTCTCTTCCCCCCACTGCCCAGAAAGCCATCGGCTGAGTCTGCCAGGGTTAAAGGAGAGGTAGAACCCAGCCTAGGGCCTGCAAAACAGGGCTCGATTCGGCAGATGTTATCAAACTCAGCCGGGCCCTACCTTGACCCACATGGCCTCTCCTCCCTCCCCCCACTCAGCCCAAGGCCCGGTGCAGGGAAAGGTCTTCTCTCTCCCAATGCCAGAACAGAAAGAGATTTCCTGGGGTTAGTTTTGCCTTGAAATGCAATAGTCGCAGAGATGAAATGTCATCTAATTGGTCTAACAAGATGTCAGTCTCAAAGCCAGTGAGCTCACTTCTGTGGGGCTGGTCAAAATACATATAAATTGTGTGTAATTATGAAGCGTCAGACCGGTAAAGCATGGGATTTTCCCTCCTAAGTAGATATTCTAGGATTATGTTTTTACCATTTTAGTTGAAACTGCACTAGAATTGTTGATGGAAGTGCACAGAATATAATGTTTGTAGTTTATCAGCATTACTCACTTTCAATATTAAATTACAGAAATTTCTTGGCTAGTTTATATTAGATGTCTAGTTTGCACTTAGTTAGAAAATAATCTTTTTCAACCGTATGAAATACCATTTTGATTTGATTTATTATACTTTTCGATGATGAGAGAAGTAGATTTAAAGACACATCCTCTGTGTTTCATCTGAGTGTCTTCTTGAATAGTTTATAAATGCAACATGTCTAACCTTGAAAAGGGTGTATGTAGCAAGACTGGTTTTGCTGCATTAATCCAAGATTTCCATTGGCACCTTTTCCATGGATTACTCAAATAAATATCTCTAACTACCCATGTGTCACATTATTTTTCTCCATTCAAGCAAGACATGTCAGCATTGTTATCTTGAATTCTCTATGTAGTAACAAGGATAGCTGTGGACTCCACATATATTTATCACCACAAGATAATGCCTTTTTTCCAGTTATCTATGTCTAAACGTCTGAGTTGTGAGTGCAGAGAACAAGACAACTGAAAATGTAATCACAGCTAGGTGCCAGAGCACAGCAGAGGACCAGGATCTCCTCAGGCCCAGGCAGACATGGGGAACCCATCTCTCCTAGGAACCCCACAGCAATCAATCTCAGCACCTGAGGAAGGGAGCTGAGGGGGTGCTCAGTACAGAGGGGCTGAAGGTAACAGCAACCCCAAGTCCAGGGCATTTCACAAATCTATGAGGATAGGGTAGGTCAGGGGTCAGGACAGAAAATTACCCTACAGGTCAGCATACGGGTGGGTGTGGCTGGAGGGCAGCACTCCTTGAATGTCACCCCTATGCCCATGGGAGAAGGTCTGTCACATAGGTGAGGGTCCCATGTGATGATGAGCACAGCTTTAGAGGTCAACTAGTGCCCCACCAGAATATGGACAAGAAGGGATTTTTGAGTGACATAGCTACCCTCTGGTGGCCTTTTACTTGACATGCTCCAGTTGGCCAATGTTTGTTTCACTGTATGTCCAAAACTAGAGGCAGGAATGCTCTAGATGTTATCTAACTAGAGCTGCATGCAGCAGAATAATCCTTTCCCTTAATCTGTGCTCATATTTTTACAAGCTGGGATGGTGTTAGCCTTCTTTGCTGCAGGGCACAGAGCTGAATCACTCAAATTACTGTATACCAGGACCTTCATCTCCCTTCCAGATGACCTGCTCTCCAGTTTGTTTGTTGGTTGTTGCATCCATAACATTCGACTCTAGGTACAAAAGTATTGTAGAAGAAGATGTTCAAAGCCTTACAAGGATCACAATACAATCTGCAAATAAATGTGCAAATGCAAAGGTAAAAAGTAGTTAAAAAATATAAAGGTTAACGCAAATTGGAGTTTGTCACTTTTTTATGCAGACCTTATGTTGTGTTTGCACAAACTTAATACTTCATAGAATCAAAGAATCATAGAATGGTTTGCATTGGTAGACACCATTAAAGGTCATGTAGTGCAACATCCTGGAATAAGCAGCAACATCAAAAAAATCAGGTTTTCTCAGAGCAACATCCAGCCTGATCTTTAATAATTCCAGGAATGTGTCATCTACAGCTTCTCTAAGGAATATGTTCCAGTGGTTCTTCACCACCGCAACAAAAAAACTTTCTCCTTATCTAGCCTGAATCTGCCTTCTTATAGTTTAAATGATTAGCCACTGTCCTATTATTACAGGCCCTGTTAAAAACTCCCTCCCCATTTTTCTTAAACAGCCTTATATTCTTATTTAAGTATTGAAATGCCCCATAAAGGTCTCCCCCAGAGCCTTCTCCTCTCCTGGCTGAACAATTCCAACTCTAATAAGTTTTGTGGCTTCTTCTGGACTCTCTTCAGCAGCTCCATGTCCTTCCTGTGCTGGGACCCCAGGGCTGGAGGCAGCTCTGCAGGTGGGGTCTCAGCAGAGCAGGGCACAGGGGCAGAATTCCCTCCCTCTCCTGCTGCCCACAGAGCTCTGGATGCAGCCCAGGACACACTTGGATCTCTGGGCTGGCAGTGCCCTTGGCTGGCTCCTGTCCAGCTCTCACTCCCAGCACCCCCAAGTCCCTCTGGGCAGGGCTGCTCTCCATCTCTTCATCCCCAGCCTGGGCTGGCACCAGGGGTTGCCCTGACCCAGGTGCAGCACCAGCACTTGGTCTTGTGTGTAAACTTCATGAGATTACCACGGGACACTGCTCCAGCTTGTCCGGGGTCCTCTGGACGGCATCCTTTAGAAGTGTCAACTGCACCACCCAGCTTGGTATCATCTCCAAACTTGCTGAGTGTGCATTCAATCCCATTGTTCATGTCACTGATGAAGGAATTAGAAAGTGTTGGCCCCAGCACTGGCTCCTTGTCTTGGTATGTATTTGATATGTACTTAATGAGTACCTAATGTGTAGTCTTGGTTTGGAAAGACAGGGGTGTCTGCTAGGGAACTAAAAATGGAAGCTTCCCTTAGACTTGTTATAATTCTAAAATTGAAGAGGGCTCAGGCAAAGATGTGAGGGTAGGAATAACAGTTCTTTACTAGTGAGCCTAACAAGGTAAGTTAACAACAATAACTATAATGTTGACAACAAACAGAACTAGAGAGAAAAGAAAAAAAACCCCAAAAAACAAAACCCAACAACAACTCAGTTACAGTTCTCTTCTGGCACCCTCCCCCCTCAGTACCATCACAAGCTACCAGAATGAACAGCAGTCCTGGGGGATGAGATGTATCTGAGGTTCAGCGGCGGTAGCTGGAGCTGTAGAAATGTCCCAGCTAGGCACAGGGTGCAAAACACAGCGTGGGGAAGCTTTGAACAAAACTGAAGCAGCAGCAGGTGCAGTGCAATGGGGCAGGAGCTCCCGGCAGGGCAGGGAGAGAACAGGTTCCCAAATCCCGGGGGACACACGAACAGACGGTGGTGGGTCACTCCGAGCTGAGCTCCAGGTAAGGGATGGTGAGAGCTCTCTGCTGTCCCAAAGATGAGCAGTCCTGGCAGTTTCCTCTGAGAGCAAAAAAAAACCTGCCCAGAGTGAAGTGAAGTCCGGGTGCCACCCTGTCTCTGCCTTAGCTGCTTTCCTTTGTTTGTTTCCAAGCACCCATAAGCACCCAAAAGCATCCATCAATCAGCTTCTTAGCAACTTCTGGAAAAAATTCTATAAGAAAGCAACCCAACCCGAAACATGTGTCAACTGTAATGAGCCTATTTAAAGATAGGTCTTCATACGCAATGAAATAAAATTTGTCTGAGTTCATTAAGTCCTTCTCTTCCCTGTAATTCTGATTTTTGTGAAGCACAGAAGTAAATTCCTGACTTTGACTTTAAGCAATAAATGCTGCATCTTTTCTGCTTTTTAAAAAGAATAAAAATTAAAATTAAAAATTAAAAATAATTTAAAGAATATTTTAAAATGCTTCTCACATTCATCTTCAAGTGCCATGTGAATAGTCCAGTTTCAAATCTGCATATGGCCAGCTGTCACAGTTTAGCACTACAGAGAATCTGGTATAACTTTGATGTAAGCTAAGGAATCATATCTATCCTTAAATCGAAATTCACTTATAGCTTTGAGATGTAGCTGTAGTCAAATTCAGAAATAAAACATTTCTTCCTTGCATTGCTTGGCACAAATAAACTTCTGAAGATAATGGATATAATTCTCACCACCAGGCAAGCTGAAATGTTCAGTCAGTACTGTGAAAGCCTGTAGCATTTCTTCAGAAGGCCAGCAAGATTTATGGCAAATTCGTGGGGTTTATGTTAACTTTGTTATTTATATAACTAATTATTTATATAACTTTGTTAACTATTTCTGGGAGAAACTTGTAGACAGCTGAAATCAGAAATTATTATCTGATTAACTGGATTAATAAAAAAACAGGTTAATAATTATTTGTCCTAACTGTAATTTGACAAATTGGGAGTGAGAATAGATTTAATGGGCAATAAGACTGTGAAATTGTAAAGTGGTCACCCACTTAGGCAACTATCAAATGCCAATTGTTCAACTCAAAAATTGCTTCATTTTATATAATTGGCAGCCATTCTTCTAATTTTCACAAAAAATCACCTGCACTTTTAATAAGAAAAAAAAGGTAAATTTAGCTTAGAATCCACCTCTTATTTCAGAAGGATAAATGTTGCACATTCTACTTATGTATTAAATTTTTAAACTTTCTTCTCTGGCTCCTCAGTGGTAGCTATGAATTCTGACATAAATCTCTTATTAAGACTGCATAAATCATGCTATGCTTTAAAAAAAACTTTTAAGACTGGAATGCCACCTAATAAAATCTCCAAAATTTATAGACAACTGAAAAGGAGTAACACTATAAAAAATCGAGCAGTCTCCGGTTCCTCACTTGCAATGCTAGCAATGAAGTCCAGATCTGTGTGTGAAGTAATTTCTGATAATACACAAAAGTTACATTCAAAGCTATTAGATCCAAAGCCTGTTAAACTCTCTGGATATACTCATCCTGGTGTATTTTTATCTATTGCTTAACATTGCCTAGAATTATGCTTAGGCATGATTTGGGAGTCAGAATTCATCGGGTCCTTCCATGTCTGACAGGTAGCTTTGAATGTCTGACAGTTTACAGATCCTCTCTTGAAACCTGTCTGGAGACTTGACTAGAAGACCTGCAGTCTTTTTGTGCCAGTTTGCCTCTATTATTTCAAATATTTCCCTGGTGCCTTTAATTTACTGGTGTTTCTGAGCATACTTGACAGGACCTGAACAGTTTTCCTCAGTGCTGTTTCCGGGTGCTCTCACATCCACAGGACAGGGAAAGGGTGTTTTCTAAAATAGACACCTCTTCGTGCATGCTTAAGTGACCTAAAAATTACCCCTTGTCAGAATGACGTCTTCAGAGTAGCATAAAATTTTTTCCCAGCTCCTGATTCTCTAAATGAATCCCCATAAATGCAAGTCCCATAAGACTTGACTACACTGACCTCTGTCATTATTTCCTGACACTGCAGCAAGGGAAGAGCATGAGAGCATGTCAGCATCACTCAGATAGCAGAAATCTTCCTGACCACTGCTGACTTCATACTCATATATTAACTATTATATAAAATACTAGTCTGATTTATTAAAATATGAATATTGATCTAATATCAATACCCAACTGTGACGGACAAAAGACTCTCTAACAGTTAAGTTAGAAAGTGTATGTTTATTGACGGCCGGGCAGCTGCGTGGGATAGCTCTCCAATATGCACTGCCAAAATCACAGGTATTTACAAAGACTTATCCACAAAAATGTTGAATACACAAAATACAAATGCATATTCATACTCCTGTCACCTCCTCTCCTCCGCTTCGTATGCTAATTGACAAAAAGGCTATTAAGCATGCGTAGTTTGTTCTCTGAAATGAGTCGGGGGTCTTATGTGGGGAGTGGTCACCAAAAGGAGGAAGTAAAACTAGTCTTCCTCGTTCTAAACTTTCAATCTTTGATGGATACGTGATAAATGACTCCTTGGAAAAACTTATAGTTTCCTGTTCCCAAGACTGTTTTTAGAGATAGCTTGTGTTTTTGGGGTCTATTGATCAATTTCCTTGTTTTTCGTTACAAGCCCAGCTTACACAAACATAATCTTGACAGGCAATGAGTTATTAGATCCGGGATAGCTTATTTAAAATCTGGTCTCTCTCTTAACCATCCTCTGAATTTTAACTGATTTCAGCAAAGCTTTTTTTTCTCAGCTAAATCAGCAATATCTTCAAAATTAGTGTCTCAAGTCATGCACCAACTGTGCGATGCTCTGATATTTCTGATGTGCTACAGACTCCCTACTGAGGGCAGGCAATACTGATTGTGATTACAGAGTTGATTATAAGCTGTTTTGCTCAGACAAAAGTGTTTACCTGCTATCCCTCTTTTATTAACGAGGCCTCTGGGTCACAGTGAAAAGCCCGACAAAAGCAGTCCCAATGGACAGCTCTAACAGCAGGACTTAAATGCTCTTTGCTCACAGCCAAATACTGGGATTGTTGAAAGGGGTGTAGCACTTGAGACTACCTGCTAAGGGCACATCTAAACTTTTTTTGTGCAACCAGATTAACCAGGGTAATTTTAAGAGAGTAGGATCCAACTCAAGAAATTTTGGTGTATTACACCTGGGGAATGAAGTCTTGTCCTGGGTTGGCTCTAATTGGACAATTTTGTAATATTGACGTCTGATTAGATCAATGAAAAGAGTGGATATGCCTTTTGTAAATACGCGTCTTAAAACAAACAAAAAAAACAACAAACCAAACCAAAAACGGGAATAGCTCTCTTTATTTCCAGCCTTGAAGGTGGTAGCACGCTGGGGTCTAGGCCAGTCCTGGCTCGGCCCACATGGCCGGGTCTAGTCTGGCTCCTAGGGCCCGGCCAAGATTTTTCTGTCTCTGGATGAGTGGGTGAGTGGGGTGCCGAACCCCTCACTGAGGAGCTGTCGGGCTTTTCACCAAGGAGCTCACCAAGCACTATCTCGACAGACGATAACCTCGACAGATTTTTGCCAGCAGAAACAAACTCTTTCTTAGCAGAGCCTGCCGGACTGTGCCAGACAGAGCCCGTGTCAGCACCGGGAGCAGTTTAAGAGAGAGTGGCCCTGGGCCAGGAGCAGCCGCTGCCATTGCAGACCGGGAGCGCCCACATGGCCGGGATCGGATGGATCGGGGCAATCCCACACGGACACCTCGGCATGGCTGGCAGTGAATTTTGTGTGCTCAGCTGCTTTACGCCAGCTTTACTACAGACAGAAGGATAAAAGCATCGGCGACAGTTTCTTTCCCTGTTTTCATCACCCCAGCAGAGTAGGGCTGACTCGCACGGTGCCGGAGGGGACCATGTAGCCAGCAGGGAAGAACGACGAGCCATGTTCCTGAAACAGAGCTTAGACCAGATCAGCTTTTCAGCATTGCAAGATTTTATAATGGTAAAGCATGAGAACAAATGAATTTACAAATACCATTTCTCTCCTAAATTAGGAAAAGAAAAAAGGTGAACACATAGAGATAATAATATGGGATTCTGAGATCAGTAAAGAAAGAGCTAATTCTAGATAGAAGGGATTGAAGAGGTTGGTTTTTTTTTTAAGTTTGACTTAAAATCCTGTAAAGCTATGGTGAAGGTATATTTGACTTTGTTTAGGTTTCCTTGTGACTCATAGACATGCATTGGGGGGATGTAGCATTCTAGTACAGCTGTGAGCTGACACACCAGTAGTAGAAGCAGATGGATGTTGGTGTAAATCTAGAGAGAAACTTGAGCATAAAGAAATGAGAAACTTTACCTTAGAGATAGTAGTAGAAAACCTCTAGCCCCAGAGATCGACAAAGAGAACTTTTGCTCTGCGTTAGAACAGCTCATTCTTAAAATAGCACCCCAATAAATTGGAAACGCCTATTAAAGCAGCTGTGAGAAAAACTGCAAGATACAGGAAGGACTTTCACACTGCAAACAGATTTCTTCTTATATCCCAGGAGGCAGATTTACTTTGTGACATTAAAACCATGAGAGTACTATTGTAAAGAAGTCTCCATAGTATGGCAGGAAAAACTCTTCTCCCTAAGTGAACTGAGGAAACTATTTCAGAAATAGTAAACTGACTAAAAGTCCTAGGTTTTTGTCTCTCCATTGTCAGCAGAAAAGAATATTGTAGAGGGAGAAGAAAAAGGTGTTCTGAATGTTTTATTCTGATTTTTCATAATATGTTCTTTTTAACTCTGTTAATAAAGTTTTCTTTATACCCCTTCCAAGTTTCAACATGTTTTGCTTTTTCTCCTAATCCTGTCTCACAGGAAAAAAAAAACCTACCACAAGTCTGTAGTTATGAATTATTTAGTCCTTCATTGTATAAGTCTCATTTTAAACAAAAACTGTTTACCTATACATGGCAGTAATGATTCAGGGAAAGGAGAGAGGAGAGCAGAGAGGGGAGGGGAGGAGAAGGGAGAAGGAGAAGGAGAGGAGAGGAGAAATTTACATCAATTTATTCAAAATTGTAAACTATCTGCTTTAAACAAGCACTCCAAATTGGAATCTAGTTAGTGTGAGCTTTTATAATAGATCTCTTGAAAGAGCATCACAAATTCTTTAGTGACAGTAAGGTAAAAATACTGTGCCACATTGTAAAAATTTTACCTTTGAGCTGTTTCTTACTCTAGATGTTGCACTACAGGATATGGCCGTAAGTATATTAGAGTTTAAATGTTCATTTTAGAAGCTCTGATACCTTTCCATTTCACACTGATTTTATCCCTTTTATTTCTGAACATAAGAAGAGCCCAATTTGTTTCTCACACAGATAAATCTAGTAAAGAATATTACATTCTGATTAAATTCTGCTATGGAAGGATAATATTTTAAGTTAAATTGGAAAGGTAAAGGTAAGGAACAGCAAAGAATTACTAAGTGTCAATTATATGAGTAACTTTCTGCTGTAGTTTATTTTCTGTTTGGCTGTGCGTATTGATGGCATAACATACACAGAGCTGTGCTATTGTGTTTTGCTGATGCAAAGTTTCTACCCACTGACATATCAACATGTGCCAGCCAGTGGTAGTAGCATTTACAATTTCCGAATGAGATGGGACTGCTGCTGGATATGTCTTGAGCTAACTTTTTTTTGCTAAAGTCTCATTATATATTTGAGCCTATAGGAAGATGACAGTAGCTCACATTCCAGACAACAGATGCGGATTTTTCTATGTTACATTACACTTTAAATTTCTCTCAGCCTATGGTAAATACCATGAAGGATATTGACCCTTTAGCAAATTACAAAAACACACGTAAGCTTGCTTAAAAAAATGCTTGCTTGTAAACCTTAGAATACAAGTGACAGTGCTTTGCCTCTGAGGGTACTGTTCTTGAGGCTACTGAAATGAAACCATTAGAGGAATAGATGACTAAGGGAAAAATGGCTGGGATACTAATAACATTTGATTGGGTAATTGGGTGTTACTACTTGTGTCTCAGCGCAGTGGTTTGCGCTCCTTTTTGAGTTTAATGACAGAGGTTTGATTTTCATGTTAAATCGAGAATGACAGTACTTCGTAAGTTGCTTTCCTTTCTGACATTGAGGGCAAATAGAAAGTTGTTTAGGTTGAGTTACTTTTGTAGGATAATCTTTTTTAAAAGTGCTCTGGTTTCCTAAAAATCCTTTACCTGAAATGAGTCCCACATCAACACACTATCATTCTATGGAATCTTTTTTCTGTTTAATTCTCAATTGTATTGATGATTTTTTTTTCACCTTTAGTTTGCTTTTTTCCAGGCTTGATATTTCTACTTAATTCCTCCTGAGTTTTTTTTTTTTTTTTTGCTTTCCTTCTAATTGTGATGTTGGTTCACCACCTTACTATAAATAACAGTATTTTACGGTAGCTA
This sequence comes from Certhia americana, assembly GCA_018697195.1. NCBI lineage: Eukaryota > Metazoa > Chordata > Aves > Passeriformes > Certhiidae > Certhia > Certhia americana. The sequence goes on from CM031878.1 coordinate 62,965,100, forward strand.
GAAGATTTTCAGATTTTATGTCACTCAGGGACTTCATGGACTTTTCCTTGTTTGGGGTTTTTTTTTTTTTTTTAAAGACAAGTACTTCTAAACCATAGTTAACAGAACATAACCTGATTTTGTAGATGTGTGTTTGCAAAATTTGGATTTCTCTGACTGATATATTCAGGACACTATATATGCTACATTTCAGAAATCAAATTATAAATTTTTTCCTTGTCTATCACCTGTGATCTTACAAATTTAGAGAGCTGCTGTTGTTGATCTCCATGGAGGGACGCATGCTAATCCCACTAGAATAAATATATAATCTGTGTGCTGTTTCCCAGAATCAACATATGAACGAGACATGTATCTTATTACAGCTTTGAAAGCATTAGAAGTATTAGGAACAAAATTTGCTGTGAAACCTATTATTTAAGATCTGCTTCCCTAGTGTACAGAGCTTAATCTTGTAACCTGCTGTACAAGAACCTCCCGTACAGGAATTCTGACCCTCTCTGTTTGTTTTGACCTGCCACTCAGATTTTCTGGAGTGACAGTAAAAACTGTTTTGCCTGTTTGGTGCTTGTTCCCTCTCTTAAGGCCAGCCAAGCTGCTTTGTCTGTTTGGCTGAGTATTGCAGACTCTCCAGGGCGAGACTCAGCAATTTAGACTTTTTCTGTTTGTGGTAGCCCTTTACTGGTAGCTAAACAGGGCTGGGATAGATACCAGCTCATCAAGGCTTATAAATTTGGGGTATTTGAATATTCCTAGTGTAAGTGTACTTGCAAGAGTTACCTTTGATTAAAAATGTAACAAAGCAGAAGTTAAAAACTGGATCAGTACTTGATAAATAGCCTATCTGAATAGGCAAAACTTGGGTTTTGAGGGAACATATTGTTTTATTATTTATAAAAGCATTTAGATGGATGTGAAAGAAAGTTGGGAATGTTTCATTCGTCATTGGAATGTAGGCATGCAATTTGATTTCTAATACTCCAATCTTTTGTCTTGAAGCCTGTCCTGCATCTCATCACAACAGTATTTTTGTTTGTCAGATGGGCTTGATGATGAAATTACCAACAGTACTGTGACCTGTAGGTGTAAGAGATATTGACAGGATATCTTTTTACATGTTCCATTCATTGTTTTCCAGGTATCAGAACTATTACAGTAAGTACAGCTGGTATTGCTAATGAAGCTTGTAACCTAAAACCTGCAGCAATTTGTATGGCATTACATTACATACTAGAGTTTCCCCTCAAATCTCTTGAACCTCCTTTTTCCCTTTGCCCAAAGTGAAAATTCAGATCTGAATAGTTGCTACAGAATTAGATTTTAAAGGATTTTGCCTTTCACTACACTTATAAGTGACCAAGAGAGATTTCAGAATTACTCAGGGCTGCTGAAACTCCTCTGCTATGCCTGGCAACTTCTTAAAGCTTCTTAGCAAATATCTGCCAGGGGCTGAATTTTCCATCTACCTCTCTAAAGCAATCAAATTTATCTGGGGCAGAGGATTTCTAAAATTCATTAGAAATCTAAAACTTATTGTCAGGGCAATAAAGTACGAGAACTTCCTGCTCTGTTATTGTAATTGGTGCCTGGAGCACAAAATGACACGCTATATATTGTCGCATGGTGTCTTCTTAGACACATCTGTTTGTCCTTGGCCAGGATGATGAGTTCAGACAATTTATTGTTTGGTTCCACAGAGAATCTTTCTTCTCTCAAGCTTTATGATTATGGCTGGTCTTATGCCTGTCTCATTCTAGCCTTGTTTCTGGAAAGATGCCCAATGATTCACCTAAAGTTAATACTACACTGTCATATATCAGAAATACTGCTTGATATCTTTCAAAAATGGAACATTTATCCATCGAACTGTGGCAGACTTACTTAGCTTCACCATTATCTGTATTTCCATGACGTAAGATCTTACAGTTGTAACCTCTGTAATATTTTTCTTCACAGGTTACAGTTTCACAGTCATATTTGATGTTTTACTAGAGTCCTGTCCATGCGGGGAAAACATAAAAATGGAAGAGAACTTAATCCAGCAATCATTAGATGTCAACCAGATGAGTGTTCATTATATGTACTAAGTAACTACTGATATGCATGAACTCCAAGTAGTTTTAAAGGGGATAAATTCAATCCCCATTCTGTACTGTCGCTTAAAAATTTTTTCTAAGTTTTTAACCTTTGAACCCATATGAAAGGAATCCTGAAAGACTTAAATGCATAAATTAAACCACATTTCATTTGTATCAGCTTTAATTTACTCTATAGCTTGTCAATTCCCCTTCATTGTAAAATTAAGTTGTGCACAAAAATACAAGACTAATACAGAGGTACTTTTATCTAAAAAACTAGTATTTTAAACTTTTTTGCCCCTCCTTTTCCTTTCATATGTATGAGAAATTATCAAATATTAAGATTGCTCAGTACTGTCCGGAAAAAGTAACATCTCAGGTTTACATTTTTGTAAACAAACAAACAAACAACAAAACCCCCTGGTATTCTGAGGAGGAATTCTAAAAATTCAGGAAAAAAAAATTAAATTACTTACCCATCTCTACTTGTTTTGTAGTGATCTTAAGAACAGCTCTTCCCCTTTATAAACAACTATTTTAATAATGAGAAAAAGAAATTTTTTTTTGTAAAAACCCAATGTCCCATATGTCTATGGATCATTAGCCTATGTCTTATTAAAATTTTTCTGTGAAGCAAGGTATATGGGCTACTGGGACTCTATGAAACATGCAGAGTTTCTTGACTGATTTACTAAGGAAAGATGCTGCAATCAAGGTTATGAAAAACAATCAGGCATCCAGAGCACTGCCAACAGAACTAGAAAGGTGACTTTCTGAAGGCAAACCCAAACTGTCAGAGCGAATTTTTAATTAGTTTTTATACTTACAGAAGCTGAGAGCAGCCTTTTGTTTGTTAAACTTCGAGTATTTAAATTTTGAAAGACACTTCTGTAGTTAGGGATAACTTAGTCTCAGGTGGGATTGATGTCTTCCAGATAATTCAACCAGCAAATTTTGGGTTTCATTCATATAAACCGATATTGGATTGGTACAATTAACTTTTCTCAGATTCTTTTAACAGCATTCATTTTATTTGACTTTAAAATTACATTAAAAGTTACATTAAAATTCATTTGTCTCTGGTAGGATCCTATACTTTTAAAAGAAGGCAATAGGCTGACTTGAGAGAAGCAGGAAAACTACTACCTCAATCTGTTGAATTTGATCAGCTGTAACATTAGACTATGGCTGTTGTCATGTCTTAGTAAAAGGTGTTAAGGGAGATAGAGATCTTTTAAGCTTTCTACATATTAAACATAAAATTATTCTGGAAAAAAATGACTGTGTATTTATAGCCAAAAGCTCAACTCTTGGAATTCTCAGGCTTTGGACTGTCCACCAATCTCTATTTTCCTATCTCCTGGCATGCATTATAAGCCTGGTTTTAATTAACTGATCACATACATCCCACTCTTCACCTGGATTCCTGCTTCCTGTGGTGCACAATACATAGATAATTCTCCCTGAATGAGGAATTATTCATCATTATGTTTCTTTGTTATTGTTCAGTCTATGGTCCCATGCCACATTTTTAAGTTCATGGGCATTTCCATGGTGCTCATCACTACAGTGTCTGAGTGCTTTACAGATCTTAATGTATTTGTCTTCATAGCACTTCTGTGCACTGAAGAAGAATTATCATTCTAATTTGACAGAGAGAGAACTGAGTTAGAATGAATTAGAAAATTTCCACTATTTTTGAAGTCAATTTGAGATGCTTATGAGCTGATTTTTGAGATGATTAGATACAGGGTATGTTTTAGTTTAGACACAGTGTGGGATATGTCCAATGCGTGTTGCAGGTATAGATACCTAATGTTTTCAGACCATGGGAAGGGCTTGGATTTGCAAGAAAGAGGAATACAGAGGTAGTAACCATTTGCCAAAAGTTCTGTTAAGGTGATGTAGCAGTGAAAGATCCATGAGAGAATGATCAACACTTATTGAGGACACTATTCCATTTCACTGAATTTTCAGACCATCCCTTCTTTTCATCAGGTTTCTGCTAAATCCACTGCTGCATGCTTCTAACTCCTAAAAAATTATTGGAAGGATTATATAGCATCCTACCCTGTATAATTCTGATTTGTCCCTAGAGCAAGACTCTTTAGAGAGCACTAGACGGGGAACAAATCCTGTGTAAAATAAATCTCCAAAGTATAATGCAAAGTCGCTTTAGAGATTTATTAATTTTGTGTAGGAAAGAAACATCAATAATGCTTTAAGCTAAGTTTTTGCATGTGATCTCTCAAGTTTTTTTTAAAAACCCAAGCAACAAAACAAAGCTGTGGGCTGCATGTCACTGTACAGATATTCACCTGGATCATGCTGGGTCTTTATCCAGCTCCAAGCTGAGCTGCAGCATAGTGTCTTCAAAACTTCAGTGATAGTAAAGATGATTTGTGAAGGATTTGATATAACCTAGGAACTCTGAGATTTGGAAACTCGTAGTCTAAATCTAAGTTCTAAAGAAGATTGTCATTGTGAGTTCGTGCCCTTTTTGCAAATTTGATCCTTTCTAGTCCTTTCCCTCCAGTTTATGAGAGATCCAGTTTTGTTCCTTTATTCCCAATTTGTGTCTTTTCTTCCCCTAGATGCCCCTTTCTCCCTGTTTATTGCAGTTCTTACTAGCTTAGTTTGCTTTCCTATGGAGCCCCTAATCAAGCTGCAGACTCCACAGACAGGCCTCAGGAAAAATGTCTTTCAAAATACCCTTTGATGCAGATTTTTCATACTGCTGTGCCTTAAGTGATACCTGTGTCCTCACAAACCTATTTTTATACTTCTGTTTAACACATTGCAATTCAAAACACTATTGTTTCTATGCTGTTTCAGCTTGAACCTTATTCCCCCTATTGACAATAGCATGCAAAAAATAAAGATCCATAAGATTATTGACTGAAAATGTAGTATCTGTCCGTGTTATGAATTCCTTGTGTGTTCTGGGTAAATCATGAAAATTTGCTGTCAGTTTCCACCCCACAGAAAAAACAGGGACAGCAATATTTTCATTCTTTAGTCCACATATTTCTTTGTCCATGTCTAGCCCGGACATGCTTAAGATTATTGCTGAGTTTAATTCCACTCTTTTCACAGGGTAGGAGGGTAAAGTCCTTTTGCCCCATGGCAGTGCTACTGGAATAGGATCCTGATCTCAATTAGGGCCTTTGAACTCTTTTCCAGTGCCAGTTCCAGCAAATAACAGCAAAGTGGCAGGACTTATTACTAAACACATAAAACATGCATGGTGCTGTGTGAAAGATTATAACAAAATTGCCTTTCTAACCTGCACAGTAAAAGGATGAAATGGTACATCTCAAAGCCTGTTTGATAAGACAGTCATGATACAAGTGGATTTTAAGAGTTCATAACATTTATTCTAGAAGGACAATATTGTCTTTATTTGAGAAGTAATACATATCTGATATTGCCTCTTTTTACATCATGGTGTAATCTACAGCAGAAGACATATGAAAAAATAGGACTGCTGAAGAACACAAAAACTAAAAGCTTGTTCAAATAAGGCAAACCACTTAGGGGGAAGAAAGAAAAGAGAAGAAGGTACAGAGGAAAAATTAATCTCTTGGAACAGTGTAAATAAGACATGGATAAAGGAAGGATATAGCAATTAATACAAGTCTGTGCATATGTGCATATGTGTTCTGTCACTGTGTCTTGCAGGCATTCATTACTGATCGATATTAATACCAAGTTCTTAAAATTCACTGAGAAATCCCATAGCCACCACTGTAGTACCAATTCATTACAGTTTCAAAATATGAATGATTTTGCTTGGCATTGTGGGACATAATCTCTGCAGCACAAAGGTAAAACACTATAAATCATTTAGAAGAGGAGAATACAGGAAGAAATGTCAGAGAATTAAGGTATGTAGTTAAAAGAGGCACCCAGGAATGTTTCATTTTCACTACTTTTTCAGTGACATTTTTGATTTTATTTTGCTGGAGGGTAGAGAGATGATTACACCAACCCACACATAGTAAGAATCAATCTGTAGAAGATACTTCTTAGTAACCACACAGGCTGCAGCAGTTCTATCTTATCATCTTTTGTTGTGTGGAGGTATCTTATTTTCCAACATAAGCAGTTAAATCTAATAATCCTATTACTGTAACAAAGTAGGATGCTACATTCCTCCAAAGAACAAAAAAGACAAAAATTAAATACATTTTGAGACATTAAAAGAGCCTTTTAAAATCTGCTTTATTTGGTGCTTGGATTTGTGCATAGATGTCTGTTATTAAAGAAATAAGTGAATGATCATTAAATGACTTGTAGTTGTTCTATCATGAAGGACACTTTATGGGATCTTGTCATGGTTCTACTCAGTAGAAGGATCAGGCAATTGCAATTAGGGGAGTCTGTGAGGGATTTTTGTATCTGCTGCATCCTGCACAGGGAGTGTGATCAAGCATCTCATTAAAAGCTTGGTAGAGATTTTGGTGTGGCTGAGAGCAAATTGATTAAAGTTCAGTCTGGATAGTATTACTAAGATAACAGCAGGGAAGGCAACCAGAGGATATGGAAAAGATGATGCTAAGCATGTGCATCCTTCAGCTGCCACTCCATCTGACTTCTAAGCTGGAGAACACCTTACTAGATTTCCTACAGCCTTTACATCATTGTGTAGCTGCATGGATCTGGGTGGCATTTTATTTTTTTTTATCTCTAGATCAGGGCATGATATTACAGTGAACTCTTGAGCTTTGAAACTGATGAAGAATTAAGCTACTTATTTCTAGAGCAAAGCATCATACTATGAACATTTCCTAAAAGGTTTGTGTGCTCAGCCTCTGCTGAGCTCAGATAGAGCAGGTGTGCTGATTTAAGCTGAGCACTGAAGCTTTGGTGGAAAGGGGGTTGACGTCTATAAAACAAGAAGGAGGGAGTTTGAAAGACTCTCTTGCCAAGCAACCTGCAGACCATTCAGCTATAAAATGGGAATAATGCTATTCATTGTGGCACTTGTCATACTAAATGGAAGGCTCTATGCAATTTCTGGGTTGGATTTTCTTGACAAAGACAGGGCTGATCACAACAGTTTTTTCTATTGAGCTACTTGATTATTCAGGGAGCTCTCCTGTATTACCTTCTGTCACAGTCCTGCCACGAGCCTGGATAGCAGTGGGGTAAGAGGTAGAAGTCCCCTCAAAAGTGTCTCCTTAAAGAAGCTGCTGGGTGGCACTGGCACTCATTCTCAACTCACACTCACAACACTACACTGGGCAGCTGGCAACGTGCTCAGCAGCAAAGGAGTGGGAAGGGTCTCCACTTGGAGTTACAAGGCAGTTCATTAAATCCAACACTTCAAGGAGTCCAGGGACAAAGACAGACACTAATGGAGGGCCCAGGGGTTAGATAGGGGGACTGGGGAGAGAGGAGCAGTAAATGAGGAAATGGGGGATGGGGCACTGCGGCAAAACGGGGCCAATGGGAAAGTGGGGATGGGAGAACATTCTAGGGAATACACATATAAGGAATAAAGGGGTGGAGAGGCCAGCAGGCCAACTGGGGAGGCAGAACTGGGGTATATTGGCATGTACATTTCTGAGCCCTGTTCCCTTGGGCCAACTGGCCTCCACAACCTTCACCTGAACAAGATGTGGTTTGTCTGAGCTTTGTCGTGGTTAGAACAAGGCAGGAGCCTCCCTTGGAATGGAGAATGTAGAGCCCCTCCCTCCAAATTATAACTTTGAAATTAAGGGGATCTCGGGCAAAGATATGGGAATAGGAATAAAAGTTCATTTTTAGGGAAACTAAAATAAAAAAAACCAAACCCCAAAACAAAACACATGCAATATTACAAAAGAGCAAAACAAACAAACAAATAAATAAATAAACAAAACCACTGACAGAGTCAGGATATAACCTGTGGAGTCAGGTTGTTGGTAGCAGTCCAATTAAATGGTGGCTGCAGTCCTTCTGGCATGGCAGATGTAGCTCTGTTGAAGTGATGCTCCTGTAGAAAGAGTGGAGTTTTTCACTGAAGGTCCAGTGGTGATAGATGGGCCTGGTCTTCCTCTGAGAATCCAGTGGAAAGACTGCTTAGAGTTCCACCTCCCAGATTTTTATCCAGGTAGGAATGTTTGGCTTCTCCCCCTGGATGGAGCAATTCCCAGTGGAATGATGTAATTTTATCAGTGAGACTCAATGGCCCATTAGCAGAAGATAACTCTTTGGAGGGAGGCTGGGTTGTGGAAGAGACAAGAAAACTGCCCCAGCTATTTTTTTTGACAGTTGGCCATTGACAGACAATTACACACACACACACACACACACACACACACACATACACACATGCAAATGCCAGATTCAACAGATGGTGATAGAATACACAGTTTTGATTACATTTTGCGCTGCAACCCATGTCAGCTTTCAACAGAATCCCATGGTCAGATACTATGTCACTCTACAACGTATTGACAAAATGTCAGACTGTTCCCACTCAGTGATAATGAGACTAAGATAAGGGAAAGAATGTGCAAATATCCTGAAATATGGTTTTAAAAAGCTGATGCATTTGATGGTGCATTTAATAATTGCATTTAATAATCTGGAGCTGATATATTCAAATCCTTCCTTATCCAAATACTAGTATACTAGGAATCAAGGTGAACAGTATTAAGGAATAAATCAGCCTGAAAATGTATCTCTTTTCCTTTGCGAGTTTTCACTGAAATCAGTTCCTTTGTAAGCCTCCCTGCTTAACTTCAGGAATGTCAGAACCTGTATGAAAAAAAGTTTGAAAACAAATTTAAGTCTAAAGGAACTGCAGAAATGCTCTCTTATCAACAATTATTAATAATTTCTTCTTTTCCATATTCCAGTATTTAAGCCAGAAGAAAAATCTCTGGTTTCTTAGATTTTTTAAAAAATACCTGATTTCTAAATGTTAATGGCAACTTTTAAAATTGCCATTAAAAATAGGGATTTATAATATCTATCAAACTATTAGAAACAATAGAATTCTCATGAAAAAAACCTATACAGTTTCATTTCAAACTAAGAGGAAAGAATGAAATTTCACTGCTCCAGTAAAGTAGAAAGAGCTGACTGCTGAGTTTGTGCCTTTTCTCTCTAACAGCTGAACTAGGTACCTCAATCTTTACTTGACTGTCCTGAAAGCACAACAAAAAGGGGAATCAGTTTGCACAGCAGTCTCTGGATTCTGCTTTGGAAGCTTCTGAACTTTCCAGGGATGGGGTCCATAATCACTGCAGAAAACCCACAAATCTCTGAGAAACCTGATGGTTCCTGCTGCCACTGGGTGGGGGTGGGGTGAATGTTGGGAGCTCATGACCCTGACTTCAACAGGAAGGCTCCTGCCCCACCCTAGGGCTTACAGCCACAGCACAGGCTTCACCCTGAAAGTGGAAGAGGAGCCAGAAGAAACCAGATGAGCCTTCAAGTGAAGTGTTTGGGCCACCTGGCCCCAGACTATCCAGGAGGAAGGGATTGTAATAGGCAGCTCCATTGTAAGAACTGAGATACTGAATGCCTTTCTTGTTGTCTTTACTAGCAAGGCCAGTCAGAAAGGAAGGAGCAAATAAAATAAGGAAGATCCCATTCTTTGAATTTGGTCAGTGAATACTTATAGCAAAATGGACTTCCATCAGTCCATGGGCTGTGGTGGGATGGACCCACAAATGCTGAGGGGACTGATGTCACTGCAAGGCCACTCTCAATGATCTTAGGTCATGGGGATCAATGATCATGGTGACTGGGGATCCCAGTGGGCACCAAGTGTTGAACTTGCTGTTGAACACCAGCAATGTGCCCTCGCAGCGAAGAAGTCCAATGGCATTATGGACACCTTAGGAGTATTGCCAGCAGGTCAAGGGAGACAATCCACTCTACTCAGACTGGGGAAGCAACACCTGGGAGTGTTGTGTCCAGTGCTGGCTTCCCAGGACAAGACAGATATGGACATACTGGGAGAGTCCCCTTAAGGGTCACAAATATGTTGGACTGGAGCATCTCTTCTAGGAGGAAAGGCTGGGAAAGTTGGGACTGTTCATGCTGGGCAAGAGAAGGTTTAGGGGAATCTCATCTGCAGGGAGGAAGTAAAGAGGATAGAGCCAGGTTCTTTCCAGTGGTGCCCAGTAACAGGAGCAGAGGCAAAGGGCTCAGATTGTGACCAAGCACTGCCACAGGTTGCTGAGGGATGTGGTGGAGTCTCCCTCCTTGGAGGTATACAAAGTCCATCTGGATATGGTCCAGTGTAATCAGCTCTAGGTGGCCCTGCTTGAGCAGGGGAAGTTGGATCAGGTGACCTCCAAAGATCCCTTCCAAACTCAGCTATTCTATCGTATGATGAGAAATAAATAATATTGTACTTTCTGATTAGTTTTTATAACTCATAATTATTTTATAGTCCATTAAGGTACATAATGTATGTATAGTACTGTTTTTCCTTATGTTGACAAGACACATTTTTCTTGTCTATTTCTTGGACCAGAGACTAGTGCATGATACAGGGTACTACAAAATAATGCCTGATACAGAATGCTTTTGCCTCATCTTGGATAAAGTTCAAGACTTTATTCTTTAGAAATTTTTTTTCAGTTCTAAATGTGAACATTACCAGCAGGTAATCTAGGGGTAAAAAAGAAAAAAATGAACTCAGCAATCACATTTTATGCTAGGTGGATGGGTCAGGTTAAACAAGACAATATGAAATGGTTCAGCTAGATGCAAGGGGAAGTTGCTGTGATATGGCTATAAAGCTCAGGAAAGGAGCACTTTTGTGGGAATTCATGGAGGGAATGCTAGGACATTTCAGTACAGGGGAAAAAGGTTTGCAGATTGATGTATGTCTGAGTTCACAGAGGATGAGTCTGGAGTGACTGATGGGTGAATATTGACTATTGAAACTGGCTACATTTCACATTTGCTGCACACAGTGACATTTCTAATGCAATATGGCCAATCTGGCAGTCCTCCATCCTTCAGAAAAAAGCCTCCAAACTTCTGAATGAAGAAGGAATACTTTGTTCTATTATGTCATGTTCTCACACTGTTTTTCTTTTCCCTTTAAGATGCTGTGCTCTGACAATCTGGCTGCCGCACACTTCCTTTGGATCTGTTACTGATGCAAACTAGATAGACTCTTGAAAAGACTAATACTATTTACTGCATTATTGAATCTCAAAATGTTCATACTCAAGTTTTTCACTCTTATGATAAGCTTTGTTGAAAAGAAAAAAAGGATGGACATTATTACAGGTGAATTTATCAATGTTTGTTTACTGTGAGAGTTTCCAACATTTCACAGATGAGAACCTGAGTCTCCAAGTCTCTTTTAAAAAATTATACACCAAAGCCAAAATTGCCAAAACTATGCTAAAGAATTTTTAAGCACCTCTTCTGTTTTTTTCCTTTGACTAGTTGCCTAAAGATAGAAATATGCACTAGCTCTTACATTGAGAAGGATCTATCTATGTTCCTGAATCTATAATCACACATTTGTTAATGATGAATGTTGGAATGATTGTGTACAAGATGAAAAGATGCTGTTACAATCTATTTAGAAAACGTTGATTGTCCAAAAAAAAAAAAAAAAAAGGATATGGTCTATATGTCACATATGCTTCAAATTAGTTATAACCTGGAGGCAAAGTTATCTTGAAAGCATCTGGATTATTTTCTAACAGGTAAAATACAAAGCAGGATCTTCTATATATCGTATAAGTGCCATGGATCACTAAAAGTCACTGAAGTGCTGGGTGAGCAGCTGATGGCAAACAGTATATAACATGCAGGGTGGAAAAAAACACGAGTTGCCAGTCTGAATAACATGAAATTCATGGAGTTCTTCTACCAGTACTACAACATCCTTGAAAACTTTGAAAATCCTAAAGAATAAATTCTTGAATAAGATTCAAGGAGAGAGAGGAGGGATAATATCATTCATTATTTTGTAATGTGACAAGTTTATTTGTGATGAAGTATGAGTTTGAAACTGGATGATTGCTTATTATATTCTGATTACCTGTGTATGTGAAAATGGAACTCATACTCACAAGATATATGTGTGTGAGACTTCACAAATGGATTTTAAATCTTAGTAGTTGCCATACTAAGCTACTTAAGTCCAAATCTTTAACCTTCAGTTTCGGCCATGTGACCTGCTGTCTAATACAGAGAAATATAAGGTCAATAATGGTGTCCCTTGCTTACACCAGCATGCACTGGGTACCTAACACTGATTTCTTATAAAATTGATTCATTGATTCTTCTTATAAAGCTCAGCTTTTTCAGTGCTGACAAGCTTGCTGCCCACCACCACAGCTCTCTCTGGATCACAAATCTTACAGGGTTGGTGGGTGCTTGATCCAACACACCAAACATAGTCACAACCTAAAAAAGAGATGCAAACTCTAAGCACAGCAAAAAAGAACAGAAAAAACTGCTGAAATTGCCTATGCATTAAGCTTATGGTGAAATATATTGTAATTACTTGGTAGGTAGACGTCCCTCAGGAGGAAGAGACACCCAGTGCTGTCAAGGCCAGGGAGTTTTCAGCAGGCTTTCAGAGAGAATACTCCTAATGAGGGGAAGAGTATATATAGCTCCAGGTTTTTTTCTCAATTCTTACTCACTTATATCCATGACAATAGGTTTGTGAAAGTAAATTAAAAGTCTATTAGTGAATTGCAATTTCAATAATTTTATTGCAATTTAACTTTAGGAGTAACTTGAATGAGTTTTTCTTATAGGGCTGCTAACTTGAAATTTAGTACAGCTTAGAATCACTATCCAGTGGGAACTTACTATCATGTCTTTAAATAGAGAAAATCTCTTACATAAATGGCACTTTGATAGTTTATGCCTGTCCATCTTTATGAAAAATTACCCACACAGTCATCTTGCTCACCCAGAATCTGTGAATTTTTCTCCAAGCTGCTTTTAGACTGGTTTAACATTTAATAGAAGCTGTGATGCTTGAAGACTTAAAGCATCTTCTAGTTCAATCATATTCAAATGACAAAATCTTTCCTATTAATTATTATAGCAGTATGAAAGCAGGCTGTAGACACTGGGATTTCAAACTGGTTTAGTCAAAGAGATAGAATTGGGAAAATAAATTGTGAATGTGATTTAAAGAAAGATAAAATCTCTGCCATTTAAGCAATTGTAACTTCTAGGTCAAGATTTGACATTCTTTAGCCAGCAGAATTTGCTAAGTCTGTCTTTGATCTGCAGTCCAATATTAGCTTCTACTAAATGCTTCACTTGTTACTTATTATAGGTCTGACATCAACATGTAGCAATTGTAAAAGAAAATGGTTCAGCTTTGGAAAGCCATTTCAAATAGTCATTCCTTCGCACACAGATGTTTTTCTCGTGCCTGCTAAATTACTTGGATGGATCATCTCTTTACTACATTTGGCTTAGTGAGAGGAGCTGGCTACAAAAGCACTGCTATGTCCTTTGTATCTGCCTGAAGATGATGTCATCACCCACCTACCCCCTTGTATCAGGAAATAAAAACAAAGAATGGCTTAATTTCAGGCCAGTTAGCATACTATATTCAAATGAGGGAATGTGGAAGCTTTAAGTTTAAGGATGGAACAGCCAGCGAGTCTGTTCGCAACCATACATCTTTACAAAAGAGTTTGCAAGCTGTTGCATGTTCCTTCTCTTTCTGAAAACATTTTAATTCAGGTGTATCTTTATTTCTTCATATAAACAGCAAAATTAGACAGGAGCAATTTTCATTTAAACATTGTCAAGATCTAAGTGTAACTTTTTGTTCAATAGTATTAAAAACAGCTGAAATATGAAGCTGGTTATAAACAGCTGAGAAATGTTCTTTCTAATTCCCTGAAAATTTCCCTGGATTACTCTAAAGAGATCTAAAAGCAAATTTCCACTGGCCTAGGAAACTTGCATTCTCTAGCTTTTTCAAGGCTTGCTCTAGTATAGGCCTATGGAGAGAAAAGCTTCCCTACAATGCTGAGTTATTAACTGTTATAAATCATTGTGCCTAGGTGTTCTACTTTCCTCAAGATCTTTAACAGATGAGCTCTGGCAAACCTTATTGCAGTGCTTCAAAACATTCTTTTCCCAGCTATCTAACTGATCTTTTTCTGAAGATTATGCCCAGTAGATGAGTTGAAAAAAGAAGAAAGTTTTTGAGCTTCAGTTGCTTTGTAAGCCAAACCTTTAATGTAAAATGTGGCTGACAAAGGTGAGCTGTATTATAGTCGTAATCTGTGTACAGCTGACTGTGAAGTATGTTGACACTGCTGTACATAAGTGACTCCTATCAGAATTTTGGTGAGAAGCAGCTGCAAGTTGGTAGAATCATAGATAGCCGCAGCTGTTTGAGCATGTGTTTCAGAGTCTGTTTTCTGTCTCAGGAATGCTCAGTTTATCACACATAAGAGAAACATCTTTGTAGTGCACTTTCCACAATCAACAAAGCTCTTTAATATTGACATTAAAGACAACTAATGTACTGGTTGATCATTTCAACTGAGGGATCAGTAAGTTTAGTGACTGAGCTGCTCTTTTTTCTAATGCAGAGATGAAATACAGCATAGGCAAAACAAGAAGAATCACCTTTCAGTAATTTTTTATTCATGGAAAATATGCTTATCAGAAAAATATCAGTTTTCTACTTTTTGATGCATACTCCAATTTATAAGAAGAGTCTTTAATGCCTGTTCTAACCCAAGGATTCAATCCATTCAATTCATTAAAGAAACGTCAGAGCAGGGATACAGAGAGCACTACATGTAGAGGTTCCTTTTGAACTGATGAAGAGAAAATGAAGATGCTGAGCTGTTCTCATATGAGAAGTATGAACAGAACTTCTCTAATACAAAGCCACAAAACTGAGAACACAGGCATAACAAGCATCATGGATTTGCCTCTTTATGCTAAATTTATTCATTTCTTGGACCCAGGAGAGAGGGATCAGGCAATTCTGAAAAAAAGACTGAGAAAAGTTAGCTGGAAGGGATTAAGCAATTTTTTCTTACTGCCTCTTCATTTTGTCTCAGAGAAGAGAGAGAGTTAAAGACAAAAGACAGTGGCTACCTGAGATTGCTTAAATTTATTGTGCAATTTTTATTTGGAGAATGAAATGGAGGAAGGACATGGATACATTCTGGGGCTTCAGTTAATTCATTTGGAATCAAATACACAGAAATTTCATGACTTCTCAGAAAATGTTCTTCTGTCAAATTAGATGTTGAGCATGTCATGGTCTCCCTATGCATCATGTATCACCAGAAAGGTTACACTCACAACACACTAAGACTTCAAGAGAAAAAAATTAGAAATCCGCCATACCACAGTTTTGTTCAGTATCTGTCACTTCCTGTGGCTACTGAGTCCTTGCAGACCATGGAAACTAAAAAGGAGATCATTTGTGAATGCAATGGTCCTTGAATTCACTGCTTTCACCAGAGTGATGAATTCAAGGAAAATTCAAAAGCAGAGTGGCTTTTTCTTCTAGTCAATCCTTTCAATCTGCTCACTAATCTGATCCTTTGTAAACTCACGTTGTCCAGGAGATGTGCATCATTCATAAATATATTGCTAGTTTAGAATGCATTAATTTACAAATGTGGTTATTCTACCTGGGAAATGATCTTGCTGCCTCCAGTACTATTTGGTCAAATTATCAACCTTACCCTCTTGTTTTTGACCTTTGACAAGCCCAGATGTTCAGTCTCAATCAGCACAGGCAAACAAGCTTCCTTCCAAGTCATGAAAAGCTTCTACCACTACCAATTCTCTTTTCTTTTTGTATCCCTGTCACAGCTCAGTCAGCCTGAAGTTGGAAGGGAAGTTCTTTCTATTCCCCCTAGAGAAAAATGCCACAGTATAGGTCTAGGTCAATTGGTATCTTGGTAGATTACCTTCTTTTTTCTCTCTGATATAAGAGAGGAAACACTTTGGAATATCCAGTGGAGTTTAACTAGTTTAGCAAACTAAAGCCAGTACTGTTCATCAGTGAGTGTTCACTTTCAAGAAATGTTTTAAAAATATAAAAATAAAATTATAATATGTTATAAATGTTCACTTTCAATAAATGTTTATATTTTCCACTATCTGTCTGCTACCATTGCAGATGAGATCCTGAGCTAGCAGACCTTCAGTCTGACTGAGCAGACCTCTGGTGTGACTTTTATATCTACACAAAAAATGAAAACATTGATTAATCATGAAACACACAAAAAAAAGAGAGAAGAACTCCACTAAAGTGACTTAAGTCTTCCATATATTATTGCCACTTAGAAAATTTGTTGCACAAAAAGCTGACAGAAGGATAAATTTATGTGCAAATGAACTGAGGGCAATTTTTTTTCCTTCAAAGATATTCTAGGAATTAATCAGCACTACAGAAAACTAAGTGCAAGTTAAAATCCTGACTTATTACTCAGTGGTAGATTAAAAATGTGTACCTTACTATAAGCTGTCTTTTTCCATGCTGTTCATTCCTTTGTCTCCCTGCGGTGTGAAGCCATCTGTTGTGTTAACAGAAGTACCTAGGAAAGGAGGACAGCATATACAGACACTAATATGAATGCTGAAACTTCAGATTAACCCCCAACTTTTATCCACAGGATATTCTCTAAAAACAGTTGTGCTCACCAAAGGAGGGGATGTAGGAGGATTTTATCATGCACAAGCAGGGCTGAATCACTGTGCTGGCTCTGGCCAGGGTAGAGTTAAGAAATGAGGAACAGTTGAGGTAAAAGCAGAATCATACCAGTGCTGAGTGCAGACCTTTAGTTTCAGGAAGAAGGCATTTCATTGAAACATGTGCAGCCTGTGGAATTTCAAGCATACCTCAGGCTCTGGTAGTGAAATTTGGTTTATAGAATCTACTGGCTTTTTTTTCTTTCCTCATCTCAGACATCATTCAGGATAATAAAATGATTAATTTTTCAAGACACCAGCAGTCATCTCTCACAGTATCTTCAATTTAAAAGCCTTGCTCATAGATCTTCTGTGATATGATGCATCATTTCCCATCATTGCTGGCAAAAGTATAAAAACGATGCCATCTGTTGTTGAATTGGATACAGAAATCAATTCCTTCAATTGGGCAACCAATCTGAATTGTTCACAGCAGAAGCAATGTTCAGGGCATCCTGAACCTTCACAGTCTGGATTGGCAATCACAGTGATCCAATAGGTACTCAAGTACCATTCAGTAACTAAAAAGATCTCATGAACACAAGTTAGACAGGTACCCTTCACTCTTTTAAAAATTCCAATCGCAAAATTAAATATGAGTTCACATCTGGCAGTTGAAAATCAGCCTGAAGATCAGTGAAAATACATGACAATAATACATGTGAACAAACTAGTTCACAATATTCTATTCCTGCATGTCAATTTAGTTTTCCATCTCTCTTTCCTGAAAATTCTTTAAAGAAGCCAATTCCTGTAGCAATCAAGGTGAAAGCACAAATACTATGATGTAAGATGAAATTTTAAGGAATTAATAAAAAATCTGTAAGCCTCAAACGACCAAGCTTAAACTCAATGACAGCACCCTGTGTTTTTCATACTATGCAAGCTCGAATTTATTGAGAAAGATAATAATGCATTAAATTTAAAAATATTATTGCAATAATCATTGTGATATTGACTGTGATGTTTATTTTGCATTACATTCAAATAATTTCAACTCTTTTGACCCAAGAAACAGCCTGGAGTATTGACAGCTCTTCTAATTAGGACAAAAAGTGTTGATGCCCTTTCTGCAACTCCATTTACTTTATTCAAAAGTGGCCTGGTATTTTTTCTTTTCTGTGTTAACTCCTATCTTCCTGAACACTGGAACAACTGAATAAGAATGTTTATTCCATATTCACTATCTCATGTTATGTCAGCTGTGCCTGTGTGCGATCTTATTCTCTTAACCATTTTTTTAGGGTTACATTCTGTTCTTCATATAAATCTTCAGCTTTACCTGAGGCTGTCAACTTTCATACCATGAACTTTAAATGAATTTGGCTTCTTCCTCCCAGCCCCTCTTAACAACACTGGCATCTCTCCCCTCACCTGGGAGATGCAAACCCCCAAACTGAAAAACCTGTGACACTAGTCCTGCAGCCAGTAATGGGCACCCCTGTGCAGGCCAAGCTCAGCATGTCCCTGAATTCTCACTTTTAGTGCTTTAGCCTTTGGAAAGGAAGTTACAGAGCACTGCTGAGTAGAAAGAGAAGTGCACTTCATACAGAGGCTGCTGAACTGTGAATTATGTGAGACCCTTGATTAGTGTAAGGAATAACTGGATTTTGTTTTTAGAGTCAGTGTTGTGATCACCACACCTTGAGAATTGTACTTGATTAATTTTTTCACTTTTAGCAGCAGAGAGAGGATTAATGAAATAGGTATAATAGTGGGTTAGAGAAAATAAGCTACCAAAACAACCCCCTTAAATTAACCTATGCAAATAACTTTGAACTGACTCTTGGATGATTTTGCTTCCATTTGTCTCTCATTTAAATGAGATTGAATATAAGCAGCTGTTTCATATAATGGAAATAACTTATATCAGTTACTGGAAAACTTGAGGAAAGTATTTCTAAATTAGCTTTTGCATTTAAAAATGTTAAAGGAGAAACAAGTGTTTGTCTGTTGGGTGCAATGTCTTGCAAAGGGGAAGACATCAGTCCAAGCGCCTGTTCAGAATCAGGCAATTGTTGTAGCCTCCAGCTAGGATTAGAATCTTCCACTTCTGTGGAATCTGCTGGGATGGGTTCCCACTGCTGAGGCTTTCCAACTATACATGAAACCTCTCCACCTGAGAGCTCTTGCAACCTGAAAACTTCTATTTCAGTTGGCATTTTATTTTCAAAATGTTTTAGAAATATGTTAATCAGCTTTAGCAGAAAAGGCTGGAAAAGGCTGTAAAAATGGTTAATCACAACAGAGTTAACTAATTGACTGTCCAACTTGTGATTGGTGAACCACATCTGGCCCACAGGCTGCTCATGTCAAGGTTCATGTCAAGGGCACCTCAGTGTCCCAGAAACTTGAGAAAATGCTGCAGCAGTGGCTGCTATGACAGAGGTGATGCTGCTCAGGTGCCCTTCTATCCTTCAGGATAACAGCAGGAAAAACAGCAGCTGCACAACAAGAATGATCAGGGCTCCAGCCTTCAAGTGCATCCCCCATGGGATTGGATTCAGGGTGAATACTCATAGTGGATGCATCTTCACATCCCGAGTATCTTCCCTTTGTTCCCTTCCAGAACAAAGAAAGTTGGGATTCAGTGGTTTTTCCTTAATAATTTGATTTTAACTGCATTCAGTCATCCCTGAAAACCCTAACCTTAGGTTTTTATTTATATTCTTAAGATAAATATTCTAGTTGGTGTCTGCGATTTGCTTTCAAATTCTGTCTGGTGTGTTTTTTAAATTGATGTTCAGAAAAGGAAGGACTGCCTCCATATCTGGAGCTGAAAAGATTGTCTTGCCTGTTACAGGATGTAATGCCAAAGTACAAGGATAATGGTCTGAGTTCAATAAAATGACATTTTAATTACTAAGTTATTTAATCTATTATTGAAAAACTCTATAATGCAACTCTAGAAAAGCTTCCTACACTGAAATATTTTTTTTTCTGGAATTGCATCAGAGGTTTTCAATATTCTTAATTAATCGTGGCTAGATTATCTCACTACAATATTAACAGCATATGAAGCTTCAATATTTCATTTCATCTTAGTAAAAATGGCCTGCTAGAACCAGTGAGTTGTTCAAAATGGATTAAGGTACAAAATCCAAATAATTAAGCACTGATTTTTTTTAAAAGCAGATGATTGCTCTCAGATTACTTCCGCCCCTTCTACAATTAGAATATCAATATGTAAAACCTACTTTAAAGAAAGCTTGATCCTCCCAAACACACTTCTCAGGGAAAAAAATACATCAGTATCTACTGATTGTGATTACTTACATTCTTTGAGGATCTGGAGGTCTGTAACTCTGATAAGGTTATTGAAAAGGAAGTTTTAAATTCCAGCAAGCATATATTCTCATTCAGTCAAGGTCACTTTTCAATCCAATGAATGTCATTTCATAAACACCCCTGAACAACTGTGTTCTATTATCTAAATGGGAAGGAGAGGTGTTAATGAGTGTCTAAGGGATGAAATCAATTTAGCTTGGAGGCACTCAGCTGTTAGAAGAGTTGTGAACATGTCTGGCTGCTAATATATGCTGATCAGTATTAATATCGCATGATGACTAAAATGCAACTGGCATGACATTCCTGAAATGAATGGTGATTACAACTCTCTTTTCTTTATCCTCTTATTTCAGTAATAGCTTCTGGCTGTGTGAACTAAAACATTTGCAACAAACACAGCACTGATTTGAAGATTAGTACCCATAGGCACCTTCTAGTCACCGTGGTCTATTGGAAAAGGAAAATAAAGGACATTTGACCTATAATTTACTGGCAGCAGAGGATTCTGCATGGCTCACTGAGAAAGTAAGAAGGACCTTCACTAAGGAATTGGAAATACAAGTTTCTCACATATACTCATGCTCACAACATATCCTTAATGTGTTGATGCTGAAAAATGGAAGTAGAGTTTTCAAGTACTGAAAAACAGAATATACTAAAGAAACTTGTTTTGTCGTTGTGGTCCCCCCCCACCCCACCCCAGCATGATGCCAATAGTGCCAGAAGAGAAACAACATTGATTAAAGTTACAAAAAAACCCATGATAAACCAAAAGTTTTGTTGTCTTTGCAAATGGGTATCTTGTTTACTGTGCCTTTAGAGTAAAAGAATGCAGAGGGAACAGGAAAAAATCAGGGATGTCCAGCCTCTTTGCACCATCCTTGTATAACACAAGTACTCCAGTGAAGGCAGCTTTGCAACTTGGGCTGCCTGTCTTAGAAAAAGATTCTCTTCTTTAAAACCTATTCAGAAGAAATGATTAAACCTGTTCCCATAAAACTCCCACTATGATTTAAGAGTACTCAGCAATGTCTGAGGGAGTAGGCAACAAAAAAATCGGAACTTGAGGGGAAGAGGGAAAGGAAGGAAGGAAGGAAGGAAGGAAGGAAGGAAGGAAGGAAGGAAGGAAACTATAAACGAGTTATCAATGCTCACAATGCTCCTTACTATAATATTAAAAAAAAAAAAAAAAAAAAAAAAAAAAAAAAAAAAAAAGTGTACAGGTAAAATTGGAAGCAGAAGAGAGAATTTCAAGTTCCTACAAAGAAAATAGGATCCTTAGAGAAGGTAGGTTTTCAGATGTCTTTATCCCAGCTTGATAATGCAAGTGTCATAGTGTAAGAAATTGTTGAAGAACATTACAAATAATTCCATTTTTATGCATACATTCCTTATATGAGAAAATAAGAAGGTATACCTAATTTGTGTGCAAGAGGAAACAACTTCCAAAATCTAATTCTTAAAAAATTAAAAATTCTTTAAAAACTTCGTATTAAACTAAAATAATTTCATTATGAAATTAATTACTTAATTTAAAATGGACTAATTATTAATAGTAGACTTAATTCTAATAATAAAAAAGACAAATTGAAGCATGTCAAATTTGCAGTATTTGTTATATTGTCTTGAATGTTGTGTCAGCCATGGTCAAGCTGGAAAACATGTTGTGATGCCTCAAAAATCTAATTGTTAAGCATCAGTTCCTTGTTCCCCACCCCCCCCCCAACAGAGGAATGAGAGAAAGTAATATTTCTGTGATGATGAAATGCCACCGGGGAACCTTTAGGACAGTATGATCCATCACATCACCTTGGATGAAATGCACCTTTTCTCTCATCTACTTGTCATACCAGGAAGAATAGACAATTTGGAGAGGAAAAATGACATGGGACATAAACAAAAAGAAAGAAACACTTTCAGCATATCTGTGCAAAAAAACTTGTCGATGGGTGAGGCTCAGAGATGTTCTTTAATCCATTGGAGTGACCATGTGCTCTCTAGGCAGCTCCCAAGGCCACATGGCCAAGAGCTCCTTCCAAAGGGCACATGGTTTGGAGGCCTGGATCCAAAGACCTAGGGGTGTAGCTGGCTTAGCTAGATAAAGGGTTTACCTGGGCAGATATCCAGTTGTAGCTATGGGGCAGGGGCCTGGCCTTATAAGTCTAAGGTTTCAGCCCCCTGCTCTTCAGGGTCCTTTGTCCACTCCTTGGTGGGCCTGGCTTTTTTATTTATCCCAGCTAATTGGACTGCTACAAAAAACAAGGTCTCTGTTAATTGCTAAGGATCAGTCCTTAAACTGTATAGAACACAAAAATAATTACAGTTGCTTTCTCACAGAAAAAAAGTCTTCCTTTCTATATTTTTAACTTTTTTTTTTTTTTTTTAAATCAGACTAAGATAGTTTGCACATGCATTTGTCCCACTCCAAAGAAAGTCAAATTCTCTGCATCTCAGATGTATTTTAATCCATCCAGCAATTTTGTAAATATATTCAGAGGGATACACTGACAGTCTTGTTACTGATACAAAACCATGGGCTTAACCAAGACTACAGCATGTGGATTTATTTTCTAAATAAATATAGCAACTGTCTATTTTGCTTTATGTAATTCAGATGACATAAATATTGCAAATCAATTTAAACACTAAACTAAAGTTAAGATACAGATTTAAGGCAAGAGTGTAGGTAATTCAGTTCTAATTCTTCTGCCAAAAAAGTAATTATTCCTTTTCTGTTATTGCTCTTACAGTAAACCTGTAGGTAGAGCTTGTGAAAGAAATAGAAAACAGAACACAAAAGGAGATTTTATACACCTTCCCCCACCCCCAAAAAAAAAAAAAACTAAAAAAAAAAGAAAAATGATAAAACATATTACCAAAAAATTGTAAAGATTATTCAGTGCGAAAAAAACGACTTTATAGTGCTTGTACGTATATGGAAAATGTTAGCAACCTAATTTAAGGCATTAAAAAAAATTTAAAAATTAATATTTTCAAAGATTAAGTGAGTAAATTGTAAGAAAAGAGAGAAATAAAACCCACTTGGTTCAGAATTAATATTCTTTAAAAAATAGAATTTTGGATCCTGCAGATCAAGGTTATACTATTATTGATGTTCAAAATAATTTTAAAAATACAGATTGTGCTCTAGCATTTCTTTTGAAAAAACATGAAGACTTTGAAAGTCATCTGTCACAATGTGATTAAGAAGTAGAACTGAAAAACTCTTTGTTTGATCCACTTCAGCTGTGTTCTAACTCACTCATGCATTGTAAAACAGATAATATTGTTCAGAGCAGCATTCCTGAGTTTAAAAAAAAAATATATATATATATATATATTTCAAGTTGCTGATATTATAAAAATCAGAAGAAACAAGAAATTGAATGAAGTTACAGAGAGTTTTTACCTTATTATTTTGAAAACATCTTTTTGTTTTGTTTTGTTTTCTGTATTTCTGTTTTCAAAGCTGTAACTGCTAAATAAAGCAATTTAACCTAGTCAGTCATGATACATTTTCTAGGCATTTAAAATTATGCAGATCTTAAAAAATTCTTTAAAAACAGTTTTTAAAAGGATAGTCTGATTTTGGGGGTTTTTTTAAGCAAAGGTTAATCATTAAGAAATGATTTTTTTTTTAAGCAAAGGTTAATCATTAAGAAATGATAAACCCTTCAATCAGAATAAACACATGCTCTTTAAGAAGGACTTGCAATGACACATTCTTGAAGAATGTAATTGTTTAGCATTATTGTAGTGTTTAAAACAATACATAATTTTAAGAACACAAAATATTGTGTATGTTTTGGAGAACAGAGATGATGATAGAGAATAATCTGGACAAGTGAATACCTTTTAGGAAGGGACCTGGGAGAAGCAAAACTTTCACTGCTCTTCTGTAAATCCTCTGTATCTTCTCCAAGGACACCAACATGAACATAAGGCAGCTCCTTTTCACCTTGAGAAAGCCTGAGGGGTGCAGCAGCCGTACCTGCGAGGACTTTTTGAGTGAAAAAACAGCCCTGGGAAGATACATCTTCATGCTGGGGCAACTGTGTTTCATGTTGCACCAACGTTTTGCCTTTAAAACTTTCAGCAGCTGTTCTGTGAAAGAGGTTCAGGATGGAGAGAGGTTAACCTGCCCTGTGTCATTCACAGCCTTCTGTCTTGGGAACGTGTGTCACCTCAACCACAGCAAAAGCCCTGGCTCATGAAATAGTAGTGTCAAAATCCAGGCCTTTGTGCTGCCAGTAAACTGCACCACTGTACTTGTTCAGTGTCCTCTCATGGGAACCACAAAGCTTTGTTCTTGCAGTAAATGATGAGCAGGGAATCACCTGCTTTCCTCTAAGTATCCACGGCAGTGATAGGAGTGTGTGCCCTCTTAACTCTATTGATGCTTCCCTTCTGTAGTTCTGCTGAACCCAGTTGCATTATTGTAGCCCATGGTCCATATTACTGTAGCCATGATCCATATCTTACAGCACATAAGAAATATTTCTTTGGATTTGTATGTGCTAGTCTGTTTTTTCAGTAAAATCACTGTCACACAAATAGCTCTCACCTGAAATGGAGGTGTGCATGATATTAATGATTTAGGCTGAGACAAAAAAAAAGCAACCTAGGAGACATTTTATCTCCAAACTTAGTCCTCCAAATTTAAATAAGATTGGACTCTGCAAACTTTGGTAGAAGACTTTAAAAGAGAGGTTTATTCATAAGAAAAGCTATCTAACTTGTTCTACAAAAATAATTGATTATTTTTACTACTGCTTAGCACTTTGCCCCATGACGTTGACTGGAGTCTTACTAACCTATAATTTCTGCAATATCTATTGGGTTGCAATGAAACACGAGCAGATGAAATCTTAATAGTTAAAGAGGTCAGATCAGTTTTAATTTCAGAGATTATTCTTCCATTTTCTTGATATAATGATATTGCACAGAAGAATTTTCCCACAAAGGTCCTATATACAGTACCTCTGATGCCTGCTGATCCTTGGTTTTTTTTTTTTCTCTTTTATATATTCTCTGTATTCTTTACACATATATTTTTAGCTCTATAGCCTATTATTGTTTTTATTGTTTTCCCAGTACTTCTCCCTGCCCTGATAGGCTGAAAGACAAAGGGTATTTCAAAGCCCTTGTCCTATCTTGATTGTCCTTAGAAACCAGGGCCAAAACTCAGCTCTTCAAGACAACATTTTCATCATTTTCATCAACAAGTTCAGTTTCCATCTGAGGATGGAGGACTTAGAAGGGGCTTGGTGTGGAGCGGGAATTGAATCATCACTTCAGCTCCTAACTGGTGATTTTTTTCAAATATGCTAATTTGCTAAACTTATAAAACTATTTTCACCCCATGTGGTTTGGCTTTTGTGGACATTTTCCGTATCTGCCCCTGGAGGCCTTCAATAAAGACATGCCTTTATATTACCTCCTATATCAATATTATCTCAAAAGAATGTAGTTTTATTTATATGTTCTTTAAGGCATCACCTCCACTCCAAACATCAAAATATCAGTTATGTGCAGCTTGTCACTGAAAGAGAGGAATGCGCACAAAAATGAACACAGTGAAGAAACAAAAATCACAGAAATGAGAGCAGTGGCATGTTTGTTGGATTTACTAACATTCAGCACAACATATAGGATGCTAACTGGACACCTGGGATGTATCAAGAAAAACACTCTTTTGTATCCCTATGACCTTAAAAAAGATTTGTCATAGGATCAGGAGGCAATTTAGGATTGTACTGTACAGAAGAGATGATATATAAATATGACTTTTACTATGCCTCAGCACTTCTAATTTGTGCTAAGCAAGGTTATAGCTTCATAGACAAGTTACCAACATTCTTCTTTAAGTGTTTTTTACAGACTTTCCATGTCTTGTGAGGAATTACCATAGCAAAATAATTTTGTAAGTTGATGCTTGTTCTTGCCTTTGTGTTTGTCCAAGTATAAATGCAGTAGAAGGCTGACAATAACTGAACGAAACCACAACACTGCACAACTCTCTAAGATCTACTGGATACAGACATCTGGATATTTAAATTTTTTTACTGTAACTAAAAGTAATCACATAAAAGAGATGAACATTGTCTCCATTTTGGCCATAAGCAGAATATCTCTGACACAATTTTGTCCAAGCAGTTTTTGCTGAGGAAGAGAATTTCAATACATTTTCTAAGCATGCAGGAGAAAACACAATTTAAAACCTGCCATAGGTCTTAAGCTGGTGTCTCCTAAGGCTTCCAAGTCTGGAAGGAGATAAAAACTGGCCTTTTGTGTTGTGCCCTAAAGCAATGCTGGAGCTTTGTCTTACTAACGTCCTGATAAACCTGAAGTGTCAGGAAGGAATAGCACTAGACTTCAAAGGCTTTTTCATTGAGTTAAAAAGTTATGGGGTAGTACTAGGTTTTCTAAAATTCATGCCAATTGCTCTAAAAATTGACTAGATAATAATGAATGGTTACATTTAGAAATAGATAGTACTAGAGAGTACAATTTAAACATTACATAATACATTTAAAAAGTAAGTTTATGCTAGGAGGAAATGCTAATTTTGTCTATATTTTTAGCCTAATGGGTTGAGCAGAACCTAACACAAGAAACTGCTTTTTTGCTCTTCAGTTTCAAGAGTGAGGTTTATTTGTAAGTACTTGCTTTTTCCTAGTGTAAAGCTTTCTCCTTCTGTGCATTCCTGGAAAATTTTTAATTCATATGAATGCACTAAAGGGAAGAGATCATGTGTGGTAATTTTAATCTGAATGTTCTATTTATTTGATATAATTTTTGGTCCTCAAAGTTATATCTGGATCTTACGCAAAAACATTAATTAACATTTTTCCAGGCAGCTTACTAAAACCAGATGAGAGGCAAATGTAAAGGTTAGAAATTAAAATGCCCTCTATGAATATCTTCCTGGCTAGGCATATATTAGTTGTCACTTTAGTTGATCTTGCATGTGTGTGTCAGAAAATAGAGAATATTAATTTCAATATTTTAATTACTTGTGGTCAAATTTACATTCCCATATGCAAGAAAATTGATTTTTTCATTTAAATCAGGGGGGGTTTTTGCACAAATCCAGGAACTCAATGAACAGGGAGGCATATATATAGTTCCCATGTTTGTCTTTTATTCTTGATGAATTATCCTACTCATATTCAAACAAATTTGTTTTGGGAGGCTCAAGTTTAATGCAAACTCACCCTCTCAGTAAAGGTTCCTATAAGGACTAAAAGGGGTGGTTACTTCTCTGGCCACCCCCCACTTACCTCAAAAAAACTCTACTCCTAGTTGTATTTTACCAGCATTTACCTCCATCTTGAAGTACTGTAGCATTCCCATTATCTTCTGTAACTTCCCAAAACTAACTACTGCAGAAATGGATGGTCCAGTGGTTGAGGTTATGCATGAGGAGGAAGTGCCTGCATCTAAATAACCTATGAAATTTTGCATGACTTTTTGGGAAATGTGCATAACTCTTCAGAGTCTTCCAGAACATGGAGAGAACCCACCACTACCTTCAAGCCTCAATGTAATGGATGAGGATATAGATTTAGTTTGAGAGAAATCTCTACTGCCTAGGAAAACAGAAGGTTACAGGCTTTGTTTCCCAACTATTCTACTGTATCTATTGCTGGCGATGAAAAATATCATAGTTGTCTCTGTATGATGTCAGTTTGGTCCAGTGTAGCAATACAGGAACAGGAAAATACTGTTTCTGAGATATCTGCCTAATTCTGGTTCCAGGAGGTTTCAGTGGTTTGGGACTAGACTGACAGTGCCCTCAGAGTCCTGTGTGCATGTTTATCTAAAGTAAACCCCAGGTTTAGTGCACTGACACTGATGTAAGTCTGTTTGTTACCAAATTTTAGTTGGGTTGCAATATTCAATATCATGCTTAAGAGAAAAAGTGGTAGGAATGAGTTATTACAAATCCACTATCTCCTCAAAGCAGAGCACTGTGGTTTAACACATGTTCAAAACCTTGCTTAAAATAGCAATTTCTTGCCAAGTTTTACAGAATTTTTGTTCATTTTACAGGTTTATTTGCACACATTCTCTTGCTTCCTCCCCCCTTGAAAAAAAATTAAAAATTAAATTTTAAAAGGTCTTTGAATTCCTTTTTAGTCCTAAACACTGACATTCATGGAGTTTTCCACTTAGAAAATCCTTCACTATATTTGCACTGAGCATGAATGACACAAAATGGGGAGTAAGCCACCCAGAATATCTAAGTTTATTCTGCAGTGCAATAACAAGAACTATCATGCCTGAGGATTTCTGGAGTTGGCAGGGGAATACCCTGTGATTTCTGACAGCAAGTGGTGTCTGCTATCCATGGCAGTTTGTGATAATACACCATCTATCTTCAATAGCATGCCTTCATATTAATCACTAAAGACAATTACAATGGCTGTGGTAAGTTACGCTTGACACTTCTGACAGGTTACCAAAACATTAGGAAAATAGAAGTTGGTGGGATGAGTACAGAAGTAGGAATCACACAGTGCCAGGGTTTTCCCAGAGGTTTTTTTAGTTCTTTTCAGTTAACTTTCTGGAAATTTTTGTGGTGCTCTCTGCAAGACAAATGGAAGAGGGTTGTAGATTAGCTGAGGGCACAAATTAATGTGAAAATACATCTGCTATGTTTGGTTTGGGATTTTGAAACAACTCCGTCTTAGCTTCTATGGCAAAGAGATCCTGAGTAGGAATTTCTCAGTTCTAGAAGTCAATATACTGCCTACAGGCCTTTCTACTGTCAAGCTACACTGCACCATTTAATTTATCTTTAAACTATTGCCTATGTTTTCTCTGTCACCTAAAGTACCCTCTTCATTTCATGGATGAGATTAATGCAATGAGCCCCCAGTCCTTCTTAGTACCTTGAAGTACACCCCTAGAAGTCTGGTGATTGCTGGTAATACAAATCATGTTGATTACAAAATTTGAACAGATTTTTCCTCTAAATTTCATCTTTTCTTCATATTTTCATTTTTATCTCTGGTATTTTTTCATGCCCTACATACACTATCAAATTTTAAAGAAATTAACAACATATGAGCATAGCTTTTTTGTGATTGGTTTCAAAGAATTTGTAAATATCTCAAGCTATATTTGAGTAGGAACTATCACTCACTAATCACTTCAAATACTCAAAAAATAATGGATACCTGCCGTTTTTTCCTCTCTCTCAGAGAATTAATTCCTGAGAGAATGAGTTAAGCTGAAACAACTTTTAAAATTAACAGTGATATTTTGAGAATGCATTGCTTATGCATTTTATGTTTCATCAGCAGGTCATGCCTCCCATAAGACCATGCAAATGAGTAGAGGAAAAAAAGATCCACAATGCTTTTTATGGGACATATTGCTCTGACTGGCTGAGCTAGAAGTACAATTCCTAGTGAAACAAATGGGTTCTATATTTAAAGTGTCTTAGTTACTACCTGTTTGACAACAACTTTCTTAAATTTGGCAGATTGGTGGAGCTCCCATTTGTTTTGTTGTGTGTTTATGCTCTACCTTTGAAATTTGAACTCAAATCTTACATCTACAGGAGGCATTTGCCTTCTCCCTCCAAAAATTTCCCCATTACAATTAATTTTGAAACAATCCCCACCCCCTGGGTTGTAACCAGAAGGAGTGAGAAAGAGAACTGGTGGTTAGGTCTGGCCTAAGAGCACAGAAATTACCTTCCTTCCACTGCAGATAAGCAGGGTGCAGTCATGCCTTGCTGCCTTCAGCTGCTTCCCGCTGGGGGTGCATTTAAAAGAAACCTGTGTGCAAAGCTAGCTTTTCTGAAGAACAGTCTGACAAAAGAAGTTGCTAAAATAAGAAGAAAAAGTGAAAGCAAGCAAGCAAAGCTCTAACAGCTGCTGTAACTTCTAGGATCATTTGTTAAACATATAAACCCCAAAGTATAAGCATGAAAAGAGTTCTCCAGTGTGATGAAGGTATGCTGAGAGGGACAGGAGCTCCTGGTGATGATAGAAAACACAGCCATTAGTCCTCCGGTGAAACAAGAATACAAATAGATCTGCTTCATAGTTTCAGCAGAGCTTCTCTTTGCAAGGGATCCCCTTGCACCTCCAGTCATTCCCCATATACTTTTCCTCTTTTCTTGCTCTTGAGAGAAGAGACTTAGGGGATTTGGCATCAGATCCCTTTTTATTGCTTGCATAGAGGAGAGTGATTCAGCAGATAAGGGAAGCCAGCCAACACGCTCAGGAAATGTTGTGCCAGCCAGGCTGCTAAGCATGGGGACTGCTAGATTTTAAATATTCTTTTTTTGTTTGTTTTTGTGTTCAATTTTCTCTTTTCACCTTAAATAAAGTCAGCTCAAAAAGACAGTGGATCTGTCTTAAAAAATAAAACAAAAATAAAAACAAAAAACTCCACAATCAAACAAAAACATCCTCCCCCACTCATTTCCAAATAATAACTGTAACTTTTTTCATCAGAGTTTTCTAATTCTACATGCAACCTAATGAAGGGAAGCTAACACAGCTGTGAATGCAAACATGTTGCAATACCTTGCATGCTTATACTAGATTATCTCCTTGGTTGTACACAAAGGCTGTAACATGTTAGCTGTCAGGTGGTTTTGTGTGAGGATCGTGGGTTTCTTCCTTTTTTTTTTTTCTTGTGCAACCTTCTTGGGACACATCTGCATTTTAAATACCGTATGACAGAAAAAGTTTGAAAATAAGTCAAAACCATTTTTTTATCAAGTAATATTCACAGTTTAGTTTCTGAAAATCATTCCCCTGTCACTTCACTTTAAAATGCTGAGCTGTTTACTTCTCTGTATCAGTGCAAACACTTCTCACATCGTCCTCTGCGCTCTGAGTGGTTCTAAGTCATTGATTTGCATAATGGCAGTGTTATTGTTTCCCTGGGTAAAAGGAAAATGTGTGTCTCAAAATACTGATTACTATAATCTCCCCACTCTGACTGACTCTGAGCACAATTTTAAAGCCTTTTGTTTATTGTATAGTCACGCATTCTCTGTTCCAGCTTTCTAGAATTCAAGGGTAAGAAATGATTTGCATAAAAATAAAGTGATGGTTGAAAAGTTGAAAAATTTAGACTTTTGATGACAAAACAGAAACGGAAGAATTAAGATTGAAATCAACTGCTTTTATTATGCATTTCATCCTGCCTTTTTATCTAATTGCCTTCCTTCCAAATTCTGGTTTTGTGAAGGAGTTTTCTCTGCAGACTTTTGAGTGTTCCCCTTGTGTAAGAAGAATCCCAGACTTTGTTCAAAATAATAACTCTCCCTAATAAACTGTTACTTATTTTTCTTATCAGATCTGATTCTGCCATTTCCATCTTCTTAACACTAGTATATATCAGCATTTTTTTCCCCCCAAAATAGCACAGGTCAAAATTAGAATCAAGCCCTAAATACATAGAATTAAGATTACTTCATATATTATAAAAGCCAATACAGTGATATAAGACAGAAAACAGAAGTTGTAGGGGAAGGTTATTAGAATAAGCAAGGGAAAAGTCACCTAGATATTGCTGACAGAATAACCAATGGTTATAAGATGCTCAAAGGTCTATCTGGCTTGTAAACTAAAGGACTGTTTCTTACTTCTTAAAGTATTCTGAAATAGTTTTTCAGCAGGAATAGCAAGGGTTTGTGCTTACTTATAAATGTTGTGGTATAGTGTTCTTGTCTAACATAGCTGAGGATTGGAAATGATAAAATTATCTGAACAATGGGTGTCTAAAGCCCAAACCCAAAAGACCTGCTAACAGAATACAGGGACTATTGAAAGATTTATCTAGATTTGCTAGATTTTGAAACAATTTTCTCTCTTTCTGACTGAAATTATCCAAGGAAAAAGCTAGCAGACATTTGGCAAGCAGAGAACACCAAACTAAGTTTATATGTCTCTTCTGAAAGAGAAGTCTATCTGAACAAAACTAATTTAATTATGCAGTATAGGGAATACATAGAAACAGAAAGAAAATACAGCCTCATTAGCAGTATAGAAAAAGGGAGTACATTTTTTTTATGTTAGGCAAATACATAGAAATTAATATACATTATGTACATAATGTACAATAAAAAATTAATACAAGAACACAACATGAAAACAAGTGTAATTCAGTATTTAATGATGAGTAATAAGTAATGATTTAGAAGATGATGTTAATTGAACAATAATTAACTTTGCCAATGAGAAGAGGACAACAGCAAATACAAAATGTTTGATATGCACACTCTTACTTTTCACATCTTGCTCTGATGTATGTGCTAGATAAAGGTTAAATACTAGCAGTCTTGCAATGATTATTAATTTTCCCTGTAATTTATATTTTTTTCTACAAAGAATCAATATAAACTATGCCAGAGAAAAGGCTGTGTAGAACAAATTTCAGGAGTGTGATTTTTGATTCAATACTCTGGGATTAAAATACTTTACAATTATTTTCTACACTTATGACCATATAATTTAAATAATTCAAATCCTAGTACATTCCACTACCTCAAACCCATGATACTTCTTTACTTCTCTTTTTATCCTATTTAAATTTAGGAAAAAAAAAAAAAAAAAAAAAAAAAAAAAAAAAAAAAAAAAAAAAAAAAAAAATATGAACACCTATGAAAGCAGCTCTAGATAAAAACTAGGGTCTAAACAAAGACCAAAGTAGAGAATGGGGACTTGTTTTTGCTTAGCTGCTATTGCTGAACAATTTTTCATTTTGAGTTTAAAAAGTGAGGAACATAAGCTAGTTTCCTTCCTTTCTCCTTGGGACAGATGCACGCAGGAATAACTTCAAAACGAATTTTGGAAGAGATTTAACTGAAAATCAAAGCAAAGTACTGTGAGACAAAATATTCTGGTTTAGTATATAAAAAATACGTATTTGACAGGGCTTTCTGCCTACTGCTTTTAAGTTCAGCTTTAAAAAGGAAAACTGAGCAAATAAATGTATTTGAACAATGTTTGTTAAATCTACATGGACAATCTTCCTGTGAGCTTACATTTGGAAGAAGAATGAAAATTAATTTTGTGAAAATAATTGTGTCAATTCTGAAATTGACTGAAAATTAAATACACTGAAATTATTTCACACCACTGAAATAGAGGCTAGAGCCTCCTTCTTTGGTGGAGATACAACTGTCTTGCCATGTCCAAGAGCAGAAAAGAGTCCCTGCACAGAATGCACCTGTGTTCCTGCTCCATATGACTCTACATACATAGCCTAACTCAGCCTAACTGAACTCAGTTTTGTAAAAATCATCTGATATTAAAAGATTACTGTATTCAAGGTAATTCTTACTAGAGCTCATCATAGCTTAATGAGAAACCTGGGCCTTCTTCACTTACCTGAACTCAAGTAAGTTTCTCAAATGGTACTTAATTGAATTTGTACTGTCTTACTTTAATACCTGTTGCTGGAATATGCTGCGAAAACAGAATAAACTTCAAATAAAAAAAAAAAAATCAGAAAAAGCAAAAGCTCTTCTATTTTCAATGATTCTTGTTTCCGTGGAAACATAGGTACAGAATAGTACTTAAGGAAGCCAAGCATAAGATGAAAACTACTGGACAGAGAAAAATCAATTCTTTCACCTTATCAAGGGAACATCCCTGAGGGGATAGGATGAGAGCAGAATGTAAATAGTTTATTACTTGATGCTTCAGACTAATGCAAAGGACCACTGATGCCGACAAGTCAACATGAAGCAAACAGTGCCAAACAGATACAAGAGCTCTGCAGTCCCTCCACTTGGAGCCATTAACCAATGGAATTACTGATGTGGAGAAAAAGAGGTTGGTATATAACCTGCTGTTTACTAAATGCAGGGTAGAGTGAATAGAGACTTTTCATTTCTGGAAAAGAAACAAAACAGCATTAAGTACTGAATTCGGATTAAATTTGGAAGAAAAAGCTAGTAGTATCTACTGTCAACTGAATGATGGAGGGAGAGGTGGGGTGTTTGTGTAATGTATTTGGATTTTAGTTTGTAGTATAACATTTTAGAAATATTTCTTAAAGTACTAACAAGTAAAGGCAGAGGGAATGCTAGAATCAGTTACTATGTCAATTGCTTTGCTTAAGTCAGTAGAGGCAGCTGGAGTACACTTGTCATTGCAACTGTACCATACCTTGGCCATCAGTAAGAATTTGTTAACAAACACTTGGCATTCTTTGTAAAATGAAAACACACAATGCCTGTAGAGGGGCCAAGATTCATACTGATGGGCACTTTGGGGCAGGGTTTCACTGTAGTGTAACAGCAGCACCTGTTGCTGCTGGCAGCTCTTGCTGTGCTCCATTGCCTTCTGCTGTTGTGGACACCTCAGGACATCAGCATGCAGGTGATCTCTGAGATAAATGACATGGCACAATATTTAGGTTATATCTTCCATGTTTAATCTTGGTAAGTCACTCTTGTATTGCTTCCGCCATGGAGTTCTGCACACTTGTGGGACAGTTATTTTGAAACTGTATTGTGCTGGTTAAGCAGAGTACTTTGACACCCTGCTTCCTGCATGTTTTCTTTTCAGCCTTCTGTTGTTTCTGAATTCCTGGAGTCAGTTCCCACACACGTTTTCATAAACAGCAATTGGTTTTTGCATTCCTCCCTGGAGGAAGCGAGAAACGATGGACTTTTGGATTGACCAGTGTGGTCAGAGAGGTGACAACCTGTCCTTCCAATCACTGGACACTTTTGCAATGATATATAAGTCAAAGTCTCTCTCAAAGAGAAATAAACTTTCTCTTTTTCCTCCCGTCTTTGTGAAGAGCTGTCGTGCACATGTGGTTCATTTCTTGTTGAATAGCAACAGTACTTACTGCACCTTTCCTTATTAAAATCTCTCATATTAAGTGAAATGGGAAATGGCACTACAGTTGTTTGAATACAAATATTGAGCTGGTGTTCTTTCAGAAGGGTAATGACTGTGTGAACAGCAGAAGTTCCTTTTTTATTCATATAAAATGCTATCCCTCCCTTTCTGGAAGGAGGGAAAAGGAGAAAATTCTTTGTCCCTATAAAGCAATAGTTGTATGGCTTTCTTTTTGAAAACTTGAGGTTGCTGGGTTACAAAATGCTGTAGGTTTATTCCTCTAAGGTAAAAGCTATAACAATAAATTTCCATACAAGGAATTGACTCAGATAAGAAATGTATCTTGTTCTTGCAATTCAAATTGCCTATACTCTTCCACTGATATCTTTTTTTTTATCCCACCGTCACTTAAAAATTGATCTTACTCAATATGCAAACTCACTCAGATTTGTATTATAACCTCCAGTATGGAGGTTATCACCAGGGCATAAAGCTCAATATTACTATATCCTGGAACTTGTACTTTTTAAGTTCTCTCACATTTTTCCAACAGCAAATGGCTCATCCAAATGTCTCACAATATGCAATATGCATATTGTCTCACAACAATGCAATATGGCCTTAACCTTGAGCTCACCATATCTGAAACAGCTGCTCTCATTGAATTTTAAGTATAGAATCTGTATTTGTGTGTAAGTTTACAAGTGCAAATTGTTGTCTCTCTAAAATGATAAGAAGCATTTGTTCAAGATGAATCTGTTAGATTTCAGGCAAGAAACTCCCAGAAAAGGAATGTATTTTTAATTTAATTACTAACAATTTTTTATTCAATTCAGTGAGGTCAGAATTCAATCCCAGACACAACTATATG
This sequence comes from Certhia americana, assembly GCA_018697195.1. Taxonomy (NCBI): domain Eukaryota; kingdom Metazoa; phylum Chordata; class Aves; order Passeriformes; family Certhiidae; genus Certhia; species Certhia americana. Next base: position 63,000,847 of record CM031878.1, read on the forward strand.
ATCTTTCTCATAGTTCAAAGCTGACCATTTAAACTTCTGGTTCTTCTTAAGTATTCTTATGCAGACATTAACAAAGGTGTCTGACAGTTTCAAATCATATAAAGGACTTTTCCTTTTAAACATCAAAGTCTCTAGTTTTGCATATGGTAACACCTATCAGATATATATAGAAATGCAGAGCTGAAGCTAACAATTAGTGGTTGCATGTAGGGGGAATGATCACAATTCAATCTTATATATTCCTTACATAAAAAATGCAGTGCCAGCATGTAAATCCCAAGTTTTAATCTTTTAAAAAGACAACTAAGCTTAATGCAACTATTATTCTAGTGATTTGAAACATTTATAAACTAAAAAAAGTGAAACAAAAAAATTAAAAGTCCTCTGCTAGTTTAGGGTGGCATAGACTTAAGTTTCCTCTCAGTAGCTAGTGTGGGCCTGTGTTTTGGGTTTGTGCTGGAAAGTATTGATAACACAGGGATGTTTTTGGTATTGCTGGGCAGGAATTGCACTGAGTCAAGTCCTTTTCTGCTCTTCACCCTACCAGTGAGCAGGATGAGGGTGCACAAGGAGCTGGGAGGGGACACAGCCAGGACAGTGACCCCAACTGACCAAAGGGATATTCCAGAGCGTGTCACTTCATGTTCTGCATGTAAAGCTGGGGGAAAGGAAGGAACTTGAGAATATGAAGGGTGATGGTGTTTGTCTTCTCAAGTCACTGCTGTGATGCAGCCTGCTCTCTTGGGTGTGGCTGAACACTTGCCCAGCCATGGGAAGGGGTGAATGATTCCCTTGTTTTGCTCTACTTTTCCTCTCCCTATTAGACTGTCTTGTCTCACTTTTGCTCTTCCAATTTTCTCTTCCTGTCCCACTTCCTTGCTGGCTGGGGTTAAATCATGACAGTCGTAATGAAATCTAGAATTGTAATGAAATCACTATGTGAAAGATACTTTACTCAATACCAGAACCCAATATTCTTTAAAGAGAAGTTAACATCTTAAATAAGGCAGATGTGGTGACAAAGCATTTTTCACGGTGAATGTGCTTTTAAATAAAATATGGAAACAAAATGTCAATGAATAGACACTTAAAATGCAAACATAGGTTAAATGTAGAAAATTACATGCAAATCAATGGCCTCTGCAAACAGGGAAACAATACAGGTCTCCTTAAGTCCTATTTTTAAATAAGAACAGAAATCCTTGTCATTTAATTGTGTGAATGTTTGACTTTCATAGTTTAACTGGAGGGAATATCAGTGAATTTGCTGAACATTGCCTCCTAAAGATAGAAAATAAATTTTTAAGCAGTATCTAGCACCTCTGTACCTAGCACTATGGGGCATAAATGTGCCCTTGGTCTTAAGCACTGGCTGCACAGGGTACAGTATCCCATGCAGACTCCATGGGATATTACTTTCAGAGGGAATGTGAAAGAGCTGAAGATTTTCCTGTAATCTGGCAACATTTTGATGACTTATCTCTGAATTTCTCAACACAATGGAAGGACCCCATGAAATAAAACTGTTAGGTCAACTATTGTACTATACATGCATCATAATTCTGTAGCAGTACGACTACACCAATGGCAGCATTGCTTTGATAACAGATATTTGAACTGCAGACAGAGAAACTGGAAATGGCAGTCTAGAAATGTATGAATTTATGCTTTGTATTTGGAACACTCTTGGAGAATAGCTGTGAAGAATGGTATTGTGGACAGATGGATCCATCTGATAGACTTTTTAAAAGAAAATTAATCCAATCAGTTGGATTAAAAATTCTTTCTGGTAGATTTTAAAATGGTAGATTCAGGTGTGCAAGGACACTGAGTAGGGCACACAGATTTATCTGAAAAAATGGCCCAGGATTTTGTTGTTTTTCTTAATAACTTGGTGGAAGCCAAATCTCTATAAGGCTCAGATGAGAACTAGCAAATAAACTGTGTCAAGTTGTTCAGCTGAAATCACTTTCCTGACTAAATGTTTGCATCCCATGTGAATACATGTATTTCTGGTGGTTGTTTCAAACTTACGTATGGAGAGGAAACCAAGTTCCAGATTGTGTTTTAGACTTAGTAATATTTTCAAACAGATAAAGGAAAATAAAAAAGCAGTATTTTCAACATTCATTTCACAGGAATGTCCAAGCAGGAGGCAGACCTTGATGGCTAGGCTCACACAAGCACATCTTGCCTTGCAAGAGGAACCTCTGCAATTGCGAAGTTTAAGTCACATTTAGCACTCCTTTTTGGTTCTCCAGTATCTTTGATGATGTCCTCCTGGAGTCACTGTGGCCCCACCAGCAAAAAATAGGAGGAAAAGAGGGCAGCAGACCCAAGCATCACAGACGGTTCACATCAGCAAAGAAGAAAGCACTGTAAACAATATAGTAATGACATTTCAGAAGAGGGGGAAAGAAAAAAAATAACTACTATACTCTGTGCACTGCAATAGACCTGCCAAGCACTTATGGTCAATGGGCTTTGGAGTGGGATTCAACTTTTGAGTTCTCGCTCTCCTTCCACCTTTGTTTTTCTAGAGAGAGATTAAACTTTTTAAAAGCTGTAATTCAAGGAAAAGGCTTAAAGTAATAGAAGGTTGTGGGTTTTCCTTGTCTACAGATCCCTAATTTAATTCTCTCTGAGTTACTAAAAGTAGTAGAAAATAATCTGGTGTTAACCCCTGGCCTATGGAGTTAATTTCTGTCATCTGTGAACTATAAATAAAATGAGATCATCGTATTCAGTTATGTTCAGCTGGTATGTGCACTAGTGATATCCCTATTCCAGTAATGAGTCCTTTCAAAATGTTTTACTAAATACTCAGGAATAGAAATAATAAATACATGTTACACAAAGGAACACAATTGCCTTTTTTGAAAGCACTGTGACATCAGCAAGATGACACAAGTAGCTAATATGTAACCTATACAAGTACAAAGAAAATAGTTTGATGAGAATTTTGGAGGGGTTCCATCTGCACAACAAAGTGGTTTTGAATGTTTAATGTTGTCTTTCATTTAAGCACAAACTAGGATAGGACAAATTTTTTAGAAAACACAGAAGAAAATGCAGACAGACTGTAGCTAAAGGTTTCATACAGGAATGCCTCCTTGCCTTGTTCACTCTCCTGGCAAGGCATTCCTCCCACTTTGGCTCATAGTGAGATGCAAAACTTTTAGTGGCCTCCTGACTTGCCACGGACTTTCAGGACTCTTCGAATGCGTACAGAAAGTCCGAGTTTCAATCTGCCCTCTGTCACCTCTCTTTACCTAGTCTTGCCCTCTAGCCTGTGTCCTGTAATCTTCTGTGCCAGCCCATGCTGCAGAGACCCACAGGGAGAGCATGATCTACTCCCTGCTGACACAGAGCAACATCAGGCAGAAAAAAGAGGCACCTTCTTTGTGGCTAGCCACCCCACTGAACATGCCCAGCATTCAAGATACAGCAGACTCTGAATGAATCAGCAGCTGCACAAATTACTTAAAAAGAAGAGCTTGCCACCAGAGCAAGAAGCTGTGAAGACTGCAAAACTGTAAGGTACTCAGCTATAACTTTATTGATTTGTAAATTGTCCATCTGTCTTGAATTATATGAGTACTAAAGACACCGAAGAATTATTCATGAAAGGGTACATACAGTAATATGACAGCTGTTGATGTGTAAAGGCTTTTATTGTTTCTGTCAGAGCATCCTTCTGCAGATGAGATTCAACTGTGAGATGAGGTGGTACGTGGTGAGCTGGGTGAAAAACTGGGTGGAAAGCAGGACTCAAATGTTGTAGCAAATGGGGCAAATCTGGCTGAAGTCCAGTTGGCAGCAGTGCTCCTTAGGGCTCAGTGCTAGGGACATACATTTGTACTATTCCATACATTTATCTGAATGCAGAGGCTGGATGCACCACAAGCACATTTGCTGGGAAATGCTATTACTCTCTTGAGGGACAAAAGGCTTTGTAGAAGTACTTAGATAGACTGAATATTGACTAATCATCATGGTGTGCAATTTAACATTTGTCAGAATCTGCATCTGGGAAAGGGTAGCACCAGGCACAAACCTGAGTTTGAAGAGGGTTGTCCAGACAGCAGCTCTGCAGAAAGGGGTCTGTGTTGCTGGAAATGGACACTGAGAATTTCAGGCTTTCTCTGCTGGCAGAAAATGATCCACAAAGATACACTGCATTTGACTTATGTCTTGGGAAAGGCTTCCAAAACTGAGTGATAGCACAGAGTTTGTGAGTGTGTAGTTGAATAGAAGTGTGTTATATTACAGGGTGAGAAATACAGAATTTAAGGTGGGGGGTTAAAATAATATATATGTAACAAGATGGAGGGTTTAGGGTGCAGTCTTCTCCTTCTTCACAAGTTTGGGTGATTTTGTATGATTGGCTAAAAAAGTCGGCAGTGTGGGACATGGGTGATTGGTTACTTCATTTAAAATTAAAATAAATTAGTTGACATCTCATAATTGGGTAGTTTAGGCTTAAAAGACCTTGCAGACTTTACTCTGTGCTCCATTTCTTCCTTGTTAACTTAGCATGCCGAAGCACTCATGGTCAGTGAAGTTGTAACTGAGATAAGAAAGATTAAACACTGAAGTCCAAATTCTGGCTCTCCCTGGCTCTTTTAATCCTGACACTGAGAAGAACCTGAGAAAGTTAAGAAAAGGAATTTGCTGGTGGTGCAGCAGGCTGCATGTCAGTCAGCAGGAGAGGAAACACCATCCTGGGGTGCATCAGACACAGCACAGCCCAACAGAGGGGAATCGCACAGTGTGCAGTTTTGGCCCCAAAATTTAGGAAGAATGTGAAGGCACTGGGATGCACTCAGAGAGGGAAATAGTCCTGGTGGAAGGGCTGTAAGGCCTTCCCAGTGAGGAGCAGCTGAGGAGACTGGGTTTGTTCAGTTTGGAGAAAAGGAGACTGAGGGGTGACCTTTCTGCTCTCTGCAGCTTCTGGGGGAGGGGAAGTGGATAGGAAGGTGCTAATCTCTTTTTCCCAGGATCAAGTGACAGGATGCCTGGAAATAGCTCAAAGCTGCAGTAGGAGAGGCTCAGACTTGACATTAGGATGCAATTCTTTACTGAGAGAGTGGTCAGACACTGAAACAGGCTTTTTAGAGAAGTGGTCAATGCCCCAAATCTTCCAGTGCCTAACAGGTATTTGCACAATGCCCATCATAACACACCTTAACTTCTGGTGAGCCCTGAGGTGGTCAGAAAATTGGATTGCATGTATATGTTTTCCAACAAAAATATGCTACTCTATTTTGTTCTGTTCCATTCTGTTCTATTCTACTCTATTATAAATGGGCATTTATGGCAGTTTCATACATTACTTCCACAAACTGTGCAGAGCAGTCTCTAGCTTCTAAGAGAGAAGCAAAAGGGTTGTCCACCAAACAGTCCATTATTGCATTGGATGTTCACACCCAGGCACTGCTGCAGTCAGTTTTGCCCATGATGGTGACTGATAATTAATATCCTTCTCTTTAATCTATTTTCTTGAGTTTTGACATTTTATTTTCTCTCCTGTAGAGTTGAGGCGGGAAGTGAGACAGCAGCTGGGTGGTCATCTGGCAACCAGACAAAGTTAAATCCCACAATTACTGTCTCCAAGTCCAGACTAGAGCTAATTTTTCAAACAGTTTTACTCTTATGAATAAGTAAGTTGCCTTCAACTTTTGCATGATCCTTGGCAAACTGTGGAACAAGTAACATGATAATGGCAACACACTAATTGCAGTTCCAGTCAGTGTGAGCTGCAAGGACAGATTATATGTTTGTTCACAAAAGCTATTTTCAGAGCTTGTGAGTAATACATTGCTTGTGAATCAAAAGCTGGGAAATACTGATAAAACACTGTAAAAAAAAATCCAGTAAAGACTTTAAAATGCTGTCAAATCAAATGCAGTGCAGATGAGGAAGGAGGATGGGTTCATAATTTTCCATCTACATACTAATTAAGATTTTTTTATAGTCTGAAGCCTTTCATGCTGATAGATCACAAGTTGTGTGTCAAAAAGTAACATAAAATTGTCTTAAGTCTCAAAATAAATTTCTTCAAACTGGAAGCTGTTCTCTCTTCATCTCCAAATTATTTCACATGCATTGCATCATGAAGTCTTCAGAACATTTAATCCTAATGAAGTTGAAACATCTCAGACATTTTAAGACACTCCAGCATTTTAGGGTTTGTCTCAGGGAAACACAACAGTCCTTAACACTTCACCTCTCTTCCCCCACATGAGGTTCTATGAGTATTAAGATGTGGAACTAAATTCATTCCCAGCTCCCATTGCGGGGGCAATGACATAAGTAAATAGACTGTGGGAAATGACTGGCAAATTTTGTATCCTATTTCTTATTCTGTCATAGCTTTCCTATATGACTGTAGGCTGTCTTATCCTGTCTGTGCTTCATATTCCCCTTCTGTGCATGTAGGTAACAGGTTTTTTTCTCTCTTCATGGTAACGTGAATCTGAGTTCATTCATCTTTAGAAGTCACCTTGTCCTGTAAGAGTCACACTTGCTGTGTATAGCTCACTCAGTAAACTCATGAAGGGCTCACATTATTCTTTTTCCTTCATCCCTGCAGTTTTGAAACCACTGCTATTTCAATGTTGGCTAGGATTTCCAAATGGCCAGAACAGCAGAAAAGCTCTCTGTCCTTCTCTTGTGACTGTCAGTGCCAGTGCCAACATTAAAGCTTTTCCTTAATTAAAGGTGTTTGAGAACTATGGTATTTGAAAACAAGGAAGAGAAGGGGAGGCTTATCTTTTCAATTAAGTCCCAGAAGATAAGTATCAGGTAACCACTACTGAGGAATCCCTTTTCCAGTTCATCTATTTATTACAAAAGTACCCCATTGATGTGTATGAAAATTCTTTACATTTAAATAAAAGTGGTTTATCTTATGCACAGGCAAGTCAAATGATGAGCAAATAACACTTTGAAATGTCTGATTTGTGAAGAGACATTAAAATACTTTCGTTGACAAGAAATTCAAGTTTCATGGCTTACTGCATTCCTGAGGTAGTGTACCTGTAAGTGGTGCACCAGCTCAAATGGGAAAGAGCAAAGTGAAGCTGTGTTTTTTCACTGTTCTCTTGCATTCAGATCAAAGCTTTACTCTGCATCCACTGATTTTAATTATATTAAAATACTTTAAGGAAAAATTTAGGTTTTTTTTTAACTTGAAATGCTATTCCACTTAGAAAAAAAGTGCTTTGAATGTGAAAAGTACATGCCTTAAGGAAAAAAACACAGGATTACTTTGTGCATGACCTATTACAACACCTGAGGACTTAATTAGGTAGGACTAATTGACTTTTCTCCAGTAGAGGTTCCCACGCAAGTAGAACTTCCCTAATAATCATGCTTCAACTTGCAGTGCACTATGTAGCCCACCTTTGTATTGGCAGTCCTAAATCAGTAAGTATCTAAACACTCAGAAAGTAATGGAAAATGACACCGGCCATGTGCACCTTTCTTTTGATCTTTACTCTAGGTTGTGGTACTCTTCTTTTTGGAACCCCAATCTCACCAAACTGTTCCTACCAGCCCCTCCATCATTTGTACCTCATTCAATTACAGGTACAACTCAATTCAACACCTTAGAAATTGCCATGATCTAAGGCACCTTAGATGTTAAAATAATATGTTTTCTTTTCAAAGACTTGACAGTGCACAAAACATTCTGGAAGAGCATAAGGCACTACAGGGCCATTTTAATTATATGTTAATAATACTGAAACTCTAGCTAATTTTGAACACATATATCATGACCAAAACACTTTACTTAATTCTGAAGATTTACCAGGAAATATAATCGTAGACAACTAAAATTTACCTTGAGGTACAAAGTGGAGAATAAGACACAGGAAAATCTACAGGGAATACAGATTTTTAATTAACGAATATTAGGTACTACTGTTCAAATGAACTGCAGCTGAGAGAGTGCTTCTCAAGCAGTAAAGGAATATTGTATGTGACAAGCAATTTGTGCAATTACTTCCACTTTGCAACAAGGTAGTGTGCATACTACTGGGAGTCTGTTATCGCCCACCCAGCCAGGAAGAAGAGCTTATTTTATTATTTTATTATTTTATTTTATTTTTATTATTATATTATATTATTATATTATATTATTATTATTATATTATTTATATTATTATTATTATTTTATTATTTTAAATAAAACTTATTTTATAAGCAGCTAGATAATGTTTCAGGATCATCAGCCCTTGTTCTTGTAGGCGACTTCAAGCTGCCAGACATCTGCTGGGAACTTAATACGGCAGAAAAAAGGCAGTCCAGGAAATTTTTAGAGCATATGGAGTACAACTTTTTGTCACAGCTGGTGGGTGAGCCTACTAGGGAAGGGACAATGTTAGATCTGTTGTTTGCAAATAGAGATGAGCTGGTGGGAGATGTGGTAGTTGGAGGCTACTTGGGACATAGTGATCATGAAATTATAGAGTTCTCAATATTTGGCGAAATCAGGAGGAACATCAATAAAACTTTTATATTGGACTTCTGAAGGGCAGACTTTGGCCTATTTAGGGAGGCTTATTCAGAGAATTCCTTGGGCAGCAGCCCTTAAAAACAAAGAAGTTCAGGAAAGCTGGACATGCTTCAAAACAGAGGTCTTGAGGGCACAGGAATAGGCTGTCCCTGTGTGCCAAAAGACAAGTTGACAAGGCAAATGTCCAGCCTGGTTGGGAAAGGAGGTTTTGAAGGAATTTAGGAATAAAAAGAGGATGCATCATCTTTGGAAGGAGGGTAGGGTTTCTCAGGAAGTATTTAAGGGGGCTGCTAGAGCATTTAGGAAAAAAATTAGGGAGGCCAAAGCTCAGTTTGAACTAAAAGTGGCGTCTTCTGTAAAGGATAATAAAAACTGTTTTTACAAATATATTAATGGTAAAAGGAAGGGTAAGGCCAATCTTTGTTCTTTATTGGATGAGGGAGGGAACTTAGTAACTGAAGATGAGGAGAAGGTGGAGGTGTTTAACGCCTTCTTTGCATCAGATTTTAGTGGGAAAACAACTTGCCTTCAGAACAACTGTCCTCTTGGGGTGGTCGATGGTGTCAGGGAGCAGAATGGTTCCCCCCCGCTAACCCAGAGGAGGCAGTCAGAGAACTGCTGAGATGCTTGGATGTTCACAGATCTATGGGACCAAACTGGATCCATTCCAGGGTGATGAGGGAGCTGGCAGATGAGCTTGCAAAGCCATTTTCTGTCATTAACCAACCAGTGAGTCCTGGCTCACAGGTGAGGTTCCTGGTCTGGAAGCTGGGCAATGTGACAGCCATTCACAAAAAAGGTAGGAAAGAGGATACTAGTAATTACAGCCCAGTCAGCCTGACCTCAATAACAAGTAAGGGAATGGAACAGTTTATACTGAGTGTCATCACACAGAACTTACAGGATAGCCTGGGTATCAAGTCTCGTCAGCATGGGTTAGGAGGGGTAGGTTGTGTTTGGCCAACCTGGTATTCCTTTTATGACCAGGTGACCTGCCTGGTGGACACGGAGAAGGCTGTGGATGTTGTCTATTTGGATTTCATCAAGGCCTTTGACACTGTCTCCCACAGCATACTCCTGGAAAAGCTGCAGCCCATGGCTTGGACAGGAGCATTCTCTGCTGGGTTGAGAACTGGCTGGATGGTCGGGTGGTGCTGCATCCAGCTGGCAGCCAGTAACCAGTGGTGTCCCGCAGGGGTCTGTGCTAGTGCCAGTCCTGTTCAATATTTTTACTGATGACATGGATGATGGAATTGAGTCTTTCATTGGTAAATTTGCAGACAACACTAAGCTGGGAGCATGTGTCAATCTGTTGGAAGGTAGGAGGGCTCTGCAGAGAGACCTGGAACAGTTGGATGGATGGGCAGAGTCCAACAAGATGAAGTTTAATAAGTTCAAGTGCCAGGTCCTGTACAGTAATCCCCTGCAACATTATAGACTGGGGACGGTGTGGCTGGACAGTGCCGGGGTGGAAAGGGGGCTGGGGGTGCTGGTCGTCAGACAGCTGAACATGAGCCAGCAGTGTGCCCTGGTGACAAGAAGACCAACAGCATCCTGGCCTGTATCAGGGATGGTGTGGCCAGCAGGAGCAGGGAGATCATTCTTCCCCTATATTCAGCACTGGTGAGGCCACACCTCGAGTGCTGTGTCCAGCTCTGGGCCCCTACTTTAGGAACGACGTTGAGACGCTTGAGCACATCCAGAGGAGGGTAACGAGGCTGGTGAGGGGCTGGGAACACAAGCCTTATGAAGAACGACTGAGAGAGCTGGGGGTGTTTAGCCTGGAGAAAAGGAGACTCAAGGATGACCTTATCACTCTACAAATTCCCAAAATGTGATTGTAGTCCTGTGGGGGTTGGTCTCTTTCTCCAGGCAGCAACTAACAGAATGGGAGGACACAGTCTCAAGCTGCATCAAGGGAAAATTAAGTTGGATATTAGGAAAAGGTTTTTCACAGAAAGAGTGATAAAGTACTGGAATGGTCTGCCTGTGGCAGTGGTGGAGCATCCCTGGATGTGTTTAAGAAAGGACTGAATATGGCACTCAGTGCCATGGTCTAGTTGCAGTGTTAGGGCATGGGTTGGACTCAATGATCTTGAAGGTCTCTTCCAGCCTAGTCATCCTGTGAATTCTGTAGAAGATTAATAAATGTTTATTAATCTGAGAAGTTTAATGTTTCTGAGAAGATTAATAAACACCTAATTTCAGAAGTCATGTCATTCTACAAAATCAGGTAGTATATGGCCTAGTAAAAATTGACACGAAGTTATTTTGTTACTGATTTCCTACAATAGCATGAGACATTCTGCAACCACCACAGTCATTTGCAAAATGGAACCATATCTCTCTGAATCCTCTGAATCAGATTTGCCTGCAGGCAGGACTGTTTTTTGCAACACACATCAGCAGAAGAGGTATATACTGTACTTTTTGGATGGCAACTAGATTATTAAATGTGCATTTAGAAGAAAGCAGACACTGCCAAGCAGGGTTCAGATGGGCAAAAGAGTATATTTTCATTTATATGGACAGTGAAAGAACAGCTTTACTTCTTTCCTTAGGTACTTTGATGGTCTGGGTTTGTATGCCCAAGACACACTTTGAAAACCTGAATTAGACTCAAGGCTAAATGTTTTTTGTAAGTGATCAAGATCTAAAATGGGCACCACTTTTCAAGAATCCTATGAAACACCTAAAGAACTTTCCAAGGTGTCTGCAACACCCTGAAAAGTTAAAGCAAGAATCACATTTTCTGTATAACATTTCAAAGAGTTTTTTGGTGGATTTTTTTTTTTTCTTAAGAAGAAATCTATATCAACAAGCTAAACTTTACCTGTTTTAATACTTGGAGAAAAGCTGTTCAAATGCTCACTTATTTCTATCTCATTGTTCCTGTAGTCTATATGAAGCCTCATAATCTCTTTTTTCCCCCTTGTATATTTAAGCATGAGTAGACAAATAGCACAGTACATTTATCCAAAATTCAACAACCTGAGTGCAACAGCAGCTGGGATAGTTCCATGTTAAGGCAGAGCCTTGATGTCTTCAAACAATCTCTATCACTCTTTGGAAGCACACTGGTAGGAACGGTTAAAATGTGCACATGAAATATACACTTATACACACTTTATGCACTTTTTAATACACTAGTTTTGTTCTTTACCATCCCTCTGCCGTAGGACAGCATGGAGTGCAAAGAGAAATGCATTCTTTTTTTCCTAGATAAGCTAGCTGATCTTATAATACATATGCATTTTCCTGGCATACTGATGGTGAAGATATGTGCATTTCATTCAGTATAGGTCAACTCTTTAGAATGATGTCCCCTCTTACTAACATGTGCAAAATGCAGAAACTATCCTAACAATAGCATTTATATAAGCTCCCAAGGTGCCTCTCATCTTCCCCAACTTTTTCTATTTGCTTGTTAGATATTTCTTTAATTTTAGGGATATGCATTTTGCAGGAGTACTAATGTTTAAAAGAATTCCTCTTATGGGAGCAAGGTGATGAAACGTTGAGAGGTTACTGAGAGACACAGTTTTCTGAAATGCTGGTGCTGCAGCTGCTGCTTCCAGATAAAGGGCAAGTTTGCCTATAGGTTTCTGCCAGCAGTATTAACATGAATTCTGGCAGAGGCCCCAATTTCTCTTCAAAGATAAAGACTGAAGGGAGTTGGCACAGCTTAAAAAATGCTGCTACAAAGACTACCTTTTCAAAAATATTTCACCCGCTTTTTGTTATATTTTATATATACATGCATCTGCCAAGTTTTTAAGTTTATGCTTTCAGCCTAATAGGCAGACTCTAACTAGGCAGAATAATATGGCAGTGTGAGTCACCTATTTTCTGCCGTTTTGTTGTTTTGCTGCATGAAACAAACACTTGTGGGCAGGACAGAAAGATGAAGTATAGTCCAGACATGAAAGGAAAATATCATTACATGAATGATGATACTAATTTTTAAATTTATCAGTAAGATTTCTTACAAATTTTGTTTGGAAGTGATTATTCAAACATCCATCTTCATGGAAAGTTAGCATGGACTATTTACTTGCTATCTTGGGGGTTTCAAGACAGAATCCTCTAACTTGTCCCACTAATTTTTACAAAAAAAACCCAAAAAACCCAGAGCATCTTATCTTGGGAGGTATTGTCCTCAGATTTTAGCATCTACTTCTATATTTAGACATTATATATTTATACAGATTGTATTCTCTGTCTGTGTCTGCCTACAGTCTGATTTTCCCACAATGTAGTTTCCTGCTCCTCTTCCTTAGAAGTATATGGTGGAAATGGCAATAGCATGGGTGTGACATGGTTGGTTTGTTTCTTTGTTCTTAAAAGTACATGTATGAATCCTATTTGGTAGCCATCCCCCAAAGCACTTCACAGTTTTTAAAAATTCCTCACATCTTTTCTAATGCTTTTATATTACTTCAATAACCTCTAAATTACTGTTCCAGTGCCCAAACACCCTCTGTGTGAAAAAAAATTTACTTGTAAACACAAATTGTAAATTTCCCCTGACACAACTTCAGGCCATTCTCTTGGGTCATAGTACTGGTCACCAGGGAGAAGAGATCAGTGTGTGCCCCTCCTGTAACCTTTGAGAAGATGTAGAAGACTCCAGTGAGGTCTCCACCCACAGTCTCCTCCAGGATGAACAGGGCAAGTGACCTCAGCTATTCCTCCTATGCCTTCCCCTTTAGAACATTATCTTCATGACCTTACTCTCTAACAGATTTGCACATTGCAACACCCAAAACTACCCTCAGCACTCAAGTGATGCTGCTCCAGCCCTGAGCAGAGTAGGACAATCCCCTCCCTTTCCCAGCTGGTGATGCTGGGCCTGATGCCTCCAGGACAGGGATGTCATTCCTGGCTGCCAGGGCACTGCTGGCTCACATCCAGCTTGCCATCAACCAGGACCCCCAGGTCCCTTTCCACACTGCTTCTCTCCAGCCTCTCATTCCCCAGTCTGTCTGTACATCTAGGGTTGCCCCATCACAGATGCAGAATCCTGTTGAATCTTGTCCTTGCTAAAATCCACCAAGTTGGTGATTGCCCATCTCTCAGTTTGTTGAGGTCCCTCTGCAGGGCCTCCCACCTTTGAGGGAGTCAACAGCTCCTCCCCATTTTGTATCATCTGCAGACTTAGTGCACCTTCAAATCCTTTGTCAAAGTCATATGTGAAGATGTTGAATAACACAGGGCTTAAGATGGTGGAACCCACTAGTTACCATTCTTCTAATTTGGCAAGATTCAAACCCCAGTTTAAAAATTACAATTCTATCTTGGAAAAGAGTACCATATCTTGTAAAAGGTTGCCATATTACCAGAAACTAATTTCTCAACTCTGTAAGCAGCCAGGAGCACAGTAGTTATTATGTCCAGTTGTATTGGCCTTGGGAGTACTGTGCAGTCTTTAATCAAAGCAACAGAAAGGGGTTCTTACACTCATGCAACCCTTTTAAATTATTTATTTGGAAGGTGAGAAAAACACACATACATAATACAGACTGGATTTCCACAAATACATTGAAAATAAGACTAGCCCAAAACTTTTATTTAAGATAACTCCTATTTTGATTTGTGCTGGTTTGTTTGTTTGTTTATTTACACATGATTTTCACATAATGCTCCTGTAAAGAAGAAATTTGCTACAAGGCAACTGTAATTATTCTATGAATTACTGATAGAAATCTAGAAGAATAATTAGTAAGTTATCTCCTTCTTTATCTCCTAAGGTTGCAGCCCTTTTGTAGCTGCATAAAATTTTAACTTAAATATTGTGGTTCATAGCTAACCTTGAAATACCCATATCAAAATGTTTTTTAGTACTGTAAATTCAATGTATGTCAAACACAAAAACTGTGAAATGGAAACATTATAGTGCTGATATTTTTATCTTCATCACTTCAGGGAAGGGCAAATCTTAATTGGCAATTTATTAAAAGGAAAAAAAAAAGAAAGAAATTAGGGATTTCCTAGGTAAGAATTTCTGAAGGTTTGAATGCAAGTGTTGTAATGCCTGAAAATAGGTTATTACTACACACTCACTAGAGAATTTTTCTGCTGAGAGAGAAGGAAAAATTATGGCAGGTCAGAAGACTGTGAAACATGTGCCCTCTCTTCTCCTACCCTCCCTTTAATTATTGACAGCCTGTCACTTCGGTGCCATGGTATGATGAATAATAAAACAGGATCCAAGCTGCATTTCTCTCCAAGATTATTCTTCCAAATCAAATACTGCCACCTTCAGGCAGACCATACTTCACATTTACAAGGGTTTCAAGGATTATTACTTACTAATAAATGAGGGGGTCAACACCTCAAACAAACAAAAGAAAATGTTTATTTTGAAGATATTTCAGATTGATACTTTATATGTGATAATGAAGGGGATCTCCAAATTTTGCCTTCTACTTTTGGGAATAAGATCACCATTACCTAAACACACCTAGATGCTATTTTGGGTAAAACATTATGAAAGCATTCAACAATTTCCCTTGTTGTAATGAGAGATAAGCAGTTAAAACTACAGCCATACAAGAGACCCTGACCACTAAGCACTTCCAAGTACGCATACTGTGCGTTCTCAACACTTAGGCAGGTCATTGGGGAAGCAGAGTGTAAATTATTGCAATTCAATGGGTTGAAATGATGCCTTATATTTATGCTTTTTTCCTTCCAGCAAAGTCGAACTTTAAGATGATGATATCTGTGGATATCATCAGATGATTATATCTGTGGAACAAATAAGAAAAGGCAAACGACCCCTGAAAACAGATAATTCACATTATATACTACCCAAGGATACATCAGAGTAGTGACATTAACCTTCCTTTTCCTCTTGAAGTGCCCGGAAATTGAGATTCAGTCATGAGAATCACAGCCTTCATTTAACCATGAGAAGCACATGAAGAATTAGACAATACAATGTTTGCAATTAAGACTATGAATTGCAAGGGATACCTTGCAAGTAGTAAGTAAGCCAAGCCTTTCATTTAAACATTGCTGATTTTGGCAGAGGTAGTTAATTTTCTTCACAGTGGCCAGTATGGGGCTGTGTTTTGGATTTGTGCTGAATTGAGAATTGATAATACAAAGATTTTTTTTTTATTACTGAGCAGGGATTGAACAGTCAGAGCCCTTTCTGCTTTTCACACTGTCGTTCTGGCAAAGAGGCTGGGGGTGTGTGGGTGGCTGGGGGGGTCACAGCCAGGACAGGAGACCCCAAACTGACCAAAGGGATATTCCAGACCATGCGACATCAGTCTCAGTGTATAAAGAGGGGGAAGAAGGAGGAAGGGGGGGATTTTTGGTCTGATGGGGTTTGTCCTCCCAAGTCACCATTGGTGTGATGGGGCCGGCTCTTCTGGAAATGGCTGAACACCTGCCCCACCATGGGAAACAGGGAATTCATTCCTTGTTTTGCTTTGCTTGGGTGCATGGCTTTTGCTTCGCCTATTTTACTGTCTGCATCTCAACCCACGAATTTTGTAGCTTTGACCTTCTGATTCTGTTGGTGGGGCAGTAAGGGACTATGGGGCTGGGCTGTTGGTTGAATTAAATCATGATAAAACCTGAGAAATAATTTTTAAAATTTCTTACTAGAGTACAAAATTAGGTACAGTTATTTTAAAAAGATTTTTTTCATAGTGGGAACTGCTGTTGCTATCTTACTGTACTGGCAGGATTTGATAATACAGAAATACTATATTTAGTGCAAACACAACAGAACACCAGCCAACAAAAAACCAAATCAAGAACAGCCAGGTCCTGACTGCCTATTTCTAATAAGAATGCAAGTCAGTTAAAATTAGATAGACTTTTTATATTCCTTAATATCCTACAAAGAAAAAGGATATTAAAAGAGAATTTGACTAGACTCAGATTCTAGAATATGTCCTTATAGATTTAATGACGTTTCACTTTCTGCTTGTGCTGTGTATAAAACTGTAATCTGTTACTAGATGTGAGCTCTCTGATTTCAGAGAATGTCTTACTTCATCTCTAGGCTGAAAAATTCTTCTGCATTTTCATATGCTCGGTGTTGGGAGAACTAATTGTTTAAAGTGTTTCCTCCCTCCAAAGAATCAGTTTTTTTCCAGAACAGTATCTTTAGAAATCTTTTGATGTAATTCATCAAACATATAATGACTTCAGAAATCTTGCCAACTTTTCCACCAAACCCTCAAAAATACAAATCTCTCACTCTGCACAGGCTGAGGAACTATTATGCTTTCAGGAAAAGGCATTTTGTTTTTTCTCTGGGCTTACTGTAAGAGGCAGCCTGTCTTACTATTTTCCAAATGCACATCTGAAAGCAGAGGCCAAAGGAAGATATCTGCTCTCTCTTTTTTTTATATTTCCTCCCTTCCCGTTTTCCTGACTTCTATGCCTGAAATTCCTTATCACTACTCATCCAGTGCAGCAGGATGGACACTCTCTCTCTGTATTGCTGCCAGCAACTACTCATTCTTCTCTGTGGCAAAATCATCCAGGAGGAAGGGTACTTTCTCCATCTTCAGTACTCTGCCTGAGCAGAAGCGAGAATAATCCAGGGAATGGGTTAACCTAATCTAGTCTTTTAGCTGAGACATCTACTCTTCACCAATACCTAGTAGTATACAGTTCCATAGTGGTGCCACTTTTGAGCTTGATAAAAATTGTAGGTCTTCAGGAATGAGAACTGAGAAACCTCTGTTCATACCTACATAGACCAAGGGCACTGTCAGTGTGCAACCCCAGCCAGCAGCTGAACCCCACACAGCCCCTCCCTCACTGCTCCCTGTGGGATGGGGGAGAGAATCAGATGGGTAATGCTGAGAAAACTCCTGAGTACAGATAAAAACAGTTTAATAGGTAAATGTGCAAGCAAAGGAATTAATTCCCTTCACATGGGCAGGCAGATGTTCAGCCATTCCCAGGAAAGCAGGGCTCCATTACATAATGGTGACTTGGAAGGAAAACCTCTGAATGTCCCTCGGTCTCTCTTCCTCTTCCCCCCACTTCACTGCTGAATGTGTTGTTACATGGTATCATGTCCTTGCTGAGTCTCCTCCCAATTCCTTGATCACTGGTAGAATGGAGAGAGAAGCAGAAAAAGCCCTTGGATCTCTGCAAGCCCTTCTCATCAATAAACAAGATATCATATATTGTTTGCCATCAATCAAAAACACAGTCCCTTACAAAGCCCCTCACTACAGTGAAGAAACTTAACTATATTCCAGCTAAAATCAGCACAATAGTGGAACAACTAGGATTTTACAAAAGAACTTTTAATCTGTTTCTAAACCCAATGTGGAAATTCTGCCGTTTCCTTCCATCTATTTCATGACATTCCTAACGCACCACTTGAGAGCTATTGACATTAAGCAAGCAAAGCTATGCAAAGGGAATAAACATATTAAATTAAACATATAACTTCATAACTCAATGAAACAAATACTACTTTAAACTTACTTACTTAAATGAAGTAACTACTATCTCTCAACATTAGCAATATGTTCAAAGTTTATAGACCCAGTTTTCTAAAGGTCAGACTTGAAATACTGATGAACATGAACTTAAGGGGTATCAGATAGTAACTTAAAAAATTTCTTGTGTTTCCTTGCAGCTCAGTCTTAAATATCCATTACTTACTTTGGGTCACCAGTCTCTGTGGCATTTAAATATGCACAGATATGACACTGAAAAATATCTCATCTGTTACTATGTATGTAATAAACCCTTACTATCATAAATTGAAGGGAATTTACATCTTAATTCCCAGACTAAGATTTAGTGGCTTTCAGATGTCTCACATTACTGGTTTTATGACTTCAAATTTCATGAAATATAAGTAGTGCTAATGAAGAAATTAACTGTTAGTTACAGCTGCCTTCTGACACTATGTAGTGAAGATTTCACTGAAGCTGATATATGTAATAGTTCATTCTGCTTTTACTCTATAACAGGTGGTTTCTGGGCTTGCCTTCCATAAAGCAACAGTGACACTCAGTGTTAAAACCCTTGCAAAGGCCAGAAGCACCCTCTGCTTCCTTGAATTTCTCATAATTCATTTAAATCTCATTTAAATTACCATAGTAATTTAAAATTTGTTTAGCTCTTGCAGACTATTAGAAAAAGTCTGCCATCTTGGAAAATTAGCTAAACTCTCCCTCTATGTTTGTATCTAAAAAGTTATGACTAGATTATTTAAAAAAACCCCAAACCCAAAGCCTTATTGTGATACTTACATCATTCTCTTTTTTGAATGAGATATTGATTAGACTGGATTGATTAGACAGTTCAGAAATTGAAGTGGGTCCTGTTTTGGGAGAAGCATGTTTCAACTTCAGATGGAAGACTGAAAACAATAGAAATAATTTCTCCTGCCTACAGATACTGCAAATCTTGAGAAAACTTTGAAGATCTACTTGATTGAAACAGCTAGACATAAATATGTAAATTTAGGTAATAAAGATATTTGGAAACAATTGAGGTGTGGCAAAGTTTGTCTCTGAACACAGCTGGTGAATCCTTGTCCTGCCCAGCCTAGTGCCCTGTCCCCCATTGCACTCTGTCAGCATAATCACCTTGGAACTTACTTACTACAGTGATAAAAATTTTATTCATGCAGCAACCTCAGAAATACTATAACTTGGGATACACGTTATGTCTACTAATGATGGCTCTGCTGTACAAAGTAATTCTGAGATATGTGTAGTATAAAAATCTCCTTTTGTAACCAGGTGACCCTCTAGGCAGAGGAGAGAAAGTCTATGGGTGTCTTCTGCCTGGACTTCAGCAAAGCCTTTGATACCATCTCCCCAGAAAAGCTGGCAGCCCATGGCTAGGACAGATGCACTCTTGGCTGGGTTAAAAACTGTTTGGATGGCTGGGTTAAAAACTGTTTGGATGGCTGGGTTAAGAACTGTTTGGTTAAAAACCAGAGAATGGTGGTGAATGGTGTTGCACTCAGCTGGCTCTGGTCACTAGTAGTGTCCCCCACAGCATCAGTGTTGCTCCCAATCCTATTTAATATCCTCATTAATGATGTGACTGAGGGGATTGAGTCTACCATTAGCAAATTCACAGACACTACCATTAGCAAATTCACAGACACAAATTCACACAAATTTAGGTAGGTGTGTTGGTCTGCTACAAGGCAGGAAGTCTCTGCAAGGGGTCTGGAAAGCTGGATTGATGGGTTGAGACCAATGGTCTGAGATTCAAGACCTCAAAAAACCCCTGCAGTGCTTCTTATTGGGGACAGAGTGTCTGGATAACTGCCTGGTGGAAGTTATCCTGGGGGATCTGGGGGATCTGGGGGATCTGGCAGACAGCAGCTGAACATGAGCCAGCTGAGCCCAGGTGACCAAGAAGGCCAAGGACACCTGGCCTGTGTCAGCAACAGTGGGGCAGCAGGAACAGGGCAGTGACTGTCCCCCTGTGCTGGAGGAGGCCACATCTCGAGTGCTGTGTCCAGCTCTGGGCCCCTCAATTCAGGAAGGACATTGAGGGGCTGCAGGGTGTCCAGAGAAGGGAAAAAAGCTGGGAAAGAGGCTGGAGCACAAGTCTGATGAGAAGCAGGTGAAGAATCTGGGTGCATTTAGCCTGAAAAAAAGGAGGCTCAGGGAGTACTTTATTGCCCCCTGCCACTCCCTAACCCAAGGCTGTAGCCAGGTGGGGTGTCTTCTCCCAGGGACTCAAGAACCAGCAGCTTAGGACTAGACTATGTTCTCTTGTCCTCCTAATTGGTTCCTTTTATCAATTATGCTAATTTCCTAAAATCTATAAAATGTACTACAGCCCTTGGGGGCTCAGCTTTTGTGGACATCTTTCTGTAACTGCTCCTGGAGGTCTCTAAATAAAGATCCTCTTTATATTACTTCCTTACTAAAATGATCTTGATTTTCATTTCCAGGTAGGGAAAAAGGCAACAATGGAATCTGTGATTGTGTAATCTACTTGAAGGGAAAATAATCATACCAAATATACTTACAACAAACACAGTTGTTATGGTTTAACCTTACCTGGCAACTAAGAAAAACACAGCTGCTCAGTCCCTCTCATTCCCCCACCCTAGTGGGACAGGGAAAGAACTGGAAGTGTAAAAAGGAGAAACAAACTCATGTGCTGAGGTAATTCAGAGCAGTTTAATAAGTTAAAAGTAGTAATAGACTTGCAAGGAAAAGAGAAAAATGAAAACAAAACAAGGAGAGAAGAAATAAAACACAAGGAAAACTAGTGATTAAAATGAAACAAAGAGCAACTAGGGTTGTACCATGTCAGTTATTTTGGCACCCAGTGTAGTGCATGAAGGGTTGAAATAATAGCAGATTTGATCGGAATGTGCTACATTGAACGTGTAGCTGTTGCTACTGTTTAGCTATTAATTGGCAGGCTACTGTGCTTGCCACGGGGCTTGCTTTCCTGCCTGTCTGTTGGAGCCCAGTGCTTGTCAGTGGCTGCTCTGATTTTGCTGCTGACCACACAGCTGGTCACCTCAGCATGTGTGCCTGGGAATACTTTGGTGACAGCTATGGCAAAGTGCCTGGGCTGGAGGGTGCCCAGGCAATCTGTGTTCCTGTGCTGCTGTACTGGACAGCCTGGAACTCCAATGTGAACTTCAGTCCAAGAGACTATGACCTGTGGAAGAGTCTACCGTGGAGCACAGAACCACCAGCAGCCTATTGGAGGATCCCATGCTGGAAGAGATGGACGTCCAAAGGCACCTGTGACCTCATCAGAACTCTGTTCTGGAGCAGGCTCCTAGCATGACCTCTGGATCCATGAAAGGGCTTCACTCAGAGCAATTCCTGAAGTACTGCAGCCTGTGTGGGAAGGACACATTGGAGAAGTTGAAGGCAGACAGTGTTTATTCTGACTTCTGACTGTTTTGAAAATTTGACTTGGACTTTCATCTTCTTTTAATGTTGGTTTTTTTTTTTTTTTGTTTTTCCTTACTCAATAGAACTTTGCAGTCTGTGGGAGGAGGGTGTGTGTGAGCCACCACTGGCAGTCAGCTGGGACAGCCACAAGCCAATGGCTAAGGCACAAAGAGTGAATTTATGTCCATTACCTTTGCTATCTGGAGGAGCCATGAAGCAACATCTGGACTACACAAGTGCAGAGCAGACACCATTAAACTCAGTCCATGTAAGAGGATGACTGGCCTGCTGTTCACACAATCTCATCAAGAGTTACTTCCAGCTGTCTTCTGCTTTTCAACCCATCCTCCCAAAAGAGCAGAAAAGGCCTTGCCAATTATTTTGCAAAAATTTGCTGTGGTTTTTATTGATGAAGCACTTTGAATTATAATTCCAAACAAAATATTCTATTGCTCTGCTTTTGGTATATTTAGTACTTTTCTCATACAAAACATTTGTACAGAGCTGCTGAAGAGTAATAATAGAGGTAACAAAAAAAAAAAAATAATAGCAGCATGGGCATTTTAATCCTAACATAACTCGTCCCTGGGCAAAAGGCCAAAACATGTGCTATACAATATAAAATACTGTGCATTTCTTCTCCTGTGCTTTGTTATTTAAAATTAATACTGAGCCATATATACTCTAGCTATAACTCACTTTCTCCTTCCCCAAACACCTTTCACTAAAGACAAGATTGTACATATATTTAAACTACATATCTAAACCTATACAGCTAAGTCACCTGTTTAGAACTGAATGCTGAATCAAATTGCTTTTGCTACTCACTAAGCAGTCTTAAAGCAGTGCAGCCTCCAGCAAGGATTACCAGGGCACCTGCATTGAGGTTCAACACACTGCAGTTAGAGGTGCCTGCAGGAGGGC
This sequence comes from Certhia americana, assembly GCA_018697195.1. Classification (NCBI taxonomy): domain Eukaryota; kingdom Metazoa; phylum Chordata; class Aves; order Passeriformes; family Certhiidae; genus Certhia; species Certhia americana. The sequence goes on from CM031878.1 coordinate 63,023,179, forward strand.
ATAGGGGGTCAGAGGTCCCATATGAGCCCTGATTCTGCATGTACAATGGATTAAAAAAATGGAAAACATATTTTCTGGAAAGTGTTAGTGGGAAGATATTGACAGAGGAAAGCTTGGAAGACTGCTCTTGGTGGTCTCTAAGCTTGTGTTGCTTTGCCACTGCAAGACCTCAGCACTATCCTTCATATAATCTGAGACAAACGGGCAGGGGTCTTCTTACATTTGCCCACAAAGTGCAGCACAAAACAAATTTAATTTACTCAAAAACACTCACGTATTTTGTACATCTTATGTCTAAGACAATCAGCTAAGGCAGGGGGTCCAGCAGATGCCACAAAGATGATGATGGGTCTGGAGCAGCTCTCCTGTAAGGACAGACTGCAGGAGCTGGGCCCGTTTAGTCTAAAGAAAAGCGAAGGGGGTTCTCAGTAATGTGTATAAATATCTTCAACAGATATTTATTCTGCCAACAGAATGGTGCCAGGCTCTTTTCAGTGCTACCCAATGACATGACAAGGGGCAGTCCACCGCAACAAGAATGCCACGTTGAAAGTGGCAGAGCACCAGAACAGGTAAGCCGTGGCATCTCCCTCTCTGACGACATTCCAAACCCACCCATGTTCCTGTGTTACCTGCTCTAGGTGATCCTGCCTTGGCAGGAAGATAGGTTCTCCAGAGGTGCCCTCCAATCCCTGAGGACTCTGTGATAATACACAGACGCACATATTACAGGCGTACGTGCCACATGCGGCCTGTAGAGCCGCGTGTACACGGTGAGTGCACTGACGTGACACACGGTGTGCTCACGGCGGGCACACACCCGCGGCGGAGCCTGCCCGGCCCAGCTCGGCACCGCCAGGGCCGGCCCGCGGAGCACCGCCCCCGTTCCACGGGCGAGGTCAGCCCGGCGGTAGCGGAAGCTTCTCCCTCCCTCCCGGCGTCCCGGAACCAGCCCCGCCACCGCCTCCTGCCCCGGCCCGCCGGCAGCATGTCAGCTCCCGGCGCCGCCTCCCGCAGGTGACACCCACCCTTCCGCTGCCGCCGCCTCCCCTCCTATATGGGCCACCTGCTCTCGAAAGAAGCAAGGAGCCTGAGCCGGGACCGCCGCCGCCGCGCGCGGGGGAAGGTGCCGCCGCCGCGCAGCCGGAGCTGCTTCCTGCGCGGGCCCTGCATGCTCTGCTTCATCGTGCACGGCACCAGCCCGCCCGCCCCGGAGCAGCCGCTGCCCGCCGGGGACCCGCTGCTGCCGCCGCCGCCGCCCTGCGTGTCGCTGACCGTTGCGGAGCAGCGCGTCGCCCGCCGCCTCCTACGCCTGGCGCCCGCCGCCTGGGAGCCTCCGGGGCGCTGCCAGTGCCTCTTCCTCTCCGGCCTGCTGCCCTCGCCGGTGCGGGGCCTCCTGGGGCCGCCTGGGGAGGTCTCCTCCGAGATGGTGTGCAAGCGCAAGGGGGCCGGGCTGCCCGCCTGCCCGCCCTGCAAGCAGCCGCGCTGCGCTGCCGCCGAGCCCGAGCCTGGCGCCTGCCAGTGCCCGGCGGAGCCGCAGGTGCTCGGCCTGCCCGGCGCCGCGGGGGAGAGCGGCGGGGGCACTGCCGGGCAGAGCGGCGGGGGACAGCCCAGCTCGCCGCCGCCTCCCGCGGCCCAGGACGAGAAGGAGCAGGGCCGGGAGGAGGAGAAGGAGCGGGGTGGCGAGGCGGGCTGCGAGGAGCCGCTGGAGTACCCTGGCGACAGCTGCCGGGAGCTGCCGCCGCCGCCCACCCCGGACATCAACCAGCTGCCACCTTCCATCCTCCTCAAGGTGGGTCGGGATGGGGGGATGGACGGACAAGCCCTCCCTGTGGATTTGGGAGGGTGGGGCTGTGCCATCAGTGTCGCCAGGCGAACTGGCAGCAGGGGAGCCGGCGGAGGTCGGCCCGGTCCGAATCTGCCTCAGCGCCTGGGAGATAGATTGGATTGTGGGGGTGGTGTTTGATTTTGTGTCCCGTTCCCCGATCCCATTGGTTTGTCGTTGGAAACGGCGTTAATGAACCATTCCTTGGAAGTGCAGGCACACAAATGGGGTCCAGCAGCTGTCTCGTCAATGTTTTGACTGTACCTGGTAACTTCGTGAGGTGCCGTTCACAAGTCGGGCTTTACTGGCGTTCGTGGTGTAGGTAGTACTCGCCAACGGGGGCTGTCACTGTGTTTAGTGCTTCCGTGGGTATTGGAGCTACATAGACAAGTTTTCAGTCTTGATTATTAAACAATTTGTATTGCTGTGTATTTTGGATTAGTTTTGGCCTTAGTAGTTCCACAGTGTTTGCAGCCTGCTTGAATTACATGCTTTCATAACTTCTTAGGCTGTATATCCTAGGAACTGTCTCACCTCTCCTGTCCCTTTTGCTGTCTTTCTGTTCCTTTAATGCTGTTCTCCTCTGGAACTACTTTCCATTTTTAAGCTACTCTCTTGACCACTATGCTGACTTCCTTCAGCTAAACATTAGCTTAAAAGAGGAGTCTAGCTGGAAATGAGCTGCTGATGTTTTCCATAGTGTGATGTGAGTGTGCCTTTAAATTTTGGGGAATAAGTTTTCTGGCGTGCAGGGGTTTCTCAGAGGTCAGATGGCAGAACATAAAGCTGGACATAGTGTAATGGAGGAGTGAGAGACATCACTCTTGGTGTTTGTATTTTGCTATTTGTTTGTCAAACACTAAAAACCTACTTATCTGTCTTTCTTGCACATAGCACTAATTCTGTGGGAGGTTTAGTTGGTTTGACAGTTTTTTTGTTGTTTGTTGGTTTTGTTTGTTTTTTTTTAAGTACTCCTCCTGTTAGTGAGGATATGTCATATTTCATAGATGTGCTATGCAGATTAATTCTAGGCAAATAAGAACACACATAAGATGATGAGCTATCATCTGAATTAATCTCATCTGTGATTACAAAATTGAAATTTTTTTCTTCTAGATGGGAATCCATTTGTTAGCCACTGTTATTGGAAGGTAACTTTTTTCTTATATTTGGTTTTAGGATTCAAAACTGGACTCATTTGATTAGTGTGGCTAAAATATTTTTTTGATCAATGGTACTAGTACTTTGTGGTTACTTTTAGTACTCAGTTTCACTTTTTCAAAAATATCTATCTATAACTCTGCCATAATTTTAATAGTGAAAGATGTCATGTCCAGCTTACCTGTGAAGTAGTTTAAATGTTATTTAATCTCTGTTTTATATAGACCCAGTATTTCATTCTTACCTGTGCTTTCAAGGTTGTCAGGTTTTATGTTTGGTTGCCTTTTTTTCACAAACGAGGGGTTTTGTTTTAACCTCAGCTGGCAAATAAGTACCAGGCAGACACTCACACCGCACATCCACAGACTGGTTGAGGGGAGAATTCAGGGAAAAAAACTGTACCATGTGGGTTCTGATTAAGAACAGTTTAATAACTGAAGAAAAATAAATTGTGCTACTAACAATGTTTATATAATGGAGAGCAAGAAAGAGAGATCCAGGTGATGCACCTTGTACCAGGTGGCACTTTGTACCAACTCCTGAGAAGAATTCTCTCCTAACTGAAATCAGGACAGACATCTACCTTCTCCAGTGATTTTGTCTCTACACTTGCCCTGTAGGCAGTTCCTTCTTTGCAAAAATAGACCATTATTGCCAGCACTGTGGTAGAAGCCAGTCTACTTGCTGACAGAATTTGCCCTTCAATCTGTACCAATGAGTTTGGTTTGTGGTTTTGTTTTTTATGAGACTTTATATATATGTATATATACACACACATACACACAAGATATGTGTATCTTTATATATATGTCTCCTAACTATTCTGTTGGTTTGGGTTTTTGATGCTTCCAAAATATACTACTCTGTTATGGAACTTTTAACTTCAGATGTCTAACCATGCGTCCTGTCAAACGGATTTTGATACAGATAGGATTATGTTTAGGATATTCTTTCTCCAAAAGTGTAATTTTACATAGGAGACAAATATGCCCAAAATTTTTACTGAGCTTTTTACAGAAGGTATAGGAGACACAAACAAGGACAAGAGATTCCATCCTGGGAAGCATCAAAAGACAGATCCTGATTTTTTTTTTCTTTTTATTTCCACATCTGTGACCTTCTGATGCAGTGGCGCTGGTGCAGGAGTGGCTGTCGCCCGTGTCTGTAGGTGGCCTCAAGACAAGCTTCAGGAAATATGTCAGGAACTCCGTTAGTAAGAGCTTGCCACTTTGGCTGGTCAGGTGCTTTTTAGCTTCAGTCTCCTCTGAGCCAGTGGTTTGGGATGGGTGGAAGAGTTTGTCCGACTGAAGTTGGCCTGCAGCTCATTAGATGTGCCGTACTGGATTGGGAGGTCCATGGTGCAGTGTGCCAGTTGATCCTGTTTCCCTGATGGGTGAAGAGGTATCCTGGTCTATATGAAGCAATAAAAGAATGGTGCTTCCACAATCAGGGCTTTGTGGTTTGCTTTTCATTTTGCTGCTGAAACATGTACGAGAAAACAGTGTTATACAGTGGGCAAAATATCATCCTTACCTTGGTAGAGGAAGGTGATTCCCTTTGACTAAAGGGTAATGTAAAGCCATTCTCTTTGAAACTCAAGGGGAATTAAGGAATTACAGATCAGTCAGCTGTAGATAGTTTGATTGTGTCCTAGGCATGTTTGAATGGGAAACAAAAAAGGGAGCTGTTTCTAAGCATACACTACAAAAATTACAAAATCTTCTGCTGCATATGACTAAGTTCTGAAAACTTGGAGCTGTATGTGACAAATATGTGCCTATTGAAGTGTGACTGCTACTTATTCCTGTAAAATAGAAAAATAAATCTTCCTATCGTACCTGTTAACTCTTTGCAGTGCTGCTGTTTAATCAAAAAAGTTGTAAATGGTTTGCAGAATGAGCCATGAACTTACGAGAGAATGCAAATTCAAATGCTTCAGCTTTTCTTTTGAGGTGTATTAACAGAAGTTCTGTGTGTAAAACACAGAAGGGAAATTCTGTCCTGTGCTTGGTATTTTTAAAGCCTCTGCTAGAGTGCTGCATTAGGCTGTGGGCACTGAGGTCTTAGAAAGTACACACATACGTGAGAGGCATCAGAGGAGAGCCAGAGGTCATGAAAAACGTGGCTTATTATACTAGTTGGAAGATTCTGGACAAACTGAATGACAGTAGTTTAGAAAGAAAGAATACTGAGTTGCAATCTTAAGTTAAGAGAAAATTGATAGAAAGTTGAACTGTGTGTCTGTACCTTGTTGAATAGAAGGAAACAATAAGCTTAATTTGGGTAAGATACTTTAATGTTCTTACTCTGTATCATTTTCCAGGTATTGGCAACTGTAGTTTCCTTTTCTCAGGTTATGTGACAAGTTGAGATTTCTATTTATTGATCCATTTTTAACATCAAGGGGAATGCCCTTATACAGAATGTTTGGGGTGTGCTGGAACTTGCTTCAGAACAAAAGGGTCTAGAATAGATGGTGTCTTCTTTTTGAGGCCCTCTTTCTCAGTTTGCTGGTCTTATTTTTATAAAGAATGAACTCGTGCCTGTAGCACAGGCCCTGTGAGTTTTGGCCTAGGGTTAATGCACTATAAAGGGAAGATAAGTGCGCGTGTGAGTATATACGTGGGTGTGTATTTTATTATGTAGGATTTTCCTAAATATATTATTACTGTTTAATTATTTGAAGCACTACTGACTCATTTTTCTTGTATCTTTACTCAGTGCTTTTTACTTATTTTTCTCATTCTTCCCTTGTTGCAATAAGTTACAGGGTTTTTTTTTTGTTGCAGTGATAACATTTTTTTAATTATAATATTGATTGATACAAAATACATTGCTGCTATCATTGTACTGCTGGCATTAAATTTAAGATAATCTGAGTGATATGAAGTGGGTTTGATAGACTAGAGAATTTTGTCTTCAGATTTTTAAATCTGGGTTTTTTCTAAACTGGCATTTACACCTGGAAAGACTTCATGTGCACTTTACAGTTGCTTACTGTGATTTTCTTTTTTCAGATTTTTAAAAAAATTTCTTTTTGGCTAGTCAGGCAGAGTATGTCAAAACACATCATTTGGATTGAACTTTATCTGCAGGTTCATTGAGTCACTTTTGTAATACGAGCTTTCTTCCCTATTTGTACTGGTGTTCCGATCATATTATTCTGTCTAAAGCTTGTGTTGAGTCTTGCTTTCAAATGTAACACAAAGAGACATGGAATGGGCTTTGAACCTTTGTGGCTGATGCTAGGAGGTAAAATGTCCTTTAATTTCACTACTAATTCGTCTGAACTTCCTTTTTTTTTCTTTAGCACTACTCAACACAGCATTGTGGTTTGTTATGGATTTGTTTTGGTTTTTCGGCTTCTTGATAATTTTTTTCTTTTTTTTTCCATGAAGTTTACTGTCATCCTGTGATTCTGGTGGGGAAGTGAACCAGTCTGAGATTAACTGGTGTTACTGAGCTTTTGGGATGCAGTTGAGGGGCAAAATTGTGAAAGGAAGGTGTGCCAGTAGACTAGTAACTACAGAGAAGACAGTATGTGCTCATTTCAGTAATAAATTTCTGAAAGATGTTGTGAATTTTATGATTTATTGCAGAATTTCAAAAACTATTCTTATGCTTTGCAGAGGTGCGTTTGAAAAGGTGGCTTTTGTCCAAGCATGTAGGTTTTAACATCACAGAATGAGCTGTGTGATGGAGGAGAAATGTCTTGGAGTGAAGTTTCTGGTTTTTTGACAAGGATAGATGCCTTAACACTTGTGGCCAGTAGAAGTTTCCCTTACATTGTTTAGGTGTTGGCTTGGCCTGTTCTGCATCTCCAAAACTAAGTATTATTTCATGGAGAAAACTAACAGATTACAAGTTGTGCAGTGTTGGAATGTAAATTAATTAAATATAACTTCTGCTTTAATTACCTATTCATTTATTTGTTTCTTTTGTTCAGGTTGCCTGACCCATGTCTGTTCTTTCACAGATTTTGCTTTGTTTTAATGTCTTTGCTTTTAAATTGGCATGGTGACTCAGAAGCACTAGCTGGTGTCTTGTAGTGAGGACAGTTGGGTTTATGAGAGTAAAAACGTGGTGAGCTCCTGCAAGTAAATCTACTTTGCTTATTGGTCAAGACTTCCTTTCCATTAGGAGGACAGTAATTTCTTACAGACAGAAGCTGATACTGTGTTTTGCCTTGCAGCTAAGCAAATCTGTAAGTGGCTGGTAAGGGCAGTCTGGCTCCTTTTGTAACTTCTGGCTGTGTGTTCCTGCCGCTGGCTTTGTGCTCTGTAGGGTGATCGTGCAATTGCAGGGCGAGTAAATTCATCTGGCTAATCTGACACCAATTAATATTGCAGAACCTTTCCTTAGGATCAGCTGCTTGAGTAGACTTGTCTAAGTACAGTCACTAAATCCAGTGTGAAAATTCAAGCGACTGGAACTAGGGGACTGGGAAATGGTTGCTAAGAAGGGCAAATTGCCAAGAGAGTCCTGATTGTGATATGAAATCACACCATCACTTTTTCTGGCTGGTGCATTTTTCTTAATCACAAGAACAGTTTTAACTTGATTTCCTTCATGGGTGTACTGAGGCTTCTTTCAGAGCTGGTATGTTCAATGCTCACATCTTTCATAAACTGAGAATCATTCACATTTCCCTTGTTCTTTTCAAGTTACAAAGTGAAAAAATCTCTTGAAAAGAAGGCAGTTACTTGTTCTTCCTTTCTCTTCTCTATGATTGATACTTGAGTTTTCTGAAATAGAATGAAGCAGCCTTTAGTAAACATAAATCCACTGCTTGCTTAACTGCTCTATGCCTGCAATTAGCAAATACTGTGTTTTACTGTTCACAGCAAAATGTCATGCACTAAGCATGTTTTTTTTTTTCAAATGGTACTTGACAAATATTTTTGTTAATGAAATTTTAGTTAATTGCTGACAAAATTGATGAAACAAATGAGCAGTTTTCCAAGAATGAGTGTCTCAAATTACTTAGGAACCATGAAGTGTTTGAGTGTACGTTTTATTGCTCTTTTGATGTTAATTCCTTAAGCTTTTTGGTTTTAAACAAATCTACCTGGTGCAGTGTAATAAAAACAATTTTGTACATACCCATTCTTGAATACAGAAGTTTCTTTTTGATAGAGGAGAGATTCATTCACAGAAATGAAATGATTTATTTTAAATGAAAATGATGGATAGAAATAGGGAGTCCATAGAGTCACTTTTTACGGTCTCTTCAGCTGTGGGGATATATTTTGTTCATGTTCATAGAAGTATACCTTGCTCTTAAAGTTTGCAGTATCTTTTTAAAGAATGGTATTGGCAATCAACTGAATTCTCCTGAGGCAAAAGCTTCTTTAGTATGTGCAATCAATAATTCTATCTCCTTGATTATGGTTTTAAATTTTTTTTAGATTAAAATTGTCTTTTTATAAGTTCAAATTATTTCTTGAATTATGCTTATATTTACTTTACGTTTGATTTTCATGATGTGAGTTACTTTCTAGGAAACCTCCTGCTGAAGATACTTTGTTAATTAGCAACTACATAAATTTTCTACTACCAAACTTTCTGTAGTAGTAACTTTAATGGATATGGTTGACATTTTCTTATTTCCTTTGATTAAAAGTGCAGTTATCTTCTTCACTTGGTTCACTTTGAAGCACTTGATTTAAGGCCAAAATTACCAAATATTTAAAGACACACTAGATAAATTTAGTACTTGGATTTCTAAAAATCATCTTTAATATTTAAAAAAAAATTAAAGGATGCTTTGTGATGTTTTTTATTTTGTTGGTTTTTTTCCTCCTCTGTTTCTGCTGAAATACTAACATACTAATTCTCACAAATGTTCAAAATAGTCTTTTTTGAACACAAGGTTGAACTATCTAGTATACATTTAATATAGAAACAGGGTGGAGGTGTAAAGGGCATAATGTCTGATGGTCATTTTGCAAGAACTTGGTGGTAAAGGAGAGAATTACACAGAATAACTTTAGTTTTTCTGGTTGGACCCTTCACAAATGTTGCATACCTTTTAGGGAATGGTCTCTCCCCAAAACCCCTCCCTCAGAGACTGTAACCTGGCCTGATTTACCTGCCCCTTGACTCTGACCTATGGCTTTCGGCCAGGTAATCTGACCCCAACCCCAAAAGAGACAAAAACCCCTCTTCCTCCATGCTCCGCTCTCCTTGCCTCCCGGGATCCCTTCATTGAGAATAAAGCTTTGGAATACATCCTGAGGTAAGGGGCCTCTTTTAAATCTCTTCTCCCTGTCTTTGAAGATCCCCTCTCCTCATCCCCCTAAATCTGAGCTAGCAGCTTGTGGGGGGGGTAGAAGGAAAGGGGAAATCTTCACACAAATATTAATCAACATTTGCTTTATCCCTTTCTCATCCATTGTCTTACAAAATATTCTAAAAAGTTTAAGACAACACTAAAACTTGGTCACTATTTTTTTTTTATTTTTTGATTGTGCTGTGCAAGGACTTGGTTTAGCAATGGGACATCACCTGATTCAGAATGGTGGATTGACTAAGTGGGGTACTGTGGAATTAGCTGTTGTTCCAAGGTAAAACAGTGTGACTTTTCTCTTGTAAGGGGTTTGTATGGGTGTGTCTATCAATATGAAATTAGACTGTTCGAATTGAGGGAAGAAGATTTTATGTGATTTGACTGAAAACTTCCTGTATCTGTTGGTTGACTTTTGCTTTTATGGGCATTGCATTTTTGTATTTTCTTTTGTTGTAGGATCATTTAAGTTGGAAAACACCTCCAAGATCATTAAATCCAGCCATTAACCTGGTATTGCCAAGTCCACCAATAATCCATGCCCCTAAGTACCACGTCTACATATATTTTAAATACCTTCAGGAATGGTGACTCCACTACTGCCTTGGGCAGCCTGTTCCAGTGCTGGATAGCCCTTTCAGTGAAGAAATTTTTCCTAATGTCTAAACTAAACCTCCATTCAACTTGTGGCCTTTTCTTCTTGTCCTGTCAGTTTTTACCTGGGAGTCGACCCTGGACCCCCTGCCTACATCCTCCTTACAGGCAGTTCTAGAGAGCAATTATGTTCCCCCTGAGCTTCCTTTTCTCTGGGTTGAAAACCCTCAGCTGCTCCCCATCAGACTTGTGCTCCAGACCCTTCCCCAGCTCCAGTGCTCTCTGGACACACACCAGCATCTCAGGGTTTTTCTTGTAGTGAGGGACTCAAAACTGACCACAGGACTGAGGTGTGGTTTTACCAGGGCCCAGCATAGGGGAATGGTCACTGCCCTGGTCCTGCTCCCACACTGTGTTTCTGAAGCACACCCCTGCAAGCCACGAGCAGACAGTTTCTCCAGGAAAGTGGTGTGTCAAAGCAAACTACATCAAAGACTTTACTAAATTCCATGCAGACAAAGTTCACAGCCTTTCTCTTATGCCATTCACAAACCCATGTTGGCTGGGCTTGACTCCTGATTGTCCTGTATGTGCCACATAACAACACTTGAGATGATCTACTGCATACCCTTATCCAGGACCAAGGTCTGACTGACAGGCCTGTAGTTCCTCGGATCCTCCTTCTCTCGGAATTATAAAAAAATATTTTTTTGTTTTTCTCTGTCTCTGCCAGCTGGATGTTTTTCTTCTGTCACCTGAGAATGTACAGTTTTGTTTTCACCAGCCAGGTATCTTGAAATTATGGGTCTGCGAGACTTTTCTTCTTATGTTTTTTCTCTTTATTATTTCTTATCATTACATTCTGTTCCTGACCTGCAGAGCTCTTTAGTGCAGGTCAGTTCAAGGCACGCTTCCGAATACCAAATGCCCCTATGCTTAATGCAAAATGCTCCATACTAAAATGCTAAAAGCTTAATGCAAAATGCTCCACTACCTAATACTAAAAGCCTAATGCTAACTACGAAATGCCCAACGCTTAATACTCCCACCCTCTGGGTGGCATGGATATTTATACTACATTCTACATAATCAGTATTTATAATTCTACTCCAATAACTGTTATCTATGTTAGAAGGTTAGACTCTATTCTCAGCCAACTATAATGTGCCACCTCACAGCAGAACATGGAGGCAAGGAAGGAGAAGGAAGAAACCCAAGAGCCATGTGCTTCCTCCATCTTGCCTTCACCTGTCTGCCATCCTAAAACCCCCATATATCTAAAATTCTCACCCTGTGATAAAACTACACACTATTCTGCTATTTATTATGCACTCTTAAAAGCTTTGCTTCATTCTAGAGCCTAAAAGCCCTTTTTCCATAAACAAAAGTTAAAAACACTATTTGTCAGAAATCTTAAATCTCTCAAACATGCAAAGAGATATTCCTCATAATTCCAGACTCTGACATCCTTTGATTTTTTCCTGTACACAAACATCAGAGGTGGCAGCATTCAGTCAACTGGAAATGCCTCTGTTAGTAGCCAGGACTGCTTGTAATAATGGAAAGTGGCTTGGTGAGCACTTCCACCAGCTCACTCAGGGCCAATGGATCCCATTTTGCCCCGTAGGCTTGTGTGGGTCTTAAGTGGTGTGGCAGGTCACTGACCATTCCTGCTTAGACTATGGGGGGACTTCATTCTGCTCCCTGTCCCTGTCTCTAGTGCAGTGGGCTGGAGAGCAACCAGTCTTACTATTAAAGATTGAGGCAAGGAGGGCATTACTGGTCTTTAATGAGTCTGTGTGAACAGTTTTATTTCAAAGCAAGGGCTTGTTGTTAAAGAATTTACTGTGTGGAAGGTATGATAAGGCTGTCAGTGGGGAAGATCAGGTGTTCTTAATTGGGATGTAGCCTGAAGGCTCAGAGAGTCCCTTGCAGCCATTGAAGGGAAACACAGTAATCTTAACAATGACATGTTAATGAAAGTGTGAAGCAGGAGTAACTGACATCTGCATTACGAATTTGAGCTGAAAGAGGGTGAGATGAGAGAGAGGGCACTCCTTTTCCACAGCTCTGCTTCCTCTACCCCTGCCTTTTGCCAACAGGGTAAATAATGTAAAATGGTTCTAGAAAAAGCTATTAAACTTTTTAAAATTTCTTTACTGTGCTGAAGGATATTCTGGTGTTTGGAAGAGGGATTAGACTGAGTTGAGGGGGAACAAATTGAATGGTGGATATGAAAGTGTAAATGTTTGAGTACAACTTTCAGGAATTAAACGTGCTAACGAGTGGAACCATTGCCGTCCAAGTTATCTGTCATAAGCAGGAGTGAAGTAAGCAGGCTTGTGGGTAGGAATGGTTTTAGTTTTCAGCTGTATTTATATGTCCTTGGGAATTAGAAAATTTAAGTCAGGATAATTAGGCTGCCACGATATCTGTGTATATCTAGAGAAAAATGCTGAATTAAAGGGTGTGAAGTCATCAAAGTGAGTCAAAGTGTTTTATGCACTAGTGTAGTACTTTAATTAGCTTGGCTAATCCCTTAATGCAAGGGTGATGTGCCACCACCTGGAATATGTATATTCCTTGCTACTAAATTCCATTTAGTGTAATTCAATATGTCATCTTTTAACAATTGCAAGCTCTGAAGAGGAGCTGTTTTTTCATGGCCTTATTCAGCATCCTTTTATAGCTGGAACTTTTAGAGCTACTGCAGATAATAAAACTCTCAAGGCCTTGGTTTTGAACACATACCACTTGTGTAAATTATATTATATAGCTTCTCCTGTGCATGCTGGGACTTCTGCAATGACTTGGTCTCTCTCGTCATCCTGGTGGCCTCACTTACTGTTTTCTAAGAAGTTGGTTTGCAGCACCTTAATTGTCTCTGCTTCTAGACTTAATGACAGCATGGACTAAAACATGACTACAAATGCTTTTAGACATTTTTCAGAATGTTTTCTATGCAGCAGTACTGTTTTGTCAAGTACTTTGTCAAGTGCTAAACTTGTTTCTTTTGCTGTTGCTACAGCTGCTTCATGCAGGAGAAACGGGTTAGCAGTAGAACTGATTTGTGAGGTCTTTCAGTTTTTGGTGGGATGGTAGCATGATGGGTTGGTCCTGGCAGGACACCACATTCCCCTCTGAAGCCCTGGCACTCCCCTCCTTGACTGGTGAGAGAAAACATGAGGAAAGGGTCACAAATTAAGGACAGGGAGAGATCACTCAGTGATTACTGTCACAGGCAAAACAGACTTGAACTTGGGGAAATTGGTTGACTGTATTACCAATCAAATCAGAGTAGGATAATGAGAAACAAAACCTACATCTTTCCTAGCCTTTGTAACCCTTCTTGGCCTAACTGCGTTGACAATTCTCTTCCTCCTTCCCCTAGCTGTTCTGGAGGACCAGAATAGAGGTTATAGTTAGTTCTTCATACTTCGTTTCTGCTGCTCCTTCTTCATCACATATTCTCACTCTGTCTTGGGTCACAGTTTGCTTCTGCTCGATGACTTCTTTTTCCTCCTTCTTATCCCAGAGGTGCTGCTGCCATCACTGACTGTCTTAGCCTCGGCCAGTGTGGGTCCATCTCAGCTGCTGGCTGACACTGGCTCTGTGAGACATGAGGGAAGGTTCTAGCAGCTTCTCTGAGAAGCTGCCTTTGTGGCCCCCCTATTCTCAAAACCTAACTATGTCAACCGAGAATAAACAAAATAAAATACAAAAATTATTTATGGGCTTTCATTTTCACAGTAGCAGCTGTATTAACATTCTTTACTGTACCGTGTTTACTATGATCTTCAAATCTGCAAGGTTTTGTTTCTCAAAGGTGGTATTTCCACAAATAAACAAATTTATTTCCCACTTGAGTAAAGATTCATTGAAGTATTTTATAATGCCAACCTTTATATCCTTTGTTAAAATTAATTGGAGTCAGTCAAACGTCTGTCTAAACATAATGTGGTTCATGTTGCTTTGTTCTCTTCTAAGGTTTTTATAAGTGTTAAAAGATGCAATCTTTGGTTTCATACCGGTAGCAGCAATTCAAGTTTCCTGCTGTTCTTACTTAATTGGAAGTAGTGAGCATCATCAGACTGTCACTTTTTCAAATGTTTAGAATTACACTTTGGCAGGAAATGTCAGATGTCGAATTACCACTTACTATTCAGTGCTTTCTTTCTGCATGACTGAGGGTGATGGTATTTTTTGAGTGCTGATTGCAGCCACCTCCTGGTTCTGTGCATGGGTTCACCAGTATGGACAAGAACTGAGAAAGTGGTGATTGTTTTGTTTGCACTTCTGTCTGCTGTGTTTAACTGGCTGCCTAATGAGAAGCAGACACTGTCTCTGGTAATGGCCAAGCAATGGCCTGCGAGAAATTGGTTTCATGCACAGTCCTTCAAACTGAGGAGTCTTGCGTAGGAAATTGCAAGTTTCTCGTAGCTAGAAAAAGAGGACAATGATAAATTTTGCAAGCAGGTACAGAGCATCATGAAATTTGACCCCCTTCTCTCTTGTTAAAGCTCTGCTTCATCAAAGGGTCTTGTAGGGATCTACATATTTAAAAACTGCTGGGGTAAGCCATTCCCTAGAAAAAGGGGCTACAATTATGGTTGTTCTTAGCAGTTCATTGTCTTGTCTGTTCCAGAGACCACAGTTTTGTAAGTTGCCATAGTTGCCATTATAGTTCAATGCTTTCTTTTTTTTTTTTTTTCCCTTTTCCTTGGCTAAACAGTCCTAGTAGTTTCCTTTCAATATTTCCATATTTTCTTGATAAAATTACCCGAGATTGGCAATAGTACTTCTATTTAGTACTTGTTGTAATCACATCAGTGGGAGGGTTTTTTTATGTTTTGCAGTCTGTACTTCTGTGTAGGTCTAATACCACTACTGCCTTTTCTCATTATGGGATCACATGTAGATTTAAGTTCATTTGTGCTGACAGGGTGGCTTCACGTGAACTCTTGACAGACCCTCTTTTAATATTTATTAATAAACAACAGTACTTTTAAGACAGGGATGTATATAATCCATGCTATATCAATTTATGATCTTGCTTTAAAGTTACAGTTTATTCTTTTTTGCCAGCTGCTATAGTGCTCAAAACCTTGGGGTATAAAAGGCTAATTTTGTGCTTCAGTTTTCCTCTATGACACTGATTTACTCTGCTAATCTAATCTACCATCCCATGCCCCCTTCCCACAATACCTGATATTTTAATACCTTTATGACACTTCTTACAGTTCAGTTAAAAAAGAAAGGTTTCTCATCCATTTCAGGATGGGAATGAAAGCACTTTTTAAATGGCTTGCAGGTAATACTAAGCTAATTTGTAATTCTTTAGGTGTGCCGTATCAGAAGCACTTTTGAAACTTAGTCTATTAAATGAGTACTTAGGTAACTTGTTGGTTATACTAATATGAGTTAGTAATATTGTCAGTTCTTGTGGGATATAGGGTATTTTTTACTGTCTTTGACTAATCAAGTGGGGGGGCAAGTTGAAGGTCTGTGTGTTACAGTGCATGCTAATACTTTTCTGTCTTTTACAAGATGTATTGGTAATAAAATATTTCTATCTCTAAAATATGATTGCATCTGACTTTTTTTTTTTTTCTTTCCTTACAGATATTTTCCAACTTATCTCTGAATGAGCGTTGCCTTTCAGTGTCATTAGTCTGTAAATATTGGCGTGACCTCTGTTTAGATTTTCAGTTTTGGAAGCAACTGGATCTCAGTAGTCGTCAGCAGGTATGATAATATCATTGTGGAATAACTGTTTTTCATTGCTCAGAATTTGTTCTTGAAAGTTGTACTTTTGATGAGGGGTAAACAAAAGAAACATAAAATGGTGATGACTGTAGTTTCATAGATTTTTCTGCTATTAGCTGAAAATATCTGGACCCTTAGATTGGTTCCTTTAAATATACTGTATTTTGTCTGAGATAGTTGTTAAACAGTGAGCACAATTGCTGTTTGAAATAGGTTGTGGGTTACATGTCTCAACTCTGCATCAGGTTGTCTGGAACTATCAGACCTCTTATTAAGTCAAAGACAAACATGAACATTTCTGAGGATGCTATAGTTGGAAGAATGATCACATACATGGTGCTTGCCCTGTTTGTTTTAGCAAATTTTCTTTATTTTATTCTTCAGCTGGTATGGCTCATGCTCATTAGAAAAGCGACTGTGTTTGGTTGTTTGTGGTTTTTTTAGGCCTTTAGCTGAACTTAGAATGAAATATTTGTGAGTTTAATTTAGTGAGATGCCTTGGAGCCTAGCCTTAAATTGTACAGGGTAACTTCTCTTCTTGGAAACCTTTAGGGATGCTCGTATTGTATTGGCCACTGCCCTTGGGTTTCTGGTGGAGTAGTGACTTGCAGGGGTTGATAAACAGTGTCTTGAGAGTTTCATGAAAATACAGGTACAGAGAAATAACACAACTGGATGGTTGCATTTGAAAAAGGATTTTTTTTTTCTTTGCAATTTGTCATTGAAGTGGTTTAACCCCAGCCAGCAGTCAAGGCCCAGGCAGCCAATTCTTCAGTCCCCCACCAGTAGGGTTGGGGAGAGAACTAGAGGAATAAAAGCTACAAAACTCATGAGTTTAAAGACAGTTTAATATTGAAAACAAAAGTTACACACACATACACAAAACAAGCAAGTCAAAGAATTAAGTCACTGCTTCCTATTGGCTGGCAGGTGCTCAGGCATCCCCAGCAGACCAGGACCCCATCACACAGAATAGTGACTGGGGAAGACAAACCCCATCACTGGAAATGTCCCCCCTTTCCTCCTTCTTCCCCTCACTTTATACACTGAACAGGATGCCCTTTTTCCGCTGGGGTCACCTGTCCTGGCTGTGTTCTCTCCCAACCTGCCAGCCTCTTTGTCAGTCTGGCCTGGTGAAAAGCAGAAAAAGCCTTGGCTCTCTGTAATCCCTCTTCAGCAATAAGAAAACAAGCACAAATCCAAAACACACTCCCATGCTAGTCACAGTAAAGAAAATTGCCTCTACCCCAGGCAAAACCAACACAGTTCTTTTCCATCTTAACACCTGCCTAATGAAACAGCAAGAAAAAATATATGACTTGCTACAAATGAAAACCATATTGAATGCAGAAAGACTGTTCCTCAGCTATGTAATACAAAAACCAGGGATTTGTGTTGCTCTCTTGCCCTCTTTGGTTAAGTCTAAATCTTGTCTATGGCAAGTGATGGGTAAGTATTTCTGAATAGTCCTTTGTAGGATTGTCTTCTTTTAAGATGATTGTCATTTTGGCTAACTACAATGTTTATAGATACAAAATGGATGGAATGTTTTTTTACAAAGTTGTTAATGAAACTTTGCTGTCTGAGCATCCAGGGGCTCCTCTGTCAGCCACACTGGCACCACCTGCTGGGGACCAAAGTCCCTCCGTGGTGGCAGCCCCAGGGAGTTGATGGGTGCCCTGCTTGGCTCACTGCATACCACACACAGTCAGACCACTTTACTTACTGCCTCGACTTCAGGCTCCCTACAGCAGAGTCTCAGACCTCTTTTAAAATTAATGTATTCACTATGCAACAACAGAATGACATCTCAGGCTGGCGGAGGAGTGACCGCAACAAAGGGACTCTTGTGCTCTTATGCCCTCACAGTCTGTGCATGGTAACATCTGGGGACTCTTGGCTCCTGCTGTACTTCCAAGTGTCCCTCACCTGGCTGTTCAAGAGGTCTCTGTGCCCTTTGTTGTGCAGAGGGTTGGCACCAGTTCATGGCCTTTTGTCTCTGGCTGTTCCACTTGGAGCTCAGCCTGAGCTCCACTGCAGCCACACCCTGAGCTATGTGCACTGAGTGTATTCCTCAACAGTCCTCCCTTTGATTAAACAGAGCATACCTGCTAATATATTAAAACGAAAAAAGAAACGTTTTAAGACATTGAAAAACTTCCTTCCATACAGCATTACTACAAATAGCAAACAGAATGAAGGCTAACCCAATTGCCATAGGGCAGAAATGATTATCAATATGAAATCACACTGCATTTCAGTAACAAAGGAAGTAATTGTTTGTTGGCTACAAGTTGCATAGTTCTGTTACTAGTATTCTAACTTCAGTTGGTTAAATGATTCCTGCACTACTTATGCTAATTAGTCCACATACTCAGTCTTCCTGGTCTTTTGGGTTGGTGGTCTGTGGTTTACCACCTCCCTTGCCAGAATTGCCTTTTACTCAGTTGGAGTTGATTCAATGCAGTTGCTGAGTTGGCTTTGTTAATTTCTTTCTCATCTAAGAAGTTCTGCCAAATGTCATTGTGGTATGTGAATTCTGCATTCTTTGTGTCCATTGTCAGTAGTACATTACCCTCAAGCTTTGTTAACCTCCCCTAAGAGCTGAGGTCACTGAAGCACATCAAACCCTAAACCTTGATAAGCAATTCTACCAACAAGTAATTTATCTTTCTACCTGACATCACAGATACTCTTTTCATGGCTAAAAAGAGAAGAAGGTCTGTGGTTACCCTTCTAACTCTGATGCTCAGTCTGGTACTTGAGAACTTCAGTCAAGTTGGGCAGTCATTTGGGATTCTTTTTGTGGTGACATAAATTCCTGCAGCTCCCATATTTTCTGTTCTTGTATAGCTGTTGCCTCTCCTTCTGTGACCTTTATCACGAAACCATCTAGCTACAGTCTACATAGTCTGTCAGAATTGGGCTTGCCCCCAATTGCCTATTTTCTGTCAAAACCATCAGCCCCCCACCCCCCCACCCCTCTGAAATAAACCAATTACAGTAAAATATTCAGCCACAGGTAGTATTTGTAAAGGAGGTATAGTTTAATTTTTCCGATAGCTCATGGAAATGCATCTTACAAACAGCCATTTTTGTACTAATGACATTAAAGATCTTCATGGGAAAAGTTATATGTGAGTATTTGTTTTTTTCTTTGCAGGTCACTGATGAGCTGTTGGAAAAAATAGTGTCAAGAAGCCAGAATATTACTGAAATCAATATTTCTGATTGTCGCAATGTATCTGATACAGGAGTATGCATATTAGCAATTAAATGTCCTGGGCTCCTAAGGTATACTGCCTACAGGTGTAAGCAGCTTTCTGACACCTCTATTATTGCAGTTGCCTCTCAGTGTCCTCTTCTACAGAAAGTACATGTGGGCAATCAAGATAGACTCACTGATGAAGGCCTGAAGCAGGTAACTATCTATTCCCCAAATTCCTTCTGTAAACTTAGTATATTTCAGCTTAGCAAGTAGAAGATACCCTTTCTTGGGACTTAATTAAAATCACAAAAAATCTTCTATTTTAAGTTCCTGTATGGAGACTTCTTTTTTGGTGCAGTAAATGCTGTACTCTAGAGACTACACATACTTTCTTTTTAATACCCAGGGATTAAATGATTGCTTTTGTAGTTAAATCTGCAGTTTGACATCCTATATGTCGCTTCTGTTGAATTAAATTTTCCTGATCTTGGTTGCTGTTCAAAACCTTTACTTAACTTGTTTCTGCTTCATGAACACTGAAGGTGACTAAGACCTTTATTGGTTAGATGTGCAGGAAGGTTTCATCAACTGTCTGAGAGTGTTAAAGGAGCATAGTTAGGGTAAATCAAATATACTGTTGAGCATTAAAGCATTATTAGCTATCTGTACATACAGTAAGTAACTTAGTTCTTATGTTATGCTCTTAGCTCCATTTTGTTGACTGTAGTTAGCAACTTCCATTTTGTCACATACATAATTAGAATCTTTCTTGTTTGCATATGGTGTTTCAAAGCCTGAAAAGAAAGGTAATTTTTCATGTTAGGTGGAGAAGCAGAAAAAAAAATCTTTTCTCCCATCTCTTCATTTCAATCAAATTCTGTTGTTTTTTTTTTCCCTTTGTTTTCATTAATTGCAGCTCGGTTCAAAATGCAGGGAATTGAAAGACATACATTTTGGGCAATGTTACAAGATCTCAGATGAAGGAATGATCATTATAGCTAAAGGCTGTCTGAAGTTGCAAAGAATATATATGCAAGAAAACAAATTAGTAAGTACATATCATGATTTCTTAATTCCCAAGGGATTTTGATTGTCAAAGCTTTCTCTTGCTCTTTATCTTTTAAAATTTTTCTTTAGAATGGCTGCTTTTTGCAAGTGAATTGCTTAAAATGGTCTGGCTGTGAAAATTGCAATTCTACAGAGATGGCTTAGAAGGTGATGCAAAGCACAAGTTAAGCTGAACATAGTAACTTCTTGGTTTTAACATGGTATTTCAGGAGTAATTTTTTAAGAGTTGCGTGGTTTGTATAGGAAAATACGTATGTCACATGAAATGGGTTTTTTTGTTTCTACAACTGCAATAAAAAGTGCAAACAGCTAAAAGATTTTTGGAGCTTGGGTTCTTGATTACAAGTGATACACTCTAATATTTTCTTCAAATATGTCACTTTCTCATCAGAATAGAGTAGTATGCCTGTGCTAGTAGAAGGAAGATGTTGAGGAGTAATAATCTTGCATCCTAATTCTAAGCAGTCTCTGAAATGATGGTTTCTAATGTTGAAAGAGAGTGGTTTGCAAATAAATGTAAATTGTAACCCACTGACTTAGGGTTTTGAAAAATCTTACTTTGTTTTAAAAATTTGTTTCTTACAAGAAAATAGTAAAACTTGCTTGCAGTTGTATTTTTAACTGTCAGCTAAGATTGTGGTTATAACCTTTGTTTCCAAAGTTCAGAACTGGAACAAATAAATTATGTTTGTAAGAAAACCCCATACATTGTATTCACAAATCATTTGATATTTGGCTTCAAATAGACAAAGAGATGCTAATATTCAAGATTGGTTTATATTAAAAAAAAAAAATTAAAAAATCTCAAATCAACAAAGAAAAGGGCAGCCAGTTATTGGTTTTGATCAGAACTGTAGAAAGTTGAAAAATAGGAAATAGAGACTTAAACTGAGATTTCTGTATAGTTTAAATGCAGAAAAAGGGCACATCCCTCCTCTTGTATTGAAACAGCCTTGAACACTTCAAAGCTAGTCTTTCTAACACTTACCTTACATAAAAAAAAACTAAATATGAAAAAAATAATTATCTCAGAAGTCTGGAAGGAAAAATGTCTTCCTTCCTTCTCTGGAAAGAGAAAGGTGGACTAATTGAAATTATTTATCTTTGAAAGAAAGAGGAAGGCTTCAAGGTTTGCATAATTGTTATGTGAAAAATGGCTTAGTTGTAATTAAGAATGCTGTATGTTTAAATAGCTGCATAAGTGCTTGGTCATTGGAAAATATGGAGGCAAGGTACTAACTTAGCTTTCCGTGTAGATGCATCTTAGAGTTCTCATCATTGTAGCTTTTATACTTAAGAAGTTGTTACTGCAGGTATTAGCACTTAAAGACTTTGTGGTTTCAATATCTGAAATATCATCAAAGTTCCTGGTTGAAATGGAACATACGGAATATCATAATTCTTTTTAAGGCAATTGTGAAATATGCTCTTAACTTGCATTTTCCTTGGTTGCCATCATTGTTGAAAATGTAACACTGATTTTTAATTGCAAGTAAGACAAAAATAGTTGCTGTCAAATGAATAGGAAATTTCTCTTAAATTTTGTCCCTTCTAGTAATTTATTTGAAAACAATCTGAAATTCAAAACTGAATTTTTGCCTAGTTTTTCATGAATATACTTTTTTTAGTATCTAATGGTGCTTAAATTCCTGCCCATCCTTAATTTTTCAGGGGGTAGAAAAAGTCTTGTGGCAAACTTGATATAGCTCTGTAAAATTAAAATTCAGCTCCACAAATCTTCATATGTACACAAGAAGTAAGTTTTGAAGCTGTTAGAACTCCAGGGTGTTGAATCCTTAGAATAAAATAACACTTGAACATTGCCACTAGAGGACAAAGCTGAAGAAGCTGCTGTGCTTTCCCCTTGCTAAGGGCAAGAGACTTTCAAAAGTCTTGCTGGCAGTGTAGTTTTGTGTGATGAACCAAGACAACTTTAAAGAAGTTCTCATGCAATTGTAAAGTAAAAACTTCTACAAACTAAAAAAGAAAAAAAAAGAAAAAAAAAAAAGGTTTGTCAAATTCTGTGGGTTACTTTTCTCTCTTCTAAAAAATCTCCTTAGTATTTGGTGTGGCACATATTATTTCTAGCTCCTCTGGTGAAAGAAGGTGGTTTGGGGAAATATGTGTTTGTGTGTGTTTTCAAAATTGATAAGTGTTCATGCTCTGAAATCAAAATATTCTGTGGCAAGAAAAGTGTACTTGACGTACGAGGGCTTGGTCTGTGTATTTAAAGTAAGTACATTGTCAGTATGCTAGAAAGAGGACTCCCATCCTCCCCGTTTAATCAACTGCTGTAGCATCCATATAAATAATGTAAGTAGTCTTGTGCTTTGTATTTTCTTGTTTATTCCTTTCTCAGAGGTGCTCAAAATCATGTGCATGACTCTTACTGGCAATTTCCGTTAATTTCAAAATGTGTAGCGCATTACAAATAGTACATGATGGTTGAGTTTTCATATAGTCTTATCTCACACTAATGGCTTTTACACTTCAAAAATACACGTAGGCAGGTGCGTCCATCAGCTAAATAATGCCTTTATGGTGTTACTTTGCAGTGAAAGGTGTGGATCAGGCAACACAGTTCAGTTGCTTCATCTGTTGCTAAGCAGCTCCATTATCAGACTGCTGAGCAGAAACCGAGAAAGGAGAATATAGGTTCTGATTGTTGAATATCTTAGGCATTTCACAGAAAAATAGACACTTTCCTGTCTTTGAAGTACTGATTGTTTCATGGTAATAAGCAAAAGCTACAATTACTAAATGGGACAAAAGGACATAGGAGGAAAGGTTGGTTGCATGGCTAACTCAACAACAGAAGGTTGTTATTATTTGCATAACTGTTTAGGATTTGTGTCTCTCCAAAACATGTTAGTTTTTCCTCTGTCCTTTGAATAAATAAACAATTATATGCTGAGCCTCTTTTCTGAAGCATACTGGCCAAATTTGGGACCTAGTTAAAAAAACGCAAACTATAACGTTGCAGAACTTAAGAAGTGTGCCATTGTGTTGTCTCTCCTGATCTGCCCCCAGGCAGCCTGATGTAGTTGAATAATCTCACAGAATTTCACTGTAAATGGAAGAACAGATTATAGCTCTGTCCAGACAAAACTAGAAAATTTCTTAATTTCTTGGCTGAATTTAGTTGGACTTCTTATTTTATGATTGTGACTGGTATGGTATGCAATAACTTCTGTGTTTGCATTATATGAATATTCAATATGAATGAAACTGGTGGAAGATGGATGGGTTAATTTACTGTTATCTTTGTACCAATTGCTGTTTGTAATCTTTCCACCCCTCACAGAGCTTAGGTGCAAAGTAAAAGAACTGCTTCACGCTGACATGTAGTACACTCACTGAGACACACTGAGGGCTACTTAACCTGGATTGCCTTTATTGAAACCTTGCATGGAAGGGTGGGGTCCTGAAAGGTTTTAAAGGTTTTGTGAGATGCAGAACTCAGTGACTACAGTGCACCCAGAAGGGTTATCTCCAGGAGCTTTTACACAAGTTGTCTGTTTTCCTTATTTTGAATACAGTAGATCTAGATCTGGGAGTTCACTGTAGAGCTGAAGAAAACCCTTCTCCACTTCACTAATTTGATTTAACACACTATTTTCTTTTTAATTGCTTTTCCTTAACTGGGTAACTTAATGGCTAAAATGATAGAAAACTTAATGGTTGCTGAAATTTAACAGGTGGCAGTTACAAGTTTGTTCCTTGCTGTCCCACCCAGTGTCTGTGGTTTTTAGTGGGGAACTAGATATGGATAATGAAAGAGAGCTTCTAAAGATAAAGCGAAGTGGAGTTTTAGATACTGTAAGAGAATGACAACTTTCCTGCCTCTGTACTTTGTTCCCTTGCTCTCTTTTCTCTTTCACAAGCTCATTTAGGAGTGGATGAGCTACTATAGTAGCTCTTATGGCAGTGCTGCTTCTTTTCCACTAAGATGATGTTGAGAAGTGGATCCTTTAAAGACAAACCATTTGTTTGATGGTTCTCAAGTATGTTCATTAAAACATTACAATATAACTTGACTGTGTTTCTATTTCTTTGTTAGACTCTTGGTTCTTCAATTTCAAGGTAACCAAATTTGACCCATCTGGCAATATGCTTCATATGTAATAACACTTTTCAAGTGCATATTTTACAGATGGCTATTTAACAGTTTTTTAAGATGAGTATTTTTAAGTGTTCTGCTTACCTTTGCAGTTTGCAGCAGAAAAGAGTTAAAATTCAAGTTAACTGTGATGCTGTTTGATGGAAACAACAGTGCTTAAGATATGTGAATAATACACTTTAGTTTCAGTAAAAAAGAATTAATGTATTCTGTTTAGCCTGTCACAGTTTTGTCACACAATTAAACAGTTAATGTATGTTTTTAAAGCATTGACTGTAATCAACTCAGTATAAATGCATAGGAAAAAATAAACTTAATTTTTGTATTTTCTGAATAATCAGCATTGTGTAAGTGATAAATTTAGTTTTGTCTTTTAATGATATTCCCCTCCCCACTTCTGTTTTTAGTTTGGGAAGCATTTTCCTTCTTGCTTTGTACTTGTCACCTACAAAACACTTACTTCAACATTGTACCTTGTGTCACAAACATTGAGAGGAGAGAGTATTTTGCTTTGAGTTTAGCCCAGGCAAATTGTTTCAGGAAGAAAGTATTATGAGGCATATAAACTGCACAGTGTCAAATGTTTAGAATGTATGGAAATAACTTACTTTGTTTCAATGGTAACAAGTAAATGAAAGAATTTTTTTTGGAAAAATATTCCAAAAGAATGTTATTTCCCTGTCCTTTTTCCATCCCCCACAATATATTCCATATGCTATTTCGATTTTTACATACAGTTGCTTAAAACTGTTCTTCTACTTGAAGATATTTCAGAAAAAGTACTGTTTTTTCCATGTTTCTTCAGGCATACTTTCCCAAAGTACTTTTGAACCACTTTATTTCATTATTTGAGATTTTGAAAAGAACTGTAGTTGTTCCAGACTTCCCCCTTCAATTACTGTCTCCCAGTTGAATCTCCAGAAGGACCTGCTGCCTGCAGACACAGGCACCTCCTTCTCCTTCAGGTGTGACCTAGGTTTCCCACAGCAGAATTTCAGACATTGGATTTATAAAATAATGGGTTTAATGGAGATACAGCATCAGGTCAGCGAAGGTTGGGTGCCTTCAAAGAGGGACCCAGAACAAAGAAAACCCCAGGCAATTATACCCTTATGGCTTATGCTCCCACCTCTCACTCTTCTCATGCCTTGATCTAATGGGGGTTTTTGGTTTGTGGTCTTCTAGCACTTTCCTGGTTTCTTTCTCCATGTCCCCCACGTGGGCAGGGTCTTGATTTCTTGTCTTGTTGAGTTACAGCTTTCACTGACAACTGTTGCCTTATACTCTGTTCTTTTTCTGGTGCACCGGCTCACTGGCAGAGCATGGAAAGCTAAAAACCACTAGTGTCTTAATATAATAAACATTGCCTAGCAACAACTGAAACGTTATCAATATTCTTTTCATGCTAACACAGTAGCGTACCAGTTCCTAGGAAGATGACTAAGCAAATTAATTATTCCGGCTGAAAACATATCTTGGTCTAATTTCACAGCTTCTGGCCTAAGGCTTCAGCAAATCCAGCTGCTGATGCTAAAGCAAGCAACATGCTCAATCACACAGCTTTGTAACTTAGCTTGTCCTAATGTAGCTTGTCCTAATTAGGACTGGTTTACGCTGAATAACTAGCATCTCTCAATAGCTAAAAGTGTATCTACATATGCCAGAATATCATGGAATCAAGGAATGGTTTGGTTGGAGGGGACCGTAAAGGGGTCTGGTGCCAACCACCCTTCCACTACACCAGTAGGCCAGGTGGCTCAAAGCCCCTTACAGCCTGTTCCTTCCAGGGATGGGGCAGTCCACATCTCTGAATAACCTGTTTCAGTGCCGTGCCTCACCACTCTCACAGTAAAGGACTCTGTACATACCCAGATGAATTTCTCTCTTGCGAACACTCTATGCCATAGCTTTGTATAATGGAGTTTCATCATCTGTCAGGTACAAAATTAGAGATTTCTAAAGCAAAAACTTTGTGCAGATGGCATGCTGATAATCATAGTAATGATAAAGTCCCTCTTATATTTTAGTTTCTCAAACACTTTACACATGCACCAGAACCACCTAATGTACCATAAAAGTATGGTTCAGCACTTTAAAAAATGCACTTAATAGCTATACTTCATGTGGTGAGGTGTGGGAAGTCAAGCTTTCATAAGAACTACATGAGACATCTGTCTAGTAAAAATGTTGTGGAAAAGCTTTTGACAAGCTCTTCTGAAACATTTACTTTATTAATTTTTTTAACAACATAGAATGATTCAGTCAGTTTCTTAGAAACCTAACTTACAGAACTATATTTCTCAGAGTTCAATATTTTTAGTCTTTTTTATATATTTTTTGTTCAGATCTGTTGCTTTTTGACTTGGGCAGTTTCTGTAATATTATTCCTGCAGTAAAACGTTTATGCCAGTTTTGATGTTAATAGAAGGGAAAAAGGCAAAGCTTGTGTACCTGTGCTTAAATCAGCTATATGAGTCTGCTGTAAAGGTGTTAGAACCACAGTGCAAGTGGCCAGGCTTTTGTTTTCAGAGTAACTTTCTGTAAGTGCTGTGTCAGTGCGGTTTTTCACCCTTAGGTGGCGGCATTGGCTTTGCGGTGGTGATGAGCCCGTGCTGCACAACGCAGGGCAGACAATTTCTAACTATTGTGTTGGTTCCACAGACCTTGTGCTCCCTTCACTTACCAGGATTCCTACCACAGTAATACTTAAGTGTCTTAATAAGGTCAGCTATATGGTTTCACCACTTTCTGCTTATTTTCTATTTTTCCTTTTTATACAGGTCACATTTCGACATTGTGAGTTTACTTGACATGTACACTATGTGTGTGTACGCGTTTAAAAGCAACCAGCAACTGGAGCTGTGATCTGTATTGCTGCATTAATTATACTTTTTGTCTTTTGTGAGGTTGATTAATGGTCATACCTACTCTACTGTTTAAAAAACTTCCAGTTTTGATATTGATACAAAATTGGTATTATACCACTTAAAACATTTCTTTGGGCTGTAATTTGCTGCCACTTTTAATAAACACTCTATGTATAAAAATGCGTAGTATATATACTGTAGATGTGTAGTGTGTTTACTGTAGATTAATACAAATGACAAAGAAGTGAATGATGGAATGAAAGACTGGAAAAGTGGCTGATACAGAACTTTTTTCTACTTTTTGGTCAGCATTATAAGGTGATCGTTTGATATTTGCCGATGATGTATTTTGCATATCATTTTAATAAAGGTTAAATACATTTCTTTCTACATTCAAGTGACATCTTTTATGCCTGTGCATTAATGGCTGCCATGTTAGTGTTGTACATCAAACTTAGGAAGAACTGTAACAAATAGTGCTCTCAGTGTTGAAGGTTCTGGTATTGAAAGTCCAAATGGATGGAGGTAATGCAAAAATCCTAAATGCAATACATAAGGAAATTTCAGCAAGTTGTGAGTTTTAAATTTTGAGTTAGAATGTAGGCACTTCCACTTTCTGTTCTTTTGTGTGTTTTTTGGCTGTTCTTCTTGTTGAGTTATTTGAGCTTTTAATTAAAAACTTGATGACCAGGAATTGGTAGCTGGATAGGGAGCCTTTTCAATTGTTTGAAATACCCATATTTAGTTGTCCTTTGGGGTCACTGGTGTTACAGTACTTTAGTCACAAACCAAATTCCACAATAGTAGAGTGAAAAGTCCTTCCACTAAAATATATGCTACTAGGTATTAAAGTTACTAAATAGAGCTGAAATTTCTGTAGTTTGTTTGTTCTCTTATTGGACTTTTTGTTTGTTTACTTAATTTAATCTGGTGGTATCTTGTGTCAGAGAGAGCACTGGCAAATTTCAGATGAATTGCTTGTAGGTTCTTCATCTGTTAAGTTGGTATCTTGACTCATGTTGTGCTTTGTAAGAGTCTTCAGGCATTCAATAAGGATAGCAATAAATCAAAACTGATAATATTTCTCCCAGTGAGCTGTGATGCTTACTGAAAGAGATCAAAAGTATGATATTGTGAAGCAAATCGCTTAAAACTGTCAGGATCATTATTTTAATATAGCGGTAATTTGCATCAATCAAAAATAATATAAATACATTTTTATTTGTATACAACAGAGACAAGATTATGTAAAAGTAATGAATGACAGGAGGCATCTTTGTTTATATCATTTATTTCCAGCAAATTCCAGTTGAATTTTTTTATCTCTATGAAGCTAGAAGAATGAACTTGTCAAATTTCTGAAGCTGTGGGAAACCAGTTTTGTTTCCCAAAGAATTTCACTGTAACTTACACAGGTTACAGTTTTGAGTATGAGAGAACAGATCATTAGGGTACAAGTTCTCAAGTTCTACAAATATCTTCATTCCCTCTTCTCATCTTTCTATAGTGAGCAGTGCTTGGGAGCACAAATGTATGTTCTCTGTGGGTGTCTGGAGGTGCTTTTCTGGGTAGTTGGGTTCTCCAAAATGCTACATTGTTGGTAGACAATGTTAAAGAGCAAGTTGAATAGGAATAGAGACCAAACTGGAATGGAAGCAATCCTAAATACCATCTTTTTTAACCAAGGTTAAATTCTTACGTGTTTTAAACTACAACATCATTCCCCCCAGTGGGTAAATTTTTGCATTTATACTTGGATTTACACTTAAATTGCAAATTTATTGTCCATACGCACTTCATGCAATTTCATCCTAGGAATTACAGTGTTATTTGTTTTAGAATTTGCTGCAACCTTTCAGCTGTCATTGTTTTTTTTTAATCCAGAATGATAATGTTTAAAAAACTGTGTTTATCTGAACTTCAGACCTAGGTACTGTTGTAATTATTGTAGCTAATTTTGAACATCCTATTCTGCTTTTGAGAGCTATGTGTAGCTTTGCCCCTACAAATACTTTGTAGTATTTTTAAGAATCCTTAACTTAGTGTTCCTCCTTTTCCTTGCTTTGTATAATTTGTGGGGTTTTTTTATTCATATTTTTCAGTAATAACTACTACAAGTTTTGTTTTATCTGAGGCTTTCTCTAAAAAGTGTCTTGATGGGGTGATCCTCAGGCACCAACTTGTGGTTGTCTTTGTTTAGTCTTCTTGTTCCATTGCATCCAAATGTGGTTTGTTTAGGGTTTTTGGGGAGTTTTTTGTGTATGTCTCTCTGGGAATGGTACATTATCCTGACATTTTGCAACTAAGTAACTGTTTTCTAAAACTGAAAAATTATTTTTAAACCTTTCAAGTTTCTAATGAGATTTATATATATATATATATATATATATGTATGTATGTATGTATGTATGTATCTGTGTTTTCTCACTGGTACCCTACTGATTCTCCTCCCCATCCCACTGTGGGTAATGGCTGGGGGTAAACCACAGCCATGAAGGAGATTGTGCTAGTGTTCCCTCTCTTACCACCTTGGTAAAATTAGAAGTATGCTTTAAGAATATTTTCTATCTTAAACATCAGAATTTAAACTAGAAAAAAAAAATCTAGATTATGAAATCATGAAAAAGATCAAATATGATAGGGAAGTACTTATTTTTAAATATTTTTCTTCCTAAACATAGAGAAAAACAAAGTCTCCAAGAGTAAGGTTTTCATAAAGTTATTTTATATTGCTCATTCTCAAAAGAAAAATATACTGGATTTGGTAAATGGGTTAATGGGCTAACTTAATTGTGGGTAAGTTTGCATTACTAATGAAGTTTTCCAGAAGACTTCCTGGGATTGCTTGCAAGGGCTGCATTTTTGCAGTGATGATTGCAGGTAGTGCTGCCACTGGAGGGATAGCTGTGCCTCTGCTGTAGTCTCCCTCATTAACACACGAGCCCCGTACCCAGAGGATTGTTTGTAGGCCTTGTTTGAAGATGTTACCCTGCTGATACAGTCTGTGGTTTTGTGCTAGAGGCACAGCAGTACAGTTCACCGCTCTCAGGCTTCGCAAGAAGGTGTAGGTATGACCAAAGAGGTGTTTGCTTTGCGTAAAATGTCAGCTTTGCAACTCTCTTCATCTGCACAATTCTCTTTTATTGTATTTCCCAGTCATTTAGAGACTTTGGAGTTTTTAGAAGAAGCTTTTATAAAAACAGTTTTATAGCTTTCTTTAAACTAGTCTTGAAGTCTTTTAATACTTTGATTTGCTGTTTAAAATGTTGCACTGAAGTTACTGTTTTGGTGTCAGGGGAGTGTTTGCTGTTAATCTTGTGAAGCTTCTTAAAAATACAGGGGATCACTCAGCTATGTAGGGAATACCTAATATTGTATAACATGAGCAGGAGACTTGTGATTGTGTTCTTGAAATTGGATGATTTCAGCTACTACATAAGAATGTTTAAATATATTTGTTATTTTAGAAAGATGGGAATTTTTAGAATCAAGTAGTATTTGATAATTTCTGCGGTTTTAGGCATTTCTGAAAATACCTTAATGGTGCACAATTCAAAAATTTATATTTTAAAGGTTTCAGAACAGCTCTATCTTGTACTGTTTCCCTTCAATTTTAGTACATTTCTTGCATCTCAGAATACCTTAGAAAATTTATTCTTCCTATAAAATTCATTCTTGAGCTAATGTTCTGGTATTAAATGTCTCTTAGCACTCTACAGTTTAGAAAACACTGTTCCTGTAGCTTATAGACCTCAATTTCTCCAGGTTTTGATATGTTTGCAACAAAGTTTCAGGAAGTTTTGGCATGCTTTTAATGAGATAGAAATAGTGTAAGTGTTTGCTGTATGTACATCTTGTAGATATTTTCTGCTTTTTTGCCTTTGTTTTTTAGTCTCGCTTGGAAAAGGTGTTGCAAATAAACTATTATGGAAGGATTGCTGCAGCTGACCTTTAGTTTTGTCGATTGTGGTACTATTCCACGGTGAAATGATGTGAAACTGTGATACCTGTAGAGATAAGTGGTTGATGTTATTTTTTTTGCTGGGAGAAAAGCTAGATGGACAGTGAATTTTAAACTTGAATGGCACTACTTTCTTACTAATTCTATTATACAAATTGAAAATTGGGAGGACAGACCTCCTTTGGAGGAAGTAATTTTTTGTAATGCAACAAAATTCTTGTGATTATGTCTGGTAGGACTGTCACATCCTGTGAAGGCCACTAACTGCCACCTCTATATGCTTCATTCTGTGGTGGGTGAAGTTATCTGGATATTCCAAACTTCTCTGAAGATATTCCAGCAATTTCAGATACTGTGGCAGTGGCCTAGTTGTTGTTTTCATGCATTTAACAATTGGGCTGCATTACAACATAAACTCAGGTAGATCATTGTTTTCCCCTCCTATAAAGCACTCAGTCCTGGGACTGAAAAGTATTATAGAAACAGGGAATATCTGGGATTTTTCTGGTGAGATACTGCTGATTTAGTTTATTGGCTTGCACTTTTACATGGCAGTAGTGATTCTTGAGATCTAATAGAAAGAGATCTAATGTATCTGTGAATTGACACCCTCCCAAAATGAAACTTAGATGAGGTAATGCAAAAAAGGCTTCCATGCTAAGTTCTTTATTTTTATTGTTAACTTTGGCTTGTCGTAATTTTCTCTAATCTTACAAAGATGATGATAGTGTAGTTTGTACATTAATGTAGGCACAAGTAGAATATTCAAACAAATATTTAACCTCCTGGTCTTGAACTGATGCCTTATGGAGGCTGACCTGGAGCAGAGACTAGCCAGAGCAAAAAGATAAAGTAGGTATTTATTAAAAGGCCTCAATGGGTACACCTGGGCAGCACTAGAGTCCAGCTGGGCTACACCCAAGATGCACCCCAAAATGGTTACAAAATGGAAGCCTGATCATGAGGTCTCACACTTGCATAAGTTCTGATCCTTTAGCATATTACGAGTCAGTTGTCCAACCATAGCTTCAGGTTATGAAGCTTCATCCTCCTTGTTTTTTCTTCTCACTTCACCATGGTTTTTGTTCTTGGGCTGAAAGTTTTGTTGGTTGTCCTTGGTCACAAGCTGGAAAAGGAATTGTTTTGTCTTAAGCTCTCTGTGAAGAGGGTTTAGTAGCACTTAATATGAAAACCAGAACTACACACTGAGTAGCACAGACTCTAAAAAATATAAAAGCTAAAACTTAAGGCATCAAAACTACAAGAATTTGTAAGGAAAATTACAAGTATATTTTAATAACAAGTATATCCAGATACCTATCTGTCCTGGGGTGATGTTATGAGGTTTGTATCCCCACTTGTCTGTCTGTTTAGGATGGAGATGTTCTTCAGGACTGGCTCAGGGAAGTTTTGTTCTGGTTTTGTTATCAGCGTGTGGATAATAGTCAGAGGGACACAGACACAGTGTGCTGCTTTTGCTGCTGCTTTTGCTGCTGCTGGCTGCTTTGCTTGCTTGCTCTTGCTTCTGCTTAGCCCTTTAGTTAGTTTAGCTAGACAGTCCAAGATTCCTCTGGCCTGCATTTCTTTCCCTCTATCCTTTCGTGGAATCATTCAAACCTGCTCTGCACTGGGACCTGGGAAACACCGAGAGTCTGCACTCTGTGTCCTGCAGCAGCCTGCCCAGTGCTGGAGAGATCAACAACAGAGTGACCACTCCCCAAAGAGAGAGACTGTCTGAATTTGTTATCATGTCAGAACGGTGATTGTTCATCTTGTGTGTTGGGGGGTGCTCTGTCTGTTAAATAAACAGGTTTCTTTCCACTTCTCTCCGAGGAATCCTTCCCGAACCGGTGAGGGTGGGGAGGGGCCGTGGGGGTTTGCTCTCTGAAGGGGCCACTTGGGGAGTTTCTCCCCAAACTTGCCCTAAACCAGGACACTATTTTGACTATTTTTGTAGATTTTAAGCTGTATACTTAATAGTGCATAGAAATGTGACATTAATTCAATCATTTGTAAATGTGCAGGTATTTTTGTGTCTGCAGAACAAAGTCTAATTGCTATTTAGCAGTAGTTTTTTAGCAAAAGTTTGAAGATGGACAATGCGATAGAAAGCAATTAAAGATACTAAATGTACATTAAAAACAGTTGAAAACTTGGTGGGTTTTGCTGTATAAGCACATTCTGAAGAGTATCTCTCTGCAGTTAGTTTGTGTTTAGATGCTATTAGGTGTGCAGAAATTTTGTAGTGCAATATGTATATAAATGCCCTACCATTTTTAGCAGGCTATTTGAAGAAAAAAATATTTAATTCTGTAATATTATTTGGTTTATATTTTCAAATAATACTTGCAAATAAAAAAGCAATATTTTTGTCCAACAGTTAAAAAAAATTTAATACATTCTTCTTGAATTAAATATGCTTCATGTCTTTCTGTGTCTGATCTTTTTACGAAATGCTGCTTTGAAAGCTGACAAACTTCAATGCATCATAAAAGACAGCAGGCAGATCAAATATTTGGATACCTTGTTTTATGAATGTGTGTTTCAATAAATTGTTCTTTTAATCTGGTAATTCTCTTAAAGATGTCATTCTTTATGTATCAAATCTGCCATTCATGAATTGGCGTGTTAGCGCTGTGTTTACTAGGTCAGGCAACTTCTGCAACAGTTAGTCTCCATCACAGAAGACTGCACCCTTCTTGCATCTATTCAGTTCTCCAGGAATATTTGTTCCCCACAGATTTGTCTTAAAAGTAGTGTTCAATTAGTTTTATTTTTTCAGGTAACACTGCAAATTTATTTTCTTTGCTTAGCGTAGCAGTGGAATTTTTGCTGTTTTTACTGGTTAACCTGTTTGTAATTATTTTCAGAAGATATATAATTATAGTTTTCTTGATTTTTTTTCTGACTTCTTTTCTTGTCTTCCAGAAAAGATAGGCTCCTAAATGTAAGGAGTAATTACTAATGTTGTACACCACAAAATCAACATTTTTGTAAAATGCGCAGTTGATTCTGAAAACAAATATTATTGAAGAACTACAAATTAATTTCATATTGTTGCATAAATGTATCATTAGAATTTCCATTTGCCTCACATTTTCAGTTGCTTATAGCTTTCCCTTGCTTTTTACTTTAGGCAGAAATTCACCTTCTAGCTAGGGAGTATGTGTGTGTGCCAATCTTTTGTTTAGAGAAGTTCTCATTTTTCATAAAAAAGTAAGAAATATCTATAAATATCTCCTTATGAATCCTTAAAATTCACTTTTTTTTTCTGCACCAGTTAACAGGGGAAACTACAGCAGTATGACAGATGTGCTTTTGCTGTTCTGTAATCCTTTGAAAAATGAAGCTTGCCGATGTTCAAACCCAAGTTTGAAGAGAAGCATAATTATTTTCTGCATATACATGTCATCTATAGTAAAGATAATTAATTTTGAGATGGATTACTTAGATGTATGTAGAGCATTGTGATGTGACTTGGCACAGGATGAACAGTTTTGTTCAGGCAGTGAAAATACTTGGTAGGGCTTACCTACTACTTGTTTCACTACATGCTATGGTCTGCTCTAAGTATAGGATCAAATAAAAGCAGGCAATGATGATTTTGTATTGTTTTGTGTTGGTTTACTTTTGCTTATCTATGCTTTGTTCTTTGGTGGTTTTTTGAGAGGAACATGTGAAAAAAAGGACTCTCTGAAAATAAGGCAGCTCTGACTCTCTTTGGTTTTGTCTGAGAGGCTTTTCATCCCTATAGTAAAAATCAGTGGATGGCTCTGATTTTTTTTTTTTCCACAGCTTTAGCTAATATGCCTAGGTTTTGTCTTGGAAAAATAATAATGAAGTTCCTTGGTGATGGGTTTTGGGCAGAGTTTTTTGCTTGTTTGCTTTTGGGGTTTGGTTTTTTTTTTTTTTATCATTTGGAGAATATGGTTTGAGGATTAAATGAAGTGAGAGTTCTGGAAAAGCCTTGCTTCTGTAATCTGCAAGATGATTAGACAAACTTGCTTTCCCAGAAATCGTATGTTCTCTGATACTGAAAAGAGACTGTAATGGGTGCTGTAGCTTCACTCCTACTTTTTCCATGATTCTCCCCTGAAGTTGAAGCTTGGCCTAATCAAAGGATAGATTAGTTATAAGTGATGCTGCTCTCCAAATACATCCAGTTGTACAGCCCATTCTGCTTTTTTTTGTCTGCTGGAAAAGAGTGAGGATTGGCAGTCAGATTTTCCCCAAACTCATGCTTGTTTAGTTTGGTTTTTTTTTTATTTCCCCATTTCTGGGAAATATTTAAATCATAGGTGTTATTATTTCTGAGAGTGAATGTGAGCCATTTTTATCATAGAGGATTGTTAGTTTATGCTCCACATGATCTTGTCTTTAAAATAAAAGGTTAGTAAAGTAATAGATGAGTATGGAATAAAAGGAATAGATTGTGAGCATCAGACTAACTTGAGAAAATTAACTCTTGAACATGTTCCCTGGTGTATAGGTTCCTCAAAATAAAAGGAGGAAGGGGAAATTGCATCTTAAGACATTGAGTCTGCTGGTAGGAATTGTGAAAAATGGTTTTGAATTTGTTTTTAGCAGTGAAATCTCATACAGCTGTACAGCACAATGTGTTAAAATTATTTCATTGCTGAGCTGGAGCACTTTTGCCATAGGTAGACTTTGGCCATATAGATTGCTGGTCTAAATTCTCTCAGATATTTGAATGTTTTATTCTATGCTACCATTTTATAAGCATTTACCAATGGATTTCAGTGATAGAAAAATGTCTTTAAAAAAGACAAATGTGTTTAGCAGAGTAAAGACTAAGAAAGTACTAGCAGACATGTGGTCATTCAGCGGTGCACTGTTTATAAATTTGTGAAGTTATCACTGAATTGACATGGATTCCAGTGCCTTGATGAAATCCAGTCTAATACATTAACACTGTGATTTTTATCAACTAAACCAAAAGTCCTTATTGGGAAGTTTAGAAACTATTTCTGTGTGAATTTATGAGCCTGAATCAGTACTTTGGCTGTTTAGAAGTTAATTACACAGGTGGAGAAGTTTTAAATTATTCAGTATCCCATAAGCTGCTCTTTGTGCAGCTCTTGAATTACTGTGATTAAAGGTATTTTGGTATGCTATATGCATTTTGTTGTTTGTTTTCCTCCTAAACACAAACTTAATATTATGTAAATAATTTAAATGACATTTTCTAAAATATTTACATTTAAAATCAGTTGGGTTAAATTATATGCATCTGTGTAAGGTGTAGACCTCTCCTATGTCAATTTTTTTTTAAAAGTCACAACACACCACATTATTTATGAGTTCCACAACTCACAAATGCACAACTCATTGCTAATTAGCGTGAGGAGTTCTGATGGATAGAGGTTTTACAATTCATCTTAATATTCTATTCATGTTAGTAAGAATGTGGTTTTTTTCCGACTA
The DNA here is from genome assembly GCA_018697195.1 of Certhia americana. Classification (NCBI taxonomy): domain Eukaryota; kingdom Metazoa; phylum Chordata; class Aves; order Passeriformes; family Certhiidae; genus Certhia; species Certhia americana. The sequence goes on from CM031878.1 coordinate 63,059,480, forward strand.
CTGTGGACTGCTTCAGTGAATGGTGTGTGGGTAAGAAGGGTGCAATTTTCCTCTACTTAATTATTGTGTATTTCAGGGAAGCTGTTTGCCGTAATTGAAGTTGGTCTGTGGAATGGTTTTAGAGTCTCTTACCTTTTTAAAAACTATCCCTGCTCTCCAGTCAAGCAAAGAAAAACAGAATTCCAAAGCTTCAGATAAATTAAAAAATCAAACTCTTCTCTTGATTAAGAGTTTTGGTTTAAAAAATCAGTAGCAGCATTAAATGCTGACCTTAATTAAAAATAAAAAGAAAAACTAATATATTAAAGATGTTACTTTTTTGATTTCTCATAAAACTATGTTTTTGTATAGCCCTGTTTTTCTTTACCAAATCTTCTCTGAAATCTAAATAATTTTGCAAAGGTTTTATCCTTGTAATTGAGTCTAATCTAGTTGTTATATAAATAGTATGTCATTTAGTAGCTAACTAATGTTTTCTATATAGTACATGTGTTATTGAAAATGTTTACTAAAAGTTATTATTTGTCTCACAAATATTTTAGACTTTTTTTTCTTTTTATTGTTTCTTGCGAACAGTTTAAAGGAAGCAAAGGGGCTTCTCTCTTTGCAGACCATACTTCCTTTTCAAATTCAGGTAGTAGATTACAATTATGATGCAGACCCATAATTTTCACCTTGCTGTTATTTAGTGTTATTACAATCCTTTTAAGTTGACTGAAGTGATTTTTTTTCCCCCTCAAGCATTCCTTCTGTTGAGGACTTTTGTCTTTACCTTATGTACTGAGTTTGTTCAAGGTCAGTTTGTTTAGCTTTATCTGTCTGATGCCATTAACATTGGCAGCCTCACTCAGAAAAAAACCCCAAGGTTTCAGAAGGATGGTTGTTTTGCATCAGAATGGGTGTTAAGACTTCCATCAACGGGGAAGAGAAATTATCAGCAGCAATCCCCGAGGTAAGAGGTATCACCTGAATTGATAGTAAGATCTGCTCTGCTCTGGTTATTCAGTAGGATGAGACCTGCAAGTATGTGGGGGGTGTTGGGTTTTTTCCTTCCCCCTTCATACCCTCTCCTACAAAGGGATTTTGCTGCTCCTTGCAATTGGTCATCTTCTCCATTAAAGTTATAATTTCAGTCAACTATTAATCTTTTTCTGGAAAACTGTCTAACTCTAAATATGCTGTCTTTGTAATTATTAATTTGTCTTTCAAGATTGCTAAACTGAAGTTCTGTTCTTTTTTCCTTTGCCTGAGGTTTGTTTTTTTAATTTCAGAACAGTTAAAGTATTGTTATTTAGGCTATATTTAAAGCTTCACATGGGCTGCCATATGCAAAGATATCTCATCAGTTTGAATCATGTGCATTTTGTTTTAGTCTGTTCAGTCAAGAAATATTTAAGATACTTTGTTGTCTTTTTCTCGGGTATTTTCAGTATTTTTGTCATCCTTATGATTTTCTTCTAAATTCCGTACCTTTGTATTTCAATTCAAATCAGAGAGAGATCTTTTCCAGTTTAATTCTCAAAATTTTGTATGCTTGTCCTCCCTGTGTTATTTTGTTTTGAAGATCTAGTTTTTTACCCATTATATTCATCTAGGAACCCACTTACAGGTTAAGTAAAAAAACCCATTTAGAACAAAGATGATGGGATAGACACTGACATATAAGACTAAATTGTCAGACAAAAAGGGATCGTTTTATTTGAAAAAGCTGAATTTTGTCAAGAAACCATAGTTACATTAAAAACTATGAAAATCATTTGTCTTAAGGAAGCTAGAGCTAGCTTCTTTAAATACAGTGCAGTGTTTCTTAGAGAGAAATTGCAGTGCCTTGTTATTCCTACTTAGTGCTTTCACAAATTCAGACAAATCCATCTGTTGTTGTGACTTCCTGTAACTCTCAATGGTTTTTATGTGATTTTGCAAGGATGGACTTGAGTAAATTTTTCTGATGCCAATACAGTGACCTTGAGTTCCTTGATGGAAAAGGGCTGAAAATGAGAGACCTCATTTTCTGTGTATTCATTCCCGGATTATTCCAGGATGCGTGTTGGAATGTCAGCAGGTTACGGTGCTCTATTGCTATGCATAATTAACTTGCCATGAGAAGTTTAGCAGGCCTCAAAAGATGCCAGTTAGCTTCTGGAGTTTGAGTGTTATTTTCAGAGACAATAATTGGAAAAATTAGTTGAATTTTTAACAGAACTTAGTTAAAAATTAATAGTGACTGGAGGTAGTGATTTCTAAATTGTGTAAGGGTTAATTAGATCTATAGCTCTTTAGAATATCTGCTTTCAGTTTTGGAAGTTAAGCAGTTTACATAATTGAGCTCCTATAGTCACATTTAGGTCTTCAAAAAGTTATTTCAAAATGCTTTTAATATGCTCCAAATAATTTAAAAATGCTCCGTTCCCATTGATTTTGAATAATGATTATGCAACACTATCTGGAAGTCAGGAACTTCTTATTTAGGGTATTAAATGTGTAATCTTTAATATTAGGCTCTGACCCATGTCATGCAAATCTGTTCTTATAGAGGAGTGGAAAAGTGTGATTGTGTCCTTTGTGATATGAGTTTGAATTCTTTTACTGGATTTCCAGACCCAAAAAGATTGTATGTCTTTCAAATGTATACAACATTGAAATTTGAACGATAGCACACATAATTACAAAGATAAACCAAAATTTATATTATTATTGTGTAGTATGTAAAAACCTGTATACTTTTTTGTTTTGTATATTCTCCAGGTAACGTGATCTGATTTACAGTCCTCCTCTACTTTTCTTTACCTGCTGTTAAAACATCCAGTTGCAAGGAAAAAGTGTATCTAAAGAACTTGCTCATTTAGCTCTCAAATACTTTTTGTCAGTAAAACATACCCTGCTCCTCACCTCTGCCCCTCCAGTGGTATAAACCAGGTGGCTGGTTTTTTGTGACTTTCTTCAACATCAGTTGGAAAACATTAATACTAATATTTGGGGGAAAAATATGTCTCTCAGTTTTACTAAAGGACATTTGCTGGCTTTTCTTTTACAGGGTAAGAGGATTTAAACAAACTTTCCATAACATTTGTTGGTTGTCTATTTCATAGTAACCACCATGAAGTTCACTGCATTTAGGGAGACGATGAAGCTGTGGTGAAAAGATATAAATTCATGAAGGCTCAGCTTCACAGCTGGTGTATAATCCTTTCTGTTGTCACTGGCGCCCTGGCCCCAGTATTCAGCAGAACAAAGGGAGCTGAATTGGAAATGGTGGGAGCTGGGGAGCGTCTTGTTGGCAGCACATCTCATGGCCATAGGCCTTGTCAGGGCGCAGTGTGATACCCTTTATTCCGGGTGACAGATGCGAGGTGGGCTCTGCGAGGGGGAAGTCATTACTGGCGCAAGGGCAGTGTTAGATCAAAAGTAACCAGCGATCAAACAAGGTGGAGGCCTGCGGAAATCAGGCTTTCTGTCTGGCCTCAGCACCTGCCGGATCACTGAGGGGAACACGCCTTGTGTGTCAGGTTGTGCTGATTCCCTTTGATCTGCAGTGAATGAGTGAGGATGGAAACTGAAGGGCAGAGGGAAGAGTTTTATTTCCCATTTCTGCAGGGCAATAGAAGGTGCTTTGCTATGTAATGCTGCCATGGACTTCACAGCTGAAAAAAGTCTCCAAAAGACCCCTGTCAGAAGTAAAATGTTCAGGGCTTGGGTTTTCTATTTCTAGCCTGGTTTCACTGATGAATTCTTCAGTGGTGTTTCTTTTTGATGACTGAGGATAAAATCTGAAATTTATATGAAATCATATTAATATTCTAAAATTAATATTAAATTATATAATACTGTAATAATATTAAGATTAAAACATTTCAAATACTTATATTATATTTCCTTAAACAGAGAGATGTGGCTACATATGCTACAAGTAGATGCAATGGGTTTTTTTTCTATGGGAAAAAAAAGTTTTTTACTATAACTCATTATATATCTAGCTAGCTATAAAGTAGCAATTAGGGATTACCTGTAAAAGTTTCAAGTGTGATGGTCAGTCATACTTAGTGTTCCACTTCTGAAATACCCAGATACATATGCACACCTGCAAAACCTGAGTAATTTTGTTGTTGTGATTTTTTTTTTTAATGGTGTTCCATGACATAATTCTGTAAATGAATGTTATTTTATTATGCAAACGTCCTTGTACGAAAGATAATTTCCTCAAGTTTGCCTTTTTTATTTTGTTAAGTATATTTTACTATTCATTTTGTTCTGGAAGACTTTCTTTTTACAGGTATGTAGTAATAAAAATTTATTTTTTTAGGAGGCATACTTGACACATTTCAATTACAAATTTTTTCTGCACTCGAAATGAGGAATATCTGCATCTTGTAGAGTGTGCACTGAAAAAAGTTGTAATCAAATCAACTATTAGAAATTGTTTTGTAGTGTAACAATTACATTGTCCTTTTATCTAACTATGATCTAAGTTTTCTTTGTATTTTAAAAACGGTTCCCAACTCTCCCTTCCCTTCCTTTCTTCTCTCTTCCATCTTCTTCTCCCCCTTTCCCTTTCCCTTTCCCTTTCCCTTTCCCTTTCCCTTTCCCTTTCCCTTTCCCTTTCCCTTTCCCTTTCCCTTTCCCTTTCCCTTTCCCTTTCCCTTTCCCTTTCCCTTTCCCTTTCCC
>CM031878.1:63064241-63183788 GCA_018697195.1 Certhia americana
CCTTTCCCTTTCCCTTTCCCTTTCCCTTTCCCTTTCCCTTTCCCTTTCCCTTTCCCTTTCCCTATAGAACCATAGGATGGTTTCTGTGGGAAGGGAGCTTATGAGTCACCCGGTTCAAATTCCTGGCCATGGACAAGGACACCTTCCACCAGGCCACGTTGCTCCAAGCCCCGTCCAACCCCTTGGACACTTCCAGGGCTGGGGTAGCAACAGCTTCTCTGGTTAACTTCTACCAGGGCCTCACCATCTTCACTGTAAAGAATTTCTCCTTCATATCTGATCAAAACCTACTCTCTTTTTGACAGCTATTCCCTCTTGTATTCCCTCTTGGGCTACCCTTTGGGTAGAAGTTGCCCCTGAGCCCTTTGTTTTCCAAGATGAGCAATCCATTCTTTCAGCCTTCCCTTGAAGCAGAGGTACTCTTGTCCCTCTGATCATCCCTCCCTGGACTCACTCCAAGATGTTCATGTCCTTCCTGTCCTGGGGCCTCAGAGCTGGAAACAGCAGTGCAGGGGGAGTCTAAGAGTAGAATATAGGGTATATTTGTCTTAATGAGTATGTTCTATGGTTTTTCTTAAATCTGAGAGTGTTATTGTGTGTATATTGCCAGGAATTTCAGAGAGTAAAATGGTGCATAATCTTCCTTTATAATGTAAAATAAATTTTAAAAAAGAAACCTAATTAAAAAATACACTCCAGCAGTTTTATTATCAGCTCACAAAGTTTTACGTAGTTCAGTATTGTCCAAGCAAAATTGCAGTATCCTGTGCAATTATGTAATGTTTGTACTGTTACTATAGAAGAAACCCAACCTTGGTGTTCTGAGCTCATTCTGTACTTTTGTGGCAGGACTTTTCTTCTTGATCTCAGCTCTCATGCAGCTTCTTAAGCTTTACACTTGCATTAATTGATCTTAGAGTCTTCCCTTTCAAGTGACCATATGGTTTAAAATCAAAACAATACACAATAATTGCAATGAATAACTCGTATTCAAATATCTTTTAGAGAAAAATCATATTTACCTTGGTTTGTTCTTTTCATCTCTGAGATGAAGAAAAATAACTACAAATCCACACAAAAAAATCAGACTACATTTTTATATTCAGAATGAAAGTCATATCTGGTTTTCATCCTGCTGCAATCTACATAAATGGGAATGAATTTGCTATGCATGTGTTACTTATTTCCTTTGTTATTTCTGTTGTTTTTATTATTAAGTAAAATGGCATTTTAACCATTTATGTGAGCAGTAAAGTGTAATAAGTCTTCAGCTGCAGTGCCATCTGAGTCCTCCTAGTAATCACTTTGACCTAAAAATTTAAAACTTGTATTACATTTTGCCTATGGTTTTTGTTCTCTAACAGATTTATCATTTAACATGTAGCTTCAGGTGGTGTGTTTATCTTTGGAAAGCTTAATGTTCCAATTGGCAAAAAGTAAAACCCTAGCCAAAATAATGTCATCCTACAATTGTTCTATACCGTTTCTGAATTTGTAACCATTTGAATAAAAGTGGTCCAAGACCTGTCTGTAGGAGGTGGGCTATTTATCTTTTATTTCTTTTTTTACTTTAATTTTTTCTTTGCATCACTATAGACTCTACTACAGCTACTTCCTAAACTTTTTAGCTCTAGCTTACCTACAGTCAACCCACAACAACGACAAAGGGTCACCAAAAACGGCCCAGATTTTATAAATAAATCAGCCTTCTGTGTTGGGCTAGCTTTGTTTATCGTGCAGGTTTTTTTCCAACTACAAAGCGAAATAGCTCTTTGCAGTGTTAAAATAAAAGTTCTGATCAAGTTATAGTAGGACCACTGAGCATCTCTGGGAATTTAGCACTAGAGAAATTTGGGTACATGAAAAATTCAGAAAAATATGACTAGGTAATGTATACGTACAAATGTCCCACAGGTGAATGCCAGGAGAATGGTGCAGACTTTTTCCAGTGGTGCCCAGTGACAGGACAAGAAGCAATGGCCATAAATTAAAAAATATAAGAATTTCCGCCTCAACATGAGGAAGAACTTCTTTACGCTGAGGGTGGCAGAGCTGTCACGGGAGAGCGTGGAGTCTCCTCCTTTGGAGACATTGCAACTCCACCTGGACACGTTCCTTTGTCACCTGCTTCAGGTGGCCCTGTCGTGGCAGGGGGATTGAATGGAATGATTTCCAGAGGTCCCTTCCGACCCTGACAGTTTCGTGATAAAAGGTAGATGAATATTTTTATGATATAAATACAGGCTAATCAAAACATTGGACCTCAGAAAGAGTAAGAAAGTCATTCACTCATCCTTTTTAGCTAATAAATTGCTAGAAAGGTCTGAGTCAAATATTCCTGTTCGTTGAAAATAAACAAATGAACAAAGAGATTTCTGTAACTATCCAAGTCCAAAATCAACGGTTCCTTATATCTACAGTGTTACAATTGGAGAGGGAAATGTCAAATTAAATATGTTTTAGCTGATGCAGCTTGAGGGAAGAGGGAGTGGGTGAAGTTCTGAGTCAGAGCCATCTAATGGTCATAATTACTATTAACACATTTGAGATTTTATTTGCAGACATTGGTTGTCTCTTAATCTGGTATAATGCTTGTTATGTGACTTACTTTAAGAAAGCTTTGCTGTGGTAGAGGAACAGTAGAAACTTAGAGAACTCAAAATGGTCATTTTTCTACTCCAGTTCACTTCACAGTACAAAATTTGACATAACGTCATTTGAGTATTTTGCATTGGTATGTATGGGGTCATCCATTAGTAATATAAGAATATGTTGTTTTACTTACTAAATGAGTTCTGAATTTGTTAGCTTACTGATAGATGTTTAATTTTGTAGTCTTTTGAAAAGAGTATGGAGTACTTCCCCTGTAGGTTCATGCTACAGTCTTTAACTCTTTTGAGCTATCTGATAAATGTATCACCGTTTGAGAGAGTAATTTGAGTTATTAATTTGGGCTGATTCATTACTTTGAATATGTTGAGAGGTGTTCTGCTGTGCCCACCGGGTTTGCTTTTATTCATAAGGCTCCATTTTGTATGTAAAATTATAAATGTTTCCAATTTCAATCTTGTCTTTTTAGCAAAAACCAGAGTGTGTGCTGTGCCAGCTGTTGCTTAGCTAATGCTGAAAGTAGAAATCTTTGGTTGGATGCTTTAGGTACTTACTTCAATCAGATTTCTGTAAAAGTGATACAATTAATTATGAACAAGATAGATTTGTGGCACAAGACATTGTGACACTGTTAGGTAAAGTTCAGTTCCAGAATGAATAATAATTGCTCGTTGTATGTTTTGAAATATTTGAGGACATAATTCAACAAAACCTGTGTGTATTCTGCTGATTTTAGTATTTTGTCTCTTGGGGCTTTCTGGTGGATGTTTTGGTTTTGGTTTTTTGGTTTTGTTTGAGCTTTTGTGTGTGTGTGTGTTTCCATAAAACAACTGAGCTGGCACAGTGTGCTTTCTTTATTGTTGCTGCAATAAATTTACACAAAGTCTGGTCCTGTAATGGAGGGCAGAGCTTATTGTTAAAAATTCCAAGCTATTGTTAAATATTCCATTAAATTTTAAATGTGGCAAAAATAACATTAAAGTTTGGCACAACAGCAATGCTGCAGATAAAAAGACGAAGATCCCTTTGATTGGCAGACGTACCCTTTTGATGTGTCAGCTGTTAATGTACTGACTAAAGTCAGCATACCTCTGTTTCATATGAATTACATAGGCTGTGTAATGTAATGATATCTGTTAGTGAGATGAACGTATCTGTATATTTCCCTTGATGACAGCATTAGCAGTATGTGTAGCCTGTACACATTTTCCAGGATTCAGTTAAAATTTCTGTTCTAACATAATTTCAGTAAATTTAAGAGGGCTATTAAATGCTGTTAACAGTGAATACACCAGTGATTGTATTCCCAGCATTTTTGCAACAAAAAAAGGCTGCAAACTGACTTTAGAAACTGCACTGCAGTGATCTTAATAACCTGGCTTTGAGCTTTCTCTACTTCAGTAAAAAACACAACTCCACATTTTGAGTATTCTTTCATAGTTGAAGTGGCATCTGTTTACAAGAAGGTGTCATACAGACAGTAAGATAAACCCCTTGAAGTATACCAAAGTGTTGACTACCACTTCAATTTATCTGTTTGCCAAGAGTGCAGAGAATGAACCAGAGGGATGGGGTGGGAAAAAGCAAAGCCTGGACATTTTCCAAAGCCTCAGTGTCTGTGTAAGAGGTGTTATAATTATAGGCTGGGAGGCTGACTTTTATTGGGCAGGCTTTTTCTGGTGGACTTAAAGTCCCCCTCAGTCCCCTCCCAGGTGGTAGCTGGCTTTCATAGCCAGAATAACTTGACATTCTCAGACATGGCTAAATGGGACCTCAGCCTGGGGTTCACATGCTGCCAGATGGGACAAAGTAGCAAATGAGAGCAGATGACAAAACAGATGTGCAGCATAAGAGACAGGAAGAAGAAAAGGAGAAACAAAAGGTAGGAGGAATAAGAAAAAGAGAGAAGGGAAATCATAGGGGAGGAAGGGATAGTGGAGAAATGAAATGGTGGCAGATATTGAGCTCTGTATGGAGGGAATGCTTTTTGCTGCTACACAAAATGCAGTAGCATTTGCATCTCTGTATTTTATTTTACAGTGGTAGTGTGCTTTGTAATGATAAAGCAGCTGTCGGGATAGTGAAATATGAGGGGCATTTGATGCTATTCCTTGTCAAGGCCATGTGCTTGTTGATTCTCTTGCAATAATTTTGCTGTGTGGCTTATAGTGTTCCTTTTTGAAAAGTCCTTCAAATATTTGTTTTGACCTGTTTTTTATTTATATATGCTATATCTTTGAAGTGGCAAAATAATCATAATTTAGAGATCCCTTTACCTTTGAAAATGGATACTAATAAACATCACAAAAATTGTTCATGAAAAAAGAGGAGGGAAATTAAAATGGAGAGCAGTAGGTCTGAAAATATATTGAAAGAAATCATTCACTTGATGTGCTAGTATGTGTTCTAAACTGTTCTGAAGGGAAAGACTGTTTTTTTAGATTAGATTGTTTTTCACACAAAAAACCTTTTTTGTGGTTAATGATGCTGTTACCTTAAATTCTTTTTGGTCTGCATGGATTTTGTACTATATTAAGTTCTAATCCTAGGAAATCAAGTCCGAAATTTGCCAGATAGTGCAAAATTGATTATTGATCTCATCTAACTAACTTTGATTCTTAAGATGCTAAAAAATGAGCATAACTATTAAGTATCAGAAACATCTCAGGGGTTTTTTTTGTGTTTGTTTTTTTTTTTTTTTTTTTAAATTTAGTTTTTTAAAAAGCATTTAAAGTCTCTGATTGTGTTTGGGCATGATAAATACTAGGTTGCACATGTGTTGTCTGCACTGGCTACTTTAAACATGCTATGTTTTGTCCTTTTTATATTTAAGTCTATCCTGTCATATTGGCTGCAATATGAAATAGGTTTACTGCATGAAACTATAATAAATGTGGAAGAATTTAAAGTACAAGTATTTATCTGAACTTCTAAAATGGTAAAAGGCAGTAGGTATTAAATAAATACATGCCATTTATTATGCTTTCAATTATAACACATTACAGATACAGTCTGCACATAGTTTGATGGTACTGAAACCTATCATTCATGTCTGAATTTCTACGCTCAACTAGAAATCTTCAGTGATTTAATAGAACAGAAAATATCTAATGTAGGTAACTGCTGTGACTTGTTCTTATCCACTGCTTTTCTATATCAGGCTTGATGACCAGTCATCTGTCGGTTAGTCTTGCACTGCTAAAAACTAAAAGTTTTTAGGTATTGAGAATGGCAAGACACCAAGTTGCAATATGAAGATGGTTGGAAACGGGGAAATCAATATTTAAAAATTTGTTTTGAGCATGAGTTATAGTAATGTAAGGGATAGAAAAAATCCGACTACTAGTACTGTTCAAAAAAAGAAAGTAATTGTCGGTGGGAGATGAGTGAAATTTGGTAGATGAATTTTCAAAGGGTAATTTGCTTATCAGTGAAATATAATACTTTGTTTTCCTCAACAATCTAATCTGTTTTTACTCTTTAATTAATACATTTTAGCAATTAATTAAGAAACTTTACAGCAAAATACAGTGGTGGAACACCACTATATATATATCTCTAGTTATATATATATATATATATAGTTAATTCCAGCGCACCAAGTTCTGCTGCCTTACAAATGACTAGTTCATCACCGTCTGAATATGTTTAATTACAAATATGTGCTGGTCAAAAAAGCTTTTGTGTAAGTTCACAGAGAACGTACGACCAAAACATGTTTGTTTCCTAACTACAGTTTATCAGGAGATGGTTGGAACAGGTTCTTACATTGCAGTCTTGTATAATTTACTGTACATTCATTTTCATATTACTGGATTATTTTGGTGCTTCATATTTTCAAGATATCTGAATGAACTGTGTATCAAAAATGAAGAAAACCTAAGAAAACATATGATTTGGTGATCATGCCTCTCTTCCTAGTGGTGTTTTTGTGGCAATGCTTTTTCTTAAATACATTAGTAAGATCTCACTTGGCGTATTGTTCACTTACGATGATTTGATCCTTATCCCTAGAGTTTTACTCTCATTATTGTTCTAGAATTTTAATATTAAACATGAATATAATAGAAATATGTACTCATATACATTAGCTGTTGAGGGTTTTTTTTTCTTGTCCATTTCCCTAGGACATACAATAGGCCTATGTATGCATTCCATATCTTTTTGTTCTTCTGTAATTGTAATTTAACCATTATGGATGTTTCAAACAAGGGTCCTGCTTTTCTTTTGCAATTCTGGTAAGCCTAATGAAGGTAAACAACTCACTTCAAGTAAGAAATGTTTGCTTTGTGTTGTTAAGCCACACCATAAATGTCTACAAAGTAAAGAACAAGTAAATTAAATCCTTTGAAAGGGATGTATGTCACTATTCTTTTTGTACTTGCTAACTCAGAAATATTACTTTGGAGTTGAATGCTAAAAATATTAACGTAAAGAAAAAAATGTAAAAAATGCTAAAAAAAATTTTAAAATAATGGAGAGATGTCCTGTGTCCAATTTTCCTGTTTGCTTTCAATGTTTTGAACTAGTTTTTGAGATTGTGTTTAGCTATATGAAAAATTAATATTTTTGTTAAGCCTTTTTCACGTAGCCTTTTAGGATCAGACTTTTGTTAGAAGAATGATGATCTTAATTTTCATCTTTAACTAGAAAATTATTTTTATTTATCATTCAAGAAAATGCTATTCTATTTTTGTGTGTGTGTGCAGGGACTCTAGAGGTTACGTTAAATTACAATTAATAAATTTCTTTTGAACATACCTACACAAAATATATTCTACTTGGTATTCAATTTTTCCTTTAGATTTTTTTTAGTTTTTATTTTACTTATTTATTTTAGTGACATTAATGTTACTGTTCTTGCTGAGCCTCACCATGAGCAAAAAGAACTTGCAGTTTATAGGAGTCCTATCTAAAAGTATGATAATTGCGAAAAACTTAAGTTGCTTTTTTTTGTTTTGTTTGCAATTTCAATGCTGGAGATCTATATTAGTGAAAGGCTTCTTTTTGCTCATTGTACTTCCTGCTGCCTTTTGTGAAGTTGGTAAAATGGAAATTACAATGCATAATCTATTTGTTTTTAATCCAGTGAGCTCTGACTGGTATTCAAAATATTGGTATGTGTAACAACATTTGTTCAGCATGCTGTTTGTTTTGCTTTTCAGTTTGTATAAAAAAAACCCACCAAAATGATACCATTATGCTATCTGTCTCAAAAAAGAAGTGCAATTAACAATTTAGCCACAATACTTGCAATAAAATCTAGAAAAAAAGGTACAAATACCTTTTTACAAATACCTTCTGCTACTTAATATTTTCTGTATGTGGACACTTAACTACTGAATGTAAGACTTTTGTTTTATAAGAGGTGTAAATGTGCCAGTGATTTTGCATAACACAAAATCATTGTTCTTGATATAATTTGATATGTCGTTCATTTATTCAGTCAGTTGTATAGTTGAATGTAGAAATAATGTAAATCTGTTAAACAGATTTACATATTTATTTTATATTTAACATCTGCAGGCACAGATTAGGTTAATTTCTAAGTTTATACAGTGCTTTTTGAACATGAGAAAAGCCCCTCTGTGTGCAGTATTTTGAATGCATTATTGAGTCTCCATCATCTGTGAGTTCAGACACAGGCATGCACACAAAGAGGGTGTGGGCATTACCTTCATTGTAAGCTTTGTGCATGTGGCAAACCCTGAGAAATAGGGAATTTGTAAACTAATGCAAGGACTTGAGATTTACTCTCAATAAATTATCGTAAAGGAGAATTTTGGGAATAAGTGCAAGTCGTCTGGTAGTGCATGTGTACAATTTAATAACCAAAACCAAGATTGTCACGACCATCTGTATGTCCTTCTAAATTGAAGACATCGTATACCACACCCTTTTTCAGTGAATTCTCTCTTACTCACTGTAAATTGCATGTGTAACAGAGAAGTTATTTTTAAATTAATAGAAAGAGTAAATTTTATATAATAAAGAAAAACCTTTGAGTCAGAAGTGCAGCTAATCAGTGTTACTACTATTCAGTTAATATTAAATGGTATTTTCCTTTTAAAATTGTTCCAAATTTTTCTGATCAGTAATAGAAAAACTTAAATTTGATTCTGTTCCTGACATTTGTTTGTGATTAGCCATTATATCTTTTTTCTTTAAAATTTAATATCTAATAAATGAAATCCTTTAAAATAGAAGTGATAGAAGTTACCCTGTTATCACAATGCTGTGTCTCTGTAAAACAGTGTCATTGTACTCTGAAATTTTAGGGGTGGTTTTCTGCTGAGTTTCTACTGAGTATCAGCACACATTGTCATCACAGAGTTTACTTGTGTAAAGTTTATTCTTTAGCAATATACTAATATATGTAGTAGTATTTATGAAGCATTAAATATTAATATATATATAATGTCAGAATATGGTAAGAATATTGGTAAGAATATCAGAATATTTTCTGTCTCCTGAGTTACAAAAATAATCTTGAGGGGTAATAAGCAAAGCATTTGAGGTTTTGAAGCTTGATAGCTTTGTATTAGAAGTTGTTTGTACTAAAGTATATAATGTAAAATTCTAATAGCTGCAAAATATTTAGTATGCTTATTAGTTAGCAATATTATTGTTGAGAAGGATGGTTAAGGTGTCTTAATGAGAGAAGTGGTGTCATAATACCTTGTGTGGTTTCATATATCTTGGGATCATAAGCAATGGAAGACTGTTACATCATTTCTCTTGTATATGTAATAAAAAAATGTTTCTTCCTGTGATAGGATAGACCATCTTGCTGCTGTGAATATACAAATAGCTTTTTTTTAGGTCTTCCTTTCTCTTTTGTTCTGTAGTGTAGGTAGCATCTCCCTTTAGGTTCACTATTTTGTGAAGGTTATTTAAAATATGTTTGCTTTCATTTAGATAATAGTGACTCAATGTGGGTAAAAGGAACTAATTAATACTATAGGTTAGGCTGTACAAAAAAAATATATCCTTACATGATTATTTTGTAGCCTGTGTTTGAATATTGGTTGTTTTTTGTGAGCAAGTCCTTTTTTAAAATTTTGTTCAGGGCCAGTGTTACAGTGTCTGATCCATGTAGTGCTGCAAGAGAGTAACTTCATTTGCTCTATTTATATCTCAAATAAAACAAAACATATTGGCACCTTGCCGTTCACTGTTTTTATCTCAGTATATGGATAGTAATAAATCTGGAGAAAAAGAATAAAGTACCTAAAAGAAACCACCTCATCACAAGAAAAAACCTCGGTTTTGAAGAGGGACTAATCAAATGACACTGATGAAAAGAGGTCTTTGAATCTTCATTATCTGATGTAGGTGGTTGAGCTCTTGAATTTTGTACTTACAAGTCATATTTTTAATGCAATTTGTCAAACTAGAATGTGATTAATCTATCTGTCATTCTGAATTGATATCAGGGAACTAGTCAGAGTGTACATAATGATGTATGACTTTGTCAGCTTTTGATAGTAATATTATATTTACAACTAAAAAAAATTAAGCATGCATCATGTTGACCTTGAAATGAGCTTATTCTGTTCCCTTGATTTGTGAATACATGTGACTTTTGATAAAACGAAAATGAGCACTTTGCTGGAAAAATAGAGGTCATTTTGTGCTCATTAATTTGAATGCTTGTTGTTGAACACCAGCTCATATGTTAAGTGTTTAAATTTTTTTTTTTCTTTTTCTTGCTGCCTTTGTGTATGTACAATTTGAAAGACATAACAATATCTTAAGGCATCATCTAGATTTTCAAATACTACCTAACGTATCAAAATAGTATTTTGCAATTTATATCAGGCAGTCATGTGCCTGAAACAAATTTAGTACTGAAGAGAAGTGGTCAATAAATATGTTTGAGTTAAAAGTTGAAGTGATTTTTTTTTCTTTTTACATTGCCAAGAAAACCTGGCTAAAATCCTATAGAATGTCAAGGCAGAGGAAGAGTCTGTTTACTGTGCATTGATTTCCCTGTTGACACAATATTAGCTAAGAGCTACCTCATAAACTTTTCAAAGAGCAGGAGTAAAACTGAGACTTATGGAAGATATTGTATGAATTGTCCATGTTTTAGCCTTGAAAATATATTCATTTAGCTGAGTCAGAATAGGTGTTAAACTATACACTAAAATCTTTGTCAGTAAGTAACAGTAAGGGAAAACAACCTGCTCATACAAGTCCTAGAATTGTTTGACATAAAATCATATAGATTGGGGTACACCTCCAGAAGTTACCCAGTCCTTTGACCTCTAGAAGTTATCTAGTCCAGTCTCCTGGTCAAGGCAAATTTTTCAGGTTGTCTTCAGATGAGTTTTGAGTATTGCAAGGATGGAGATTCTACATGCACCCCAGGCAAGCTGCTCCATTGGCTGACATCTTGCTGGTGTACTCTTGCTAGGCCAGCCTGTTACTCATTCCAGTGAGGCAGATACTTCGAATATCCATTCATCTCTTGTGTAGCATTACTTTGTTTCACTAGTAAAGATGGATAATTACAGTGGGACAGTAGTGCTTGATAGATTATGTTCCAAAACTAAGA
This sequence comes from Certhia americana, assembly GCA_018697195.1. Classification (NCBI taxonomy): domain Eukaryota; kingdom Metazoa; phylum Chordata; class Aves; order Passeriformes; family Certhiidae; genus Certhia; species Certhia americana. The sequence continues at coordinate 63,075,412 of CM031878.1, forward strand.
AATAATTTTAAAAATCAAAAGCATGGTTTTTATTTCTTCCAGGCTTTATGTATAAGGGATAAGAACTTTACATATCAGTAGAGCAATTATTAGCAAGAATAAGAAATGAGACAAAGAATTTTCTATGCTTCAAATATTAATCTTTGCTTATATATAATTATTTATATTAAGAAATATTTAAAGAAATGATATGGGATAAATAGAATGGAAAAAGGTATTTGGAGGTTGTAAGAATATGATTGTCCGTTCACGTTTCAAGTTGTACAGATTTATATATAATATAATAATATATATAATATAACAATGTATGTATGTTGTGTAGTCATAGAATTGTGTCTAAATAGTTCATCTGGCAGTTTGGTGGAGGACTGTTTAAAATTAAAACAAATGGATGTGAAATTTTTCATGTAATTTCAAGGCTAGTAAGCAAAGGATATTGATGTTTTCAATGGATCACTAAGATGGGAGAATGTAAACATTTTATAGAATGTTCAGTGATACTGCCCTGTATGGGAGAATTTGTTTGCTAGAGAAATATGATTGTAAAGAGCATGAAATAACTAAATAGATGAGGAACTCTGAAAGCTCTCCCTTCAGGACTGGTAGTCGACTATATTGTTTTCAGTAAATGAAGCTGATTATGGAGGCAGTAGATGGTTTCTTATACAAAAATTATAATGTTGCTAATTTACTGTATGACTTTTTGGTGGGAGGAATGACACTTCTGACTGAGGAAATGGTTGATTCTTTGTGCTATCTTTGTATATAGGCAGGTGCCAGAAAAAGAAGAATAATCTTTTGTCGTAATGGCAAACTCAAGAAACAGACAACAAAAACCCCTGCAAAACCCTGAAAGTGCTTTTGTAACAAGTATAATTTGCAATGAAGTGAGAGGTATTATTCTTTAATGACGAAGCCTTTTAGGAAAGTCTTCAGAAGTCTCTGAGATGTAGGCAGTAGTAGTTTATCTGTAGACAGATCATGCTATTAATGAGGGTAACAATACAGACACCCTCTCCTACTCTCTCCCTCCCTGTCCACTCTCTCCCACCTCCCCTAGTTATTTTACTGAACAAACCACTAATTTCTTCCAAAGTTTTCATTTAAAATATGGGAATGAATGGAGGTAACTTAAGCTAACCAGCTGAACATTAGAAGAGATGGGTGCTGGGAAATATGTGGCATTTGTGGCTGGCAGTCTGCTTTGTAGGAACACTGACATGAGAAGAAATGATAGGGGACTCAGGTGTTCTTAAATATATATGTATTTTAAATGTGGAAAAATAGAAGTCTTAATTGCAGCTTGCTGGAATTGAAAATTAGAATGTATTTGATTATTTTACTGTATTTTAAAGTATCTGACAAAGGAAAAGTCCAAGGCAGATTATGTGAGTAGGTGCTTCTGCTAGAGTTTGAAGAAATTCTTAAGCTCAGTTGTATGGATCGGGAGTGTTTGTGATTATAAAATTGTAGTCAAAGGCAATAATTTTTATGCTGATATGATAGATACAGGAATTCTAAATCTGCTCTGAGGGTTGACATTCTGATCTTAAAGAAAATGACAACATTGTTCATTACTCTTACCTTGTGTATGGATAAAACTGTCATTTTGTGAGTAACTCTCAGTGGCTTTGGTCAACTGAGATTTATTTGATATTGTTCCCCTGATGCTCTTTGATAGGTGGTTAAAAAATTAATTTTATCTAGTTGTCATGGGTTGCAGTGCAAAATATAACCAAAACTCTGTATTCTATCTCCATCTGATGAAACTGAGGTGTGGGAGGGGTGGTGTAATTTTCAGTCAATGGGCCAACTATTAAAGAAACCTGCTGGGGCAGTTTTCCTCTCTTCCACAACCCACCCTCCCTCCAGGGAAGTATCTTCTGCTAATGAGCCATTGAGTCTCACTAATAGAATTACATCATCACATTGAGAAATGCTCCAACCAAAGTTGCAGATCCAAGTACTCCTATCTAGATAAAAATCTAAGAGATAGAACGCTAAGCCAGCCTTTTCCACAAGCCCATCAATCACTACTAAACCTTCAGCAAAGAACTCCACTCTTTCTACAGGAACATCACTTCAGCAGAGCCACATCTGCCACTGGGACTGCAGCCACCATTTAATGGGACTGCCACCAACACCCTGACCCACATGGTGTCAGGTTGTATCCTGACTCTGTCAGTGGATTTTGTTTATTTGTCTGTCTTACTGCATGTGTTTTTGTTTTATTATTTTAGTTCCCATAATGAAGAACTGTTATCCCTATTACCATATCTTTGCCTGAAAGCCCCTTAATTCCAAAAATTTTAATAATTCAGAAAGAAGGATTTTAAATTCTCCATTCCAAAGAAATCTCCTGCCTTCCTTAGCGGACACCTGTCATTCAAACCACAACACTAGTTTAGCTTACTCTGATTAGGCCAAAGTCTACAAAGTGTGTGTCTTTAAATATACTATCTAATGTAAAAAAAACCATAGTAAAAAATCTTTCTAAGAATGAAAAAAAATTAATATCTTCCTTCCAGGATCTCAAGTTCAGTAATATTGAAAATCCTCTTTATAATGTTTTTTTTTTTTGGTTTTTTTTTTGGTTTTTTTTTTTTTTTTTTTGTTTGTTTTTTGTTTGTTTTTTTTAAAAAGGACAGTACCTTGTCTACAGCTTATTGGCCAGAATGCTTTGAATTATAATACTTAGTTCTTAGATAATTTTCTGCACTCCTCAAATATTCTATAAATATGTAGTAGTTAATCCTCTGGAAGTATATCAGTATTAAACAATGAAAAGCTTCATGAAACCCAGACACTTTCTGATGTCTCAGATTCCAGGCCCACAAGTATTAAATCTTCTTTTGTCTTCTCAAAGTATATTCTTGTAACACTTTGGTGGAGAATATCTGTAATTAATGTGGTATTTTTAAGAATATTATAAATACATTTCTGTGCTAGGGATTCATTATTTACTTCTGCTTATTTCTTTTACAACCAGGGGATTGCATACGTGATTCCCATTCTTGTAAGCATAAAACTAACTGTAACTGCTACAGAATCATGGCAGGGACTTGGAATAGTGCCTACCAAAACATTGGTTGAGTTGGTATCATTGAAATCATATGTTTGTTCCTGTAAGTCATCTGCAAGAAGGTCATTAATACATTTATTCTCTAGAGCTAAAATTCTGATGGCCTTAAACTCATGGTTGCCAAGCAAGAGTGAAGGCTGACAGCTAGCAAATGGCTAGCTGCTGTTTTCAGTAAGATCTGGAGGGTGAAAGAAAAAAGAAAGTACTGTGTTAAATTAACGCTCAGTGAAAAATCATAGTATTAAGAAATATTTCCTAAAGAGTATTTCTAATGATGTTTCTAAAATTTTCTGTGTCAATATATTTCTTTTGTTGTTCACTTAAAATAAAAATATGGATAATTTCTTCGTATATTGCAAATAATTACCATGTGTGTGGGTTCTGCCCTATGGTAGAAGCATGGTAAAATTTGCATTAAGCTGCACACATGTTTTTAACTAAACATGTTATATGGATATAACAAGGAAGTTTTTAAAGCTGAGATATAAGAAAATGTAAAACTTGCCAGTGTACCACAGTAAACACATGGAGCAGATAGGAAAAAATCCTTTAACAAGCTTTGCTTTTTAAAGTATCGTGCACATTTAAGTTTTTAACCTGTGCTTCAAAAAATGACAGTGTAATTATGTATAATATTAAGAGAAAAAACTTCAGTTATCTGTCAGTGATTATTTGGCGGCATGACTGAAGAATCCTTTCACATTTTACTTTATCATACTCTTGGAAAGATCAGGCAGGCATTGCTGTGAGACCTTTAAAATAGTGTAGGGAAGTTGTGCACTTGATGAACTAAGCTGTTATTCTTGTGTGAAGTAAGAGTGGTAAGTGATCCTGGTTATTTTACTGGTCTACAGCATACTTACTCTTTGAGCTGGCAAATATGTTGAGCTGGCAATAACAAGGTAGAATTTTTTACACCATTGCAGTAATGCTTGAAGTGGTGGCATACTTCAAATGTGTGATGTGTTTATAATCAAATCCTTTCTTTAGAGGCAAAGTTGACTGGTCAAAAATTAGGGATACCTGATTTAACACTGTGTATATAATTTGAGTTAGCCTTATTCACTATGATATAGCATTTAAATGAAAAGGTAGTATTTTCCATTTTTTATTTTGGAACTTTTTTTATTAACTAATTTTTATTTTACAGATGTTGCTTGTAGTAATGGGAATTTAGACAATATTTTCTTTTCACTTAGTAGTCAAATTAAGACCAATGGTAGTGTTTCACTATTTGGTCCCCTGTTCATGTACTTTTCTGAAGGCAGAATGTTTTCCTCTCCTGTTCACTCCCAGTTATTAATGCTTCACAAATAGTAAGGAACTAATTTGCTGTTGAACTAAGGAGGAAGTGGGGAGATGGTTAAGTCTCAAGGATCCAGCAGTCAGGGTGACCAGGTTGGGAGCAATCAGGAGAAAATTGTCACTTCTCTAGCAATTTGGTAAAGGAAGGATGAAAAATCTGCTGCCTGAAGGATGGGGATAAAGATTTAAAATTTTCCAACCTATTCTGTCTTAATGAGTGGTGGTTTTTTCTCATGATTTTAATGATTTAATATTTTAAAGGGAGGATAATGAAAAACATGAAAAGGTAACTATTACCCATCTTACTAATGTTCAGGAGAAGTCTTTTTTTCAGATGATTGTTAATAAAATAGGAAAATGTTGCCATTGTAAAAGCACCAAGAGCCAAGAATTGTATATTGTTAGTACACTGGGATTCTGTGGTTCATAAATAGGTCCAGGAATGAATTGAAGGTTTCATTTAGTTTCAGTTTCATATTCATGCCAGGAGCATTTTGTGGGATTGAATGCTTCTCAAAGAGGTGATAGTTGCTGTTGTAGAGAAAAAGAACTGTTACATTTGTGTGTCAGTTTAGGGGGAAACAGATTAAATCTTAGTTCACTGCTGTAGCATGTTTTAACTGAATGTTTGTTAGATGTTTTGAAGTAGTAATAATGCTCTAACTTACTACCAGAATGACGAAGTAGGTTCTTTTGTGACAAAGGTATATGAATTTGGGTTTTTTTAGGAAACTAACAGTCTAAGATTATTGAATGTCCTTATCTTCTTGTCTTCATTTAAGATTAGGATTGCATCATAAAACAGACTATCAGATAAATAATTGAGATAAATCCTATTTAATGTGTAAAAATTTCAAAAATTTGAAACACTTGTTAGTCTCAGAATGTTTAGCAGCAAATGATTTGGTGTGTGTTACTCTATAATCTTCCTGTTCTAATTCTTGAGGAAAAAAGCCATTAATTTTCTAGAGGCAGAAATACATGTCCCAGAACTGGGGCATCGCTATTTCAGTTATTTTTTCTACTTTCAACATTAAGTTTTACAAGAAGAACTGTACTAAGAACAGCTGTTTTCTCTTTAGAAACGTCATGGATGGAGTTGACTTCAGAGAATGCATACATGGATCCCTTAAGTGCAGTTCTTGAGTTGCCCTCCCTAACTGTTTTTGGCAGTGAGGTTTCCACATCAGCTTAAATGTATTTGATATTTGTGGTGTCAAAACAATGCCTTAAAATTGCTCTTAAATTCTTACATACACATAAGAATGTGAGGGAATGATACAGGACAAAAACTCAGATTTTGATAGGGTCTTCCAGAAACGCAGGATATGTCTTTGTCAAAAGCTGTAGCTGAAGATAAGATGATGGTAAGTCAATGAGAGAGAAATATGTGTGACCAGTGCTACTGAACTGTGTGCTCTGAGTTACCTGTGACAACAAGTGTAATGTTCAGGATTAGCACACCTATGGATATTTGCTGTAATGATTCCAAAGTATGTATTTTCCCTATTAGAGCTTCATTTTGCCATAGACATAACTCTTCAAACCCTCTTGTCATCTGTCAAGGTTCGAGCAAACAAATTTTGACACAAATCAGAAAATTGTGACAGTTGAGTGACAAGCTGTCAAAGATTCCAAATCAATTGTACCATTTGTTGCCTTAACTTCTGCTAAGCAGATAAATATCAGGAAAACCCCTGAAATTAATAATTACAAATACTGCAGAAGTTTAAGTAATAAAAGACTAAGAGATACAGAGGATCTAAATTTTTACTTAAGGACTGGAAAAAACATTGTAGCAATGCTTTTTGTAGGAATCATCAATGCTAAATAACATTTCATGTCTTAGGATTGCTGAATATTTTCAGATTGTCATAGAAACAGGAGTTAAATTTCAAGGTTTAAAGAAAAACATGGAACTGAAATGTCAGTGGGCATTTTCATATGGAATCATAGAATGGTTGGGGTTGGAAGGGGCCTCTGGAAAAAACTAGTTAACCTGCTTCTTGAGGCAGGTTCACCTATAACAGTTTGCACAGGATCTTATCCAGGTGGGTTTTCAATATCTCCGGAAACGGGGACTCTGTCATCTCTCTGGGCAGCCTGTTTCAATGCTTTGCCACCCTCAAAGTAAAGAATATTTCTTCCTATTCATATTGAACTTGCTGTGTTTCAGTCTATGCCTGTTACCCCTTGATCATGTCCAGAGAACAAGAGTCTGGCCTCATCCTCTTGATACCTGTTGTTAATATATCTTTCCTTCCAGTCCTCTCATTGTCTTTGTAGCCTCTGCCAGACCTTCTCCAGTAGCTCCTTATCTTTCTTGAACTGGAGAGCCCTGAACTGGACATAGCACTCCAGATGTGCCTCAGCAGGGCTGAGTAGATGGGCAGGATCTCTCCCTTGTCCTGCTGGCAGTGCTCTTCCTAAAACACCCCAGGATCACTTCTTGGCCCCAATGGCACTTATGGACAGCTTGTTGTCCACTAGGATCCCCAAGTCCTTCTCCTCAGAACTGCATTCAGCAGATCAGCCCCTCACCTGTATGGGTGTCTGGGCTTTTTCTCCCTCAGTGCAGGAGCTTGCACCTGCCTTAGCTGAGATTCACTGGGTTCCTCTCTGCCCAACTCTGCAGCCAGTTTTCACTGAAGAGCAGCACAGGTCTCTTGGTTATCAGCCACTGCTGCCAGCTTTGTATCATCAGCAGACTTGCTGGGGGTGCACTCAGTCCCTTCATCTGTGTTATTGATGACTAGACCCAGTATTGATGCCTGGAGAGCCTTAGGTACAGGCCTTCAAGGTAACTCTCTCTTGCAGCCAGTATCAGACTGAGCTTTGTGTGTATGGCTGAACAATGTTGGTAGCACACCAGTATTTTGGCAGCTGTTGGGAGAAGTGTTTGTGCCGGGTCAAGGTTTTATGTCCAGCCCTGTCCCTCCCAGAGATCTGTAAGCTGAGTGTGGATTAGAAGCTGGGAAAGGACAGAGTCGGGACTGGTGGCAAAACTGACCATAAAGATTTTCCACATCCTCAGCGATAAAAATGAGGGTATAATAGGAAGACTGCAGGGACATTTGTAGTTAGAGAATTTGTCTTCCCAAGCAACTTTTACACACACTATAGCTCTAAAATATTTCTGAATGTTGCCTGATAATGAGGGCTACTTAAGGAGCTCCTATTTGTTCTTTGCTTTCATGGTGACCTTTTGATTGTTCCTCAGCTGTCTTTATCTTGACCCACAAGATTTTCCACCTGCTTTTCTCTCTCTGTCCTGTTGAGGAGGAGGACATAAAGAGTGGCTGACTGGACATCTGGTAGTACCGCATCTTTGTAAAATTTCAAAATGTACAATTGCTGAATAGAATACTTACAGGATGTACTATGCTGAGATTTGACTTACCTGCAGAAACTACTCTGATTTTTGAGGAGCAGAAGGTAACATTTGCTTGAGAAAAAATGTATCATGTTAGGTCAATGTAGACCAGGTCTCCTCTTTTCTTATGTTGGTATTCAATCAAATGGTATTTCTTTTTACCACCCCCCTCAAACGCCCTTTGCTACCAGCCTACCTACAAATGTAGCTGTAGCCTTTTATTTTCACTATGGCTTCAAAGTCTGAGATTGCATATCTGTAGGAACCAACATGTTCATAATTGCACCTACTGTTCTGCCTTTTTACATTGTCCTATCACTTTTTCTTCATTCTGTGACTAAGGTAGCTAAGAATTGCACGGAAATTAAAAATAACAGACTAATTCCATGTTGCATGGCAGAAATAAATGTGTTTAATTCTCAGAAAGCCAGTTAATTATTGGGGGACTTGTGAAATTCACTATTCTGTGAAGTTTGAAGCCTATATATATTTTCTTTTAAAAAGAACTAATACAATTTTGACCTGTTTGGTAATTTAAATTTTCCTCCTTCTAATAGAATCATTAGATTTTGAGTTATCCCAGGAAAAAAAAGATTAAATGTCTTCAGTTAAATTTACAACCTCAGTCAGATTAATGAAATAAGTCATTACTCAGTGCTTAATTTTTCTGGTTTTCTTTAGAGATGATACTGTCACTATGAAGTTACGCTTAAATATCTGATATTATTTATTATTTCTATACCATTTTGAAAAATATGGGAAGAACTGAAGTATTCACATATGACTATACAGTGTATATCTCTCCCAGTTTTCTTTGTTCTGCTCTATTTTTTGAGGAGTGGCTGCTCAACATTCAGTAGTTCAGTCAATAGAACTGCAGGTGTAAGATTTTTGTTCCTTAGGGAAGAAACGAAACAATGTGGTAAAAATATAAAGCTTGGAAATTGTTTTAAGTTATTGAAATTTGGATGTCAACAAGAAAAATTTCTTCTTTCTTGGGTTGCTATAAAATGAAGACTAGGCAGCTACAATTTTGTTATCTGTCTTGAATAAGGTGCACATTTGGATTTGGAGAAGAATGTTTCTCTCTGGAATAAATGGGTTTTTTTGGTAGAATTCAAGCAGTCCGCATTTAGAAAGTTAGGAGTTTCAGTTTGCAAATTTTTAATTTGCTCTGTTTGGGATAAGATGCCATAGCAATTATCTTTCATGTTAGGAGAAAAGCGAGGGATTGAGAAAGCATGCAATGCTATCAGTCTTTAAAATATTTTTTGTGTTTTTCTTTGTGGTGCTCTCCAGAAAATCACAAGTATCATTTCTTCATGGTGTATTTAAACCTGAAGTGAAGAAATATTTAATATATCTATTCCAAGTCTCAAGATGGTAGAAGAATAAGGATACAGCTTGAGTTATTGACAGTGTACCTGACTCAGTCAGCTTATTACTGATTATCCATGCATAACAGATGCTCATTGAGGTCTTAAAAAATCTTTATAAATGTTCATGTTTTACAGTGACCTTTATCCCCTAATTTTACCTTAGTTATTTTTTGCTAGTCTTTCTCTTTTTTTGTGTCATGTGACTGAATCTTCTGGGCTAAAAGTAGTAGTTTATGGGCATAGAGTCCCTCTGTCTGCTGGTTGTGGTTCCACTTACCTAACTGGCTTCCAGGTTGTGTCTGTTTGTTTTTAGGTACACTGTCAGCAAGACATGAAACAGACTTCATTCCTTTGTCATTGTCTAATACAAAAAGTGAGAAAACTACAAACAGCCCACAACCCCTGCTGCCCCAGTACCTTCTGTTTATATTTTGCTTATTTAATATTTCTAATAGTGGATATTGTCAAATGTAGTTATTATTTTGAAACTTCATTTGTCTTTTATTAAACTCATGGGTACCAGGAAATATAATATCCTGACCATGAATTTGAAAGCATTTCCCTTTCTTGGATAGCTATAGCATCAGTGTTACAGATGTATGGATCTCCTCTCTTAAAGATAAAAAAGGAAGTAAATGACTAGTGTCTTTAGGTGCTGCAGAAATGTCTCAATGTACTTCTGCTACAGTATGGACTAAGTCCAAGCTGACATTTGATTGTGTAAAAAAAAGAAGGCATTAAAAATATGTACTGCTGTGTAACGTGACAAAGAAATTTGTAGCTTTTTTTCCCCCTGCTGTTAACATTTTAGAACTGCATCAAAGTCTTAAGCTATATCAATGGCTAATAAATAGGTAGTGTAGGTTTTTTGTTGAATGGTTAATATTAATTTGTTAATACAACAAAAATGTATTTTGTAAGTAACATTTTAAATTTGAAAACTTTGGTAGTATTAATAAGAATAGATATAGATTTTTTAATCAGAAACTATAATTTTTAAGGAAGATATGGGTTTATAATTCTTACTGCATGCGTTCTATTCTCATATGTTTCTGTAAGTGATTTTTTTCCCTTCTAAATTTGAATTTAAAAAATTTCATTTACTAAAAATAAAAATTCAGAGATATTGTGGTCATGATATTGTAACAATCTTTTGGAAACAAGTTTAAAGAAGTACGTTAATAATGAGTATATTTACCTATACATTTGGAGTTTTGAAGCACGAATGTAACATTTTTTTCCTGGTTTATATTTACAGAAGAAACATTTTACTTCCCATGCATATAAAGCTATTTCAAGAGTTTAAATTTGTGTTCAACTGCATTAGAAGGGGGAGTTATCTTTAACCTTGGTATCCAGCAATTTTGGGTAAACATAAAAATTGTAGTTTATGAGCAAGAATTGCACCTGTGTACTACTTGTATGTGACTTCAGGGCAGGGGAGGACAATCTATTTTTAAATTAGAAGTGGGGGTTTATAAATCTGAATTCCATGTCATGAACACATCTTACTCTTAGTAAGCAAGCCTTTTTGAATGCTAGGATTCTTTTTAAAAAGAGTTTTCATGAACAGCAGAAGAAGGGAAAAGTTAAAATAAGGGAGAAAAGAATGAATGGCACTTAAAGGAGATGCACATCAGAATCATGTAATTGTTTATGTTTACTATGTGTTTATTTTATGTTTCAGAAACATTTTGCATTTATTATATATTTATTTTACATTTGTCAATATCAAATCCAAGACAATCTGGTATAGATGGCTGTTTCTAAACCTAGTAATACTGGGTGAACCTTTCTGTTAATTAGTGAATAGTCTGTTAATTGAGCTCTTGTTTCATAATTTTGCAAAGAAAGGCTTTTAGATTATATGTATGCTAGCTTTCACTGAATCTCTTTGTTGCAGTAAAAAATACAAGGGGAAAAATGATGTTTTTTAAAATGTAAACATTAGTTGGGTTTTATATGTGGTGCATTTTTTTTTAATGATTTGAACTTGAAGTTAAATTTTATTCTTTACACAATTGTATTCTTTATTCTTCTTTAAATTTAGGGAATTTTATTTTAAAGTGGGTGCCAGAAGAAAAATAGTTTTCACGCTATAGGAAAATTGTTATGGTCAGTGGCTGCATGGAACACCCTGAAGGAGATAGGAGAGCAGGAAATATGCTCTTCAACTACAGAAGTCAGGGGAGAGGATTTCACATTAAGAAATGGCAAAGTGAGATATATAGACTATGAGTGATATGAAAGAGCATGGAACATGTAGGAGATTTAACTAATGTTGTAGTGCTGAGTGAAAAACTTTGAATATGAGCACCTCTCAGTAAAAAGGGCTATTATGTGTTGCACAACAAAATAAAAATTGAAGGACAAAAATCCCCAAATTGGCTGCAGAGCACACTCACACACCTCTTAGTGTGCACAAATTCAGGAAACAAAGTAAAACAAAATGACTTATGGAAACGAATCGTAAATGTACACTAAGAAAGATTAAACCCACATACTAGTCAATGAAACGTACTTAAGGAAGAAGAAGAAACACACCATTAAAAAGATGTAAAAATGTGGCAAAAGGTTAACAAGCAAGGTTAAGCAAGTCAATGAGATAAATCATTGGAGGCAAGAATGCATCTGTTACAAGATGAAGTTTCAGTCAGATGAAGGAATCAGCATCATAAAAGAAATGCAACATTAAATATTTTTCTTTTTTGTTTTTTCCTGGTTTAGTGCTTATGTGCATGATGCAGAGAATTACAGGATTGTAAGCATGTAAATGCATTGGACAAAGTAGCTGAAAAAATAAGAGAGAGCAGAATTTGTGGATGCTTGTGTAAGATCTGTTTGGAAAATGCTTAAAGGTAGAATTATTTTGAAAGGATGAACAAACATAGACAAAAAATGATTGATGAAGTCCATTTAGAATTCCAAATTTCTTTTTTTACAGCCATTAAAAGGTCGTCAGGAGACTTAAGCATTAACAGGATAAGAGATAATATTAGTGAATGACCAAAAACTACTGTAAAGCACAGTAAGCTAGTAGTAGTAGTGGATTGTAAGTTAAGTTTAAAATGTAAAATGACAGAAGCACTTCTATATAACTTTCGAGTCATGTTGTATTAGAAAGCAATAATGATTTCCTTTTTTTTCTTACTAACCATACATGTTAAGTTTAGTATATAGGCCTTTATAGTTGGAATTTATTTAGTTGAAATGACCAGAAAACTTTTTCTTTGTGTGCAGTTGACATTGTTGTTTCATTGTCATATTTATCTAGAGAGGAAGAGCACTGCATTACTGCCATGTAAACAAGAAAATAATTTTTGTGTTTTTGTATTGTAATAGTGATTATAGCTAACCATGTATTGGGTAATTTTGTTATTAGTAATACTGCTCTTTAACATGCTATTGTATATTTAAGGTTAGTTTTATTTGATGCTTTTTTATATTTCTTTCCTTTTATGTTTAGAGATCATTTTAAGGCATACTGGAAAATAATTTATTCAGCTTATTCAATTTTAGTTAATAATAATAAAATCATTTAGTGTATTTTTATATAGTAGTTGAACAATGAAGTTTGACTGAAGGCATTATTTAGAAGCTGTGACTAAAAAATATTTGTCACTGTTTAATGCCTTCAACTTATATGTGTCAGATTTTTAGCCCTAATTTTTCAAATGTCTTTTCATTTTGGCTATTTTAAACAAAATGTAGCAATGTGTACATGTGGTAATATACATGAAGATACTTTATTTAAATTATAGCCAGGAGTGGAATAGTAGATTTTTTTAATTATGAAATAGTTAAAAATACAGGTGTTTAATTTGTCCAAATATATGTTGACTCCAAATATACACTGAAATTATTAAAAATGTTTGCGGTTTCTGTGTTTTCATAATTAGTGAGCTTCTCACATTATTAGTATTTCTACTAATGTCCTTAATTTTTTTTCACTTTAGGAAAATACTTGGCAACAAGTGTAGCAACAGCAGTGCAGGCACTTCTATTGTGAGAAAATCGTAGAATCATGGAATGGTTGGAGTTAGATGGGACCTTTCAGTGTGGTCAAAAACAACCTCCCTGCCCCGGGCAGGGACATCTTCCACTGGAGCAGGCTGGTCAGAGCCCTATCCAACCTAACTGAATGTTTCCAGGGACGAGTATCTCTCAGTGTTCCAGTGTTTCACCAGCCTCATTGCAAAAATACCCTCCTTATAGCCAATCCCAGTCTACCCTCTCACATTTTAAAACCATTACCCCTTGTGCTACTGGCCCCAGTAAAAAGTCCATCCTCATCTTTCTCATAAACCTCCAGTAAGTATTAAAACAATGCAGGTGGAGAGGCAGAAGGACAGATCACCATAGAAGAACCCCCAAAAACCATCCCTCCCCATCCCCACCTTGAATAAACCAAGCAAAAATGATTATTTATTTCTTAATTTTTTGTATTTTTCATGTCAGAGACGTTTTCAGAACAGGACTAGGTGTGAAATTTGGTGCAAAATATCAATACGTATTTGGGATGAACCCCATTTTGTTTCCCAGAAGTGATTTGGCACTGGAGAAGAGTCTCTAAATTAGGTTTATCTGAATCCAGCAGCTCTCCACATACCTGTGATGCACTCTTGCGTTGTCCAGGAAAATGACATACTAGTGAATATTTTGGAAGAAAATGCTGATTTATTATATAAACTCTTGGTTTTAAGAAAAAGAGGAAGAAATTGTGCTTTTTTTTTTTTTTTTTTCAGAATTAAAACATGTTGTTATTTCTAGTTCCTTGTTATTAATTATGAGGGGAAAGTAGTTCAGTCCTTCCTTGGGTCTGTATCATGTCTTTTTGTGTAAATTTTTCAAGTAAGAAGACAGGTCTGTGTTTTTTCACCTTGTGTCTGCAGCAGTGAAAGGAGATAATATTAATAACTGTTTGCAACAGTATATCTTTCAGAATTGGAAGTTTTTTCTGGTTTTGACAAAGGTGTTTATTTGAGTATGTATTGAAATCTAGTTACAAGAGTAGAAATTATCACTGATGTTGATGAACTCCACTAATCAGAACACTATTTTCAGTTTTCCCAACAATCTGGATACACAGATTAGCAGGCACAGCGCAGTATGGTCTTGTTTAGATAATTTCAGTGAAGCCCTAATTTTGTAATTACTTAAACCTTCAAATTTTTTAGCAATACCAGTTATCTGTAAGCACTTGAAAGTTGTAAACATAGAGGGACTCAGATCAAGTGACTATATCTTCAAAAATGTTGAGCAAACCTGCAGTGATGTGCTTACAGCAAATGTATTTCTACTCAGTTACTTTAGGATATTACTTAGAAATTGTAGATGAATTGTTTGATTTTTGGTTTTGCCTGTGCTTTAACTTGTATCTGCGTGTTGGCATTTGTAGCAGCATTCTGTATAGAATTCATGGACCCAGCACGTTCCTTTAAATTGTGATCTAATATAAACAATGGGATCCTTTGATGAACTTGCTTTGGAAAATTAATACAGATTTTAACTGTATTCTCTTTTGCCACATGCTGGCTTGTCTGAAAATGTGTATATTCCCTGACTAATGCGCATATATATATATATATATATATATATATATATATAAAGAATTTCTTAACCTGAGGTTTTGTTTCAATGCTGTAGATAGTTTTATCTAACGCATGTATTTGGAAGTGCGAGAGAGGTAAGATGGGTTGAAAAGCAAGTGAAAAATTATTACTGCCTTAAAAGACCTTTTTGATACTGGATTTGTTCATTGTTTTTTGGGCAACTCAGCCTTCCTGTGTCGTTTAGCTTCTTAAGTTATTGCTTTAACCTTTAGGGAGAGTATTGAACTATGTGAAATTATAGTTAAAAATGTTAATGTAAAGGATATGCTGAGTTGAACTGAAAGGTATTTAAAGCTAATGCAGTACTGGTAAAAATAAAGGAGTGGATTTTAATAGATTTGCAGTCTTTAATGACACTGGCTTTGGATCAGGTATGTAATATGAGGCTGTGTAATAAAAAATCTGTGTCTATATAATAGAATAATGCTGTACTTTTACTAAAAACTCTGAAGTTTGGCTAGTGAGTGTCAAAGCTATGTAATATAGTTTTAGCAGTATGAGCCTATAATTATGACTTCTATGAAGTACTCTTGTATATTACAACCCAAAAGTCTGTGTCAGGGCATGGGTTTGAACCTAAACTTCCTGGACCCTAAGTTGATGAGAAGTGGTAACGTAAAAGTAGTCACTGTTGGAGAGTCTACATCTAATCGCCATCTTCATATCCATTATATAATAATACTTCTCTTGCTCCTACCTAAAATCCCAACCAGGATTCTTTTTAGGGTTTGGGTTTTTCAAAATTTGTTCATTTCTTGGTACAGTTTGTGCCTGTGGTGAAATGCTGGCAATGGATTGGCACCTCTGGTAAAGTGTATTCTTCGGAAAGTGTAAAACCACTGCACAGCAGAACGTGAGAGGGGAGTGAGAACAAAGTGTGACAAACAGCACTGCAGTACCCGAGGTCAGTGAAGGAGGAGGGCAAAGGGGTACTTCACATGCTGGAGCAGAGATTCTCTTGCACACCGTGTTGAAGAGCACTGTGGAGCTCATTTCCACGTGGCTCTTTCTGTAGATGCCCAGCAGGATGCTGCAGCCATGGAGAGCACTTGCCAGAGCAAGCTCCTCAAACTGCAGCCTGTGGAGGGGAGCCCACAGGTTTCCCAGCAAGAACTGTGGCTGTGGGGCAGTCTTTTCCTGTAGAACCTCATTTGGTGGGATGGAGCCACTCTGGAGAAGTTCATGAAGGACTGTATCTAGTAGGAGGGATGCCGCACTAGGTGAAGAAGAGTGTCTGTAGCAGGAACAAACCAGTAGTTCTCATGCCTGAACCTCTTCAAATTTCAGTTCCTAATGAAGGATGCCTTCTTTTGGGCTCATTTTTTTCATACACAACGTTGATCTACAGAGGAATTTACTGGCAATTCTCTCAACTTTGCCTTTGTGAATTTTTGATGAGCGCTCCATTTAGATCCTTTGAGTCTTGTGACATTCAGGAACCTGGCTCTCAATGAGAAAGCTTCCTGATCCTATGCAGATGATTTACTGTCCCATGTAGAGACAGAGTTACTTCTGACTACTCCACCTGAAATAAGGTGTCAGCATGGGCTGATTATCTGTGTTCCCATATGAATTAAGATGTGCTGTTAGGGTTTTTTTCCCAGTTTTTTTCAGATAAAAATACAGGCATTTTTATCAAGCTTGTGAGCCAAAAGAGTAATGCTTTGAATATTTTCTAGGTACTTTTAAAGCCCTGTTGGTTTGCATCGTGCATTCCTCCTGAACTCATTGTGAGGAAAGCACAGGTCAGACATGCTTGAGTAGCTCAGAAGGATAGACTTTGTGATCAGGTATGTTGAGAAGATACGTGTTGGTTACAACTTTATGATTAATTTTTTCATTTTCTTTTTAATCCTTGGATGAACCATGAATCACCAGCACTGTGTCCTTATCAGAATTTGTGGGATTTTCTATCTGTTCATGATGCTGGATGCTTGTGAAATAGGTTTGAAGTTATTTTCCTGTTACTTAGAATTCTCTGCTAATGCTGTCATGACACACTATAAGCAGAAAGATTACAAATACTTTTTGTTAGAATGCAGTACTTTATTCTTGCACATTATTGATCCATAAACATTTTAAGTCTATTGTGAAATCACTGTTGAAAGACTGAGGAACAAATTAAGAAACTGCACTTAGAGAAACCATCATTATAATGACAGGCAATTTAGTTTGAGGTAACTGGAGCAGTGAAGAATGCAATCCATCATATCAGCAAGTATCTTTACAAATTTTATTAGTCTGACAAATGTTATAAAGACCATCAAGGTCATTTCATAGTGAAGGTGGGATGTTGTTTTCATGTTCTTACAGCAAAAGGAGTGGTTTGCATAAAGTGTGTATCCAGTTCCCTAGGGTTCTTGCAGTGCAGTGATGCAGAGAGACAGGAAATAAAAACAGCTGCAAAATGAGACCTTTTCCTATTTGTGTAGGCCACATTTTCAGGCAGACAGTTCTAACTTTGTGGGAAATAGCCCTTTTAGTGGCAGTCACCTTCAAGTATTAAAGTTTCCTGTCTTTGCAGTCCCTGCTAAATGACTTTACCCCACTAAAGCACATTCCATGGGCCTTGGTTCAAGTGTGTTTGCACTTGCACTTACTGGATCTGTTTCTTAGAAGAAAATTACCACCATGGTTCATAATAGTTGGTAGACAAGTGTATCTCTAGATAAAATCTCATGAAATAAAAAACTTCAGTTGAAAACACAAGAAGTTTATTAATATAGATGCAGTTCTGATTTTGCTAACATGAATTTTTCAATAGATATCAAGAATATAGAAGGTTTTTCCCTTCAAAAAGCAGGTGTTTTTTTTTTTTTCTTATAGCATTCCCTTGGAAACCATTAACCAATAAACTCTTGGTGTTGTATGTATTTTGAGGAGATACCAAATTTGGTATTTCCCTGCCTATCCATTTTTATTTTTGAAAAAATTAGCCTTTATGTCATATGTATATAGTCACTCTGACTGCTGGATGAGAATCCCAGCCTGGTAGGCTGCCTAAGGCTAGAATTCTAAGTAGGTGTTGCAGGGTCAGTTTGACCTTTCCGACACACCAACATTGTCATGTTTTGGTTTGCCAATTTGAAATTTCTCAATCAAGAGCAAAGCAGGCTCAAGCTTAGAAGGAATAAAACTTCATTAACTAACACTATAAGAAAAAAAAAAAAACCAAACCAGGAATCAGAATGAAAGCTTCAAAACATTTCTCCTTCCCCCACCAATTACTCACTTATTCCAATTTAAAAAGACAGAACTTTGGATTCTCAGTCAGTTATCACCCTTAAAATAGTAATTTTTAAGTTTATCAAGGAAAAAGGAGTTTCTCTTGGATACCATAGAGATTTTCCACAAGTTACCAGTTCTCTTGCTCTCTCACTTCACAACTGCCTGCCCGGAGAAGGAAATTTGCCATTCTGAAGTCCCTTCCCATGACACAGCCTTCACAGCTGCTCTTGGGCTATATCAGTTTATAAGGGTACAGTTTAAGGATGCTTCTAGTACAAAACAAGAGTTCTCTTCATCTATCTCTATTTCAAGAAACAGAGGCTATCTTCTCTCAATGGGCAGAGATCACCTGTCTCTCTCTCGGCCTTCTGTTCAAATTTCTCCATTAGATCACAATTACATCAATTCACAGCTATGACTAGAACTTTGCAACCCTCTAAAAAGCATTCTATATGTTACAGGGTTTTAGTCCATTCTTTATGGCTTTACAAGAGAAATCCAGCCTAACTAGGCCACTCGTTCTATCTTCCTTTCAACTTAAGATTCTTCTCTCACTTTCTCTGACATTTGGTCTCACGCTGTCTTTTCACATTTCATCCGGTCTCTTCTTTCACTGGGCACGATTCCTGCTTTGGAAGTTTCATCTGGTTAGGAAAGAGTCAAATTTTCACTCTGGCTTGCAGAGCCACCCCTCGGTCTCAGGGGTGTCCACGGCTCTGGGCCACTTGCTGCTGCACTAAAAACTTTCTTCAGCGGTTGCGCTAGGAAGGCTGATGTCCTTTCTCCCCTTTGCCTGCTCAGGCTTCCTCCGCCCGGCATGTGCTGGTGGAGTGCACCTGTCCTGTCCTCCAGCCGCTGCTTCCAGGGCTGCTCTGCCTGCCCTGCCCGCCCGGCGGCGTTGGGAAGGGATGGAAACAGCTCGGCCAGTGCTGCAGCTGAGGGAGGGCTGCAAAAACGGGACGGGTTCAGTGGCCTCTTGGGGAGCGTCCAGGTGCCGCAACAGAGCCCACCCTGAGGGGGCCAGGGCACCTTGTTACCTGTACCCAAACCAGAACAGAAAGAGAG
This sequence comes from Certhia americana, assembly GCA_018697195.1. NCBI lineage: Eukaryota > Metazoa > Chordata > Aves > Passeriformes > Certhiidae > Certhia > Certhia americana. The sequence goes on from CM031878.1 coordinate 63,094,456, forward strand.
CTATTCCCCTGAGTTCTGGTTTAAAATGTGTGTGTTCACGAAGGCGTATTCGCTCCTTACGCTAGTTTAATCAGTGTCAATATTACAAAATTGTGCAATCAGGACTAAACCAGGACACTAGGGTAAGGAATATGTGGAAACATACAGACGAGAGCCATTGCGTCGGGAAGTCTCACGACTTGCTTCCATAGCTAATCTCATGATTTAGAGCTGCTTATATCTGTTTCGATTGAATAGATTTCTTATACTTCTAATATGAGGAAGTTGAATTGCTGTGTAATTTGAAACTTTATTTGAATTTCAGATCTTTGTTACAAGACTTGCCACAGAAGAGTTGTAGTTATAATTATGCTTAAGTAATAGCTTTTCCTTATGTTGTCACTTCCTAGTGTACCTCAGGTGAGACATCAGATCTTTGGTAAACACTGTGCTCTTATTTGCTTCAATTTCATGATTTTGCTGGCCCTTTTCTATATTTGTCTAGTGCAAAGATGAGTAAATAGAAGCGCAAAGAGCTTTTACGTATTTTTACTGAATGCATTGTGGAATTGTGTTCCTTCTCTCTTCTAGAAGACTTTACCTGATTGGTAAAGGTTGTAGGGCAGTTATTATCTTCTCTTTTGATTATACCCCTGGTTTCACCAGTAAAGTTCATTGTGTTCTGCTTTTTGGTGATTGCAAGTCCTTCTTGATAAAACTCTGTAATACCTGTTTCAAAACTTTTATACAAAATCTGTTTGTAGCTGTTCAGTCCACCCAGCTCAACTATTCTTCTTTCAGTTTAGTTTTTTTGCTGTCTCCATCATAGCTGTTTTTACTTTTCTGGCCTTAAATTCCTGTATTGATTTCAGCCTTCCTCAGTTTAATAATTTTTGTTACTATTCCATGAAAAGCATTAGTCACGTGACTATTTGATGCTGTATCTTCTTCATCCATGAAAACCCCTCCAAAAAGTTGTAAAAATTACAGATGCTAAGTAGACCATGGCCTACATTAGATAAATGTGTGCTTCAGATTTTTCATTTGCTTCTGCGTTCTTTCTTCTTTTCTTAAAATGTATTCTGGTAGTGGTTGGAATAATTTATACTAGAGAAGTCAGAAGAAGAGGAATTGAGTTAATGAGAGCCAAACACTGGCTCTGCAAGTCTCATTTCAAGGTAATGAGACAGAGACAGCTAAGGGTCTAACTATCCAAGGATAAAGGAGCAAGATAGGATGTGAATATTGTCATTGTCCAGCTGGTCATTCTGTTTGTTTCTGAAGAAAGAGGCTGCCAAGGATAGCCTAAGGAAGCTTGAGGCCTTATTTATATTCTGCTCATTCAGTAGTGGTTGAGGATGGGAGAGAGTGTTGGGGATGGAGAAAGACAAGAAACAAGAATATATTTCTAACACATTTCCAGATATTACATTAGGAATAGGAATAACATAATTTTTCTTCTGTTTATACTTGCGTGTAGGGAGAAGTTCATTCTTGCAATCTAGCTTTCTCCCCTATCCCCCAGCAAAAAGAAAATAAAGACTGCTGATGCAGTACAACTGGAAGTCATTAAACAGTGTGCTTGGGAACTGTTGACAATAATTTGAGAGCCAGCCTAGTTGATTGCTTTGCCAGAAGCTGGAAATGATGATACATTGATTATGCACAGAGCATTGGATATTGTATAGTTTGGTGTTCCCACAAAATTGCATCTGATTTGTGACAGAATTCATCTGAAGGCTTACGAGGCAGGCAGTAAGTTGTGTGTTTTTCAGTATAGTAATGACTCATCTTCCCTTATTGAGTTATATAGCTTGTTTTACAGCTCTAGCATAAAAAAAATTCTTTCCTTTTTGTAATTGTCATATTTTGCCATCATAGAGGGGTGAGGTGAAGGGTGTTACATTGGGAAAATTATAACGATCAGGAAAAAAACCACAGCTTCTTTTTAAAAAATCTTGTCAACAACCTCGAGTCAATTTACTTAATATGTCTGGGGTTTTATGTGTCTGTTTACAATTGGATTTATTTGTTTAAAAGTGTGGTGGTTTTAGGATGGTCTTGGGGTTTGTTAATTTTTCTGGGTTTTTTAAACCTTTGGATGTCTTAAACCAAAATGAGAGTTTGTGATGATTCTGTGTACTAATTTTTTCTGGGTTAGAGTGAAATTCACAGTACCTGGCATGAGGCTCTAATTTGGTTTTTACTGGAAAGTGTTGATAACACAAGGATGTTTTTTGTTATTGCTGGGCAGGGCTTGCACTGAGCCTAGCCCTTTTCTGCTCCTCACCCCACCAGTGAGCAGGTGCACAGGGAGCTGGCAGGGGACACAGCCAGGATAGGTGACCCCAGCTGACCAAGGGATATTCCAGTCCATATGGCATCATGCCCAGCAAGAAAACTCAGATGGGTAAAGGTAACTGGCCAGACTTCCAGTGTCTGGGGACTTGCTGGTTTAGTTGTGAGCAACTGGCTTAGGTTTCTTTGCATAATTTGTTTTTCTTAGTTTTTATTTTACTTTCTTTCTATCTAAACTTGCCTTACTCAGCTCACAGGTTTCTTGCTTTAACAACATTCTGATTCTGTCCCCGTCTCACAGCATGAAGGATTCAGTGTGTGGCAGTGTGATGTTTAGCTGTCTACTGTGATTTTGGATCAAGACATATTGACATATTTAAGCAAAGTTGAAGATGTTTCATAATTTTTTTTTTTTCTTTATACGCACTTGCTTTCTGCTTACTTTTTGGGTTGGTTTGGGTTTTTTTTCCTTTCCTTTTTTGTGGTAACCTAGAGATTGTGATCAGTTGCAGCAGTTGTGACCTTTGCTTTCTGAATGTGCTGCGTTCTGGAAAGAGCAAGCAGGTGTTCGTTTTTCTTTTCTTAAATCTAGATTGCTGAACTTCAACACCCTCTTGTGCTGGTCCTGCTGTTTTCACACAGGAGGCAGGGCTTCACACCAGCCTGGCAGCCACAGGGTTCTGTACTGGGGTTAATCAGGATTGTAGCCTGCTTCCAATCATAATTAACACAGCAGTCCCACTTGGATTTCTCATTAGCAAGGTACTGTTCTGAAATACCTGCGTGTACTCATAGATTGGTGTAATCTGTATGGGTATGTCTTTGGACAACATGTAAGGGTAGAAAAATCACGTCTAACCCACGTTGACATTCATATCATCACCTAGTTGCTTCTAATACCATTTGTGATGTCTCAGCCATGATTTCCTAGGCCTGTTTCAGTTTATGCCTTGATATGATGGCAGAGAGCAATATGCTGCATTTCTAGTTTCTGTATCTATGTGCACATATTGAAGCTCTCTTCACATAGTGAAGTTCTCACTCTGTTGTCTTCTGTCTCAGTGAGGACCCTTATCGGATGATTTGTCTTCCTATTTTAGTCTTTGGCCTTGTAACTGTAAAATTGTTTAATCCAGGTGACAAAAAGGCAAATGGATATCATTAATATGTTTTAGTGTCTCCCTGACTGTACTTTTTTTGTTCTTACTGCTGCATATTCTCAGTTTCCTTTAGCTGTCTGCATCCAGACAGCCTCTTCAGACTTAACTCTAATACATGAAAACTCACAATGTAAATTATGCCAACCAGGTATACTATATGTATGATTTTCTTACCAAATAACACCAAGAACTTAATTGGATTCCCATTCAGAAAAAAAAAAAAAATCATCAAGATTGCTTTAAATACTATGAGATCAAATGAAGTACAACAAAAAGATCCCTCTACTTTTGTGTTCTGACAGTCTACTTGCTGACAGGTCTGTTAAAAAAACCAGGCAACTCAGAGAAATGTTGGTTATGAATAATTAGAGTAGATCATCTGTTACCAGCTATAAACACCTTTTCTTTAATGCCTTCTGGAGGTAATTGATTTTCTTTGCTGTTATGGTTAGGACAAAGCAAAAGTTGCTTTTTTTTTGTTTAGTTTGGGGTTTTTTGGTGGTGGTTTTTTTAGTGCAAGAATTAAAAAAAAAAAAATTAAAAAACCCCCTCTAATTTCTATCTTAATGGTTTAAATTTTTGTCACTTGGTGTAGTAACATATCATTTGCAGCTAAACAAAGAAAGATGTGCAAGGACTGTGCAGAATTTCCACTTGGTTTACTTTTTTCTGTAAAGAAAATGAGATGGGCTAGAGATGATTGTTTGCTAAAAATCTATATATTAAATTTCCACTGAAGTATATGCTAGGATGTGTATATATACCTCTGCAGTATCAAGGTTTTTTTTAACCAAAGTGTGTTTTGGATCTGAGTCTTTATGCACATGCATATTAAAGTTCTATTTTAGCAGCGTTATGTTATTGTTGCTGTGTTTGGAGGTTGCTCCTACCAGTTACTGCTGATATCAAACTGTGATTATAATGAAGTAGTCAGTCACAGTAGTGAATGTGTAAGATTACCATTTTAATGACTAATTTTCCTGCAACTTTTCATTGTCCGCTGGTCCCATTCACATAGTAATTCTCACAGGATGTAGCATGTTTACTTCCTACTATAAAATGTCATGTAGAACGCTGTACAAATTTGTAAATACAGGGACAAGACTCTAAAGCTGCTGTGAAGGCAATCTTGATTTCCAGCCTGTTCCAATAGTGCCTGTGGTGAGTGGTCTGACTGATCATGGGCTGCAGTGCTGACTAGGTCAGAAAGCGTGGAAACAATTGTATTTCATCGATGTGTAAACCAGAGAACTATATTAAATCACATCCTCTTCCTATCCATCTTTTCATTGTGTCTGATGTATTTCAGGTTTTTTGACTAATTCATGCCTTAAAGCTGATTCTGCATCAGATTGATAGAATATGTTGGTGTCCTGCTTGATCAGACTAATATAACAAGGGTTTATTTTAAATTAAATTACTGGTCATGCATGTAGTTCACTAAGTAAAAAAATGGTGAAGAAGAAATCTATTTGTAATGTTTCTTATTATCAAGTATTTCTGCTTTGTGTAACTTCTGTTTTGTGAACATTTTATATAAATCAAATCAAAACCATTTCCACTTCAGTGCAATATTTCTCATTCTCACTGATTGTACGCTGATTACAATTCCTAAGGGTGTCTGAAATTGTGATTCTTTTGAAAAGTGTTCTAAAAAAAGTCTCCTCAAGTTAGGATTTGAGCTCCAACTTTATCTGTTTTTTTAGCTTTATTCATGCTAGAATAGCATGGAATATTACACATTTTTCATTAATGAAAATTGAGGACTTCTGGTACTTGCAACAGGATGAATAAACATGGGTACTTAATACCTAGTAGTTTGTCTGTTAGCCAGTAATAAAGGTATGTCCCTTAACCTATATTGTAAGAAGCCTTTTTTTCCTGCACTTTTATATTTTTAGAAGGACTTTCCATAGGGAGAATGTAATTTTTTTTAATAGCTTACAATATCAAAAGGCAAACTGCAGGGCTGGTTAAATTTTCTAAGTTCTTTGTCCTCCCTGAGAGACTGATTGAAATAATTTCCGCCAGTAACAATATTTGTATCTGAAATTTGAGTGGCATTCTGTTTTATTTTCTCATTTGTTTTAAAAATAATAGCTCATATGAAATAATCTGTGCTACCCTGGAAGACCAGTATTTATTTGAGTTAGATATAACTATTTTTTTGAGCAAGATATAACTATTTTTAAAAGCTCTTTATCCCAGTGGTATCCCAGTGAATGATAATGTGTAGTGGTTTGCCCTGCAGATAGGGGTGGAAATCTTAACTCCAAACCATGGGTCAGCTCTCAATCAGGGTGACCTGGTACCTACTCCCAGTTACCTCATTTGGTTTATGGAAATCATTTCCAGAAAGTTCTCAGTTCTCGTTGTTGTTATTGGTTGTCTTTTGCTGCAATATTTTCCATATTCCTAATCGCCTTCCCCCATTGGACTATCCCCACTTTCTCCACCCTAAACTCCTCCCCCGTGTTCATGCTTAAAGGTGTTTTTACCCTGGACCTTCCTGCTCTTTTTCAGTCTGCTCCCCTGTACTGTGCATGGCTTATGGCTTGTTATTTTCCCGTTATTAAAAGGTTCTGTTTCTGGATGACCAAATCAGAGTGTCTCTCTCACAAAGACGCCAAGGGTGGGTGACCTGAGACGAAGCGACGGTTATCTCATCCGGGCTAAAATCTAGACAATTGCTGGTGGCAAACTTAGCAATTTGCATCTGATTAAATAATTCGGGGGGTTTTTTTGTGAGCTTAGCTATAAAATGCTGGGTTTTAGATGTTATTTCGATTAATGTAGTATTTTTCAGTAAAATAACCTTCTCCCTTTTCTTCTTATGTAGTGAAGTTATTGAAGTATAAGAAACCTTTTAATTATGACACAATTTTCTTAGACCTATACAGTTGTAGTTCTTCTGTCTTCATGTTAACCTGTATTTATTACAATATGCAGGAAATGATCTTGGTTTATTTCTTCTCCTGTTTCCTGTGTGGCTTGAGAGACCTGTTGGTTAAAAAGCTTCTTAATCCTGAGTTTCAGTTTGAAGAACATAAGCAACTTAAGATTTTTTCCTTCCCCCTTTCTTAACATGTCTATTTATCTTATCATTTATAGCAAATGGTAACAAATATGATTCAGCTAGAGTCCACATAATTAGAACTGAGCAGTTCCCTCTGTGAATTTTTTATTGGTGCAGTGAGCAGGCAAAATTTTGTACCTGTGGTCTATAGTGGAAAATTTGGGGAAACCTTGTCCTTCTATGCTTGTGAAAGAGGAGGAGGAGAAGAATCTGTGAATTGTGGAATGCCATAGAATGGAGATATCTAGAGGCTGGATTGTGAGAAAGCTTTTTGGTATTTGTGCCAACTTGCAGTTTCTGCAGTAGCAATCTAGACAATTGCTGGTGGCAAACTTAGCAATTTGCATCTGATTATATCAGCTTCATGATGTCATACTGTTTTTCCATTGTGTTTGACTAGTATGAAACGTGAAAAATAAAAAACAGTTAGTTGCTTGAAAAACAGATGCAATTGTGAAGATATCTTCACTGTGGTTTATGATATGGAATGAACTGTGTGTACATCGCCTTACATGAACTGTGTGTATGTAGTTGCTACAAAGGTTTCCTCACTCATTACGATTACATGGTATCCATGAAGCTTGGAAGAAGAGATTTGAAGACGGTTGTGTAACTCTCTAGTTCTACTAAATGTTGCGAGTGTCTTAACTTTACAAAAGAAAATGCTCACATTGTTTTAAAATATTAAGAATTTAAAATTTTTAAAATTATCTTAAATATTTTAAGATATTAAGAAGAAATTCTTTACTGTGAGGGTGGTGAGTCACTGGCAACAGGTGGCCAGAGAAGTTGTGGATGTTCCATCTCTGGAAATGTTCAAGGTCAGGTTGCTTGGGGCCCTTTGCAACCTGTTCTAGGGCAGGGTGTTGCTGCTCATGGCAGGAGAGTTGAAAGTAATCTTAGAGGTCCTTTCCAACCCAAGCTATTTTATGATAAGATTACTTTTTCAGTCATATTTAGTAACTCCTAAAATAAATTTTTGATTCCAAGGGATCAAACCTGTTTTTACTCCTAAAATTTATGGTGGTTTTGTAGGACTGAGTAAATACGAGGTAGTTGCTGTCTCTGTGTGTGTGTTAGCATCAGGTTACAGTGGCTCTGTTACCACTGTCATATATATATATTAATATTATCCAGATGTCACCAGCTTGTATTATTGAATGAATTGCATACTAGGAATATGAGTATGTTGGGTAGATGAGAGGATCTGTTTATAGATACATCACTCTTATATTAGTGTTTTGTCTTGCTTCACTTTTTTTTTAAATCACTTTTTTTAACACTTTGTTTCACTGAGGAAGCTTTTTTTTACACCTAGTGAAGAATGTGAAAAATATTTATCCGTGTACCATACCACAGTGATGCATATAGTTACTTTGGTAAAGAGAGAATTACAGTACTTCATGGTGTTCTGTTTCTTTGTAATGAAAAAAAGCTTTAATGTGTGAGAATCAGTCAGGAACAATTGTTTTGAGTTGTTATTGTATGATAGCAGTGAGAGCGTAGTCTAAGTTGGTGTTTAAGATTTTCACATGAAATAAAAACACTATGAGAATGGTAGATTAGTTTTGCCTATGTGAAGGATGTGACAACAAACTTACGCTCTGGAGGTGATGGTGTTTTTAATGAAAGGAACATGGATTTTTTCAGATTCTTGACCTGGGAAAATAAAGGGTATATTTAAGTATCTAGCAGGCCTTCAGAAGGTAATCTGAGTAACAAGTCAAATGAAGTATGTTTTATTTGCAAAAAGGACAATGCTCTTATAGTAAACCAAAAGGATGTGGATATAATAGTATTTAATAGTTTTTATGACCAAAACCTCCACTATTGCTAAACATTAACTGTGCTTTTGTGAGGCCATTTTAGAAGAGAAACATTGTGAGCTTAAAACCTTGTTACATGAAAGTGTACTGTAAAATGAACTTCCAGCCCCTTAAAAGCTTGAAGTTGTGGTAAATAGATATATCTGCCAGTGTAAATGATTGTAATTGGAATGCTTAAGATCAAATTGCACAGAAGAAGCAAAAATAAAGTTAATTTCTTTTTAAAATATTTTAGGTGGCAATGAGATTATTCTGTTAGGGTGGACAGTAAGGCTGTTGAATAAACTAAGTTTTTCTGTGAGTTTTTCTGAACTCATAATACAGAATAGGAAATATGCTTCTATAGTTCTGGGAGCATTAAAAATGAAGATAATGCAATGTCATATTTTGTCACAGAGAGGATGAATATTTTATTCATACACTTCTTACACAAGGAGGAAATACTAAACTGCTAGACCACTGAACCATGGACTTGTATTGTGGTTACATGGAAATCTTTTCTTCCTTTGTATTCAGAATAATACTAAATTAAAATGCTTGATATGTATTTCTTAGCATGTGGACACATTAGTCTTTTTGATTGAGTGTTGGGAATAGCAAAGGGGAATATTATTTTTAATTTTTAGAAATTATCATGCTCTGCTTAAAAATATGGTGAGAACATTCAGTTTTCCTATAACCATTTGTGAATATACAATATTGCTGGTGTGTGACTCTTGTTACAAAATTTATAATGCAGTGGTACCTTCTTTTTAATTTTAATTTTCCTGACATTTTGTAGGCTGTCAGGTTATGTATACGTGCTGTTTGGTGAAGGATGTTTAGTTTTGGAAGCAGTGTTTTCCAAGTCAAGACTAAACACATTTTGATAATAAGTTTTCTCTTTCAATTGGAGGGCAGTATTTTATAAGATGAATAATTGTTTTTACAATTTTATTTGCATTTTTCAGCAAATAAATTAGGATGTGCTGATAGTCTTGTTTAATACAAATGCCTGTCAACTTTACTTAATAAAATTGTGAGATAATGGGAATCAGAGATAATTTATATTGAGAATTGAGATTTGTTTTCTAACACAGATATTTAAACCAGTTTGAAGATAGTGGTTGTCTATAGCTATTTAGTATTTCAAACTAAAAATGTTCCAATGGTATTGTTTTGTTTAGTACTAAGTAATCTGTGGGGTAAAATAGACCAAAAAAGAACAAGTAATCTTTTGATGCTTCGTGTCATCAGTAACAAAAACCAAATAGGATTAAAAAGTGGTATTCTGTGCCACAGAAATGGAGGGAATACTTTGTGTGGCCTTTAGCAGAGGTACTTAGAGTTCTGTATCTAAAAATCACATCGGAGTAATTAGGAAGGATTTGTATAGGCTTTCACTATTAACAAGATAAAACAGGAACAGTGGTCTTTATAGACAGTTGTTCAATCCTCTTAAAAACCAGGGAGAAACTTTCTAAATCCACATGCATTCTGAAAGGGTACCTTATAAAATTATGACTCCCCTGAGTATTGAATTGAGTCTACTGCAAAATTTTGGGGTTGTTTTCATACCTAAGGTATTTTAAATTAGTTGATGTTACCATAATGTAGTTAATAAGGCCAGCTGGTAAACATAACATAAAGTGCTCCTTTAAACTCTTCAGTCCTTACACCCTAGTCTGTCTTTTCCTCATAGGCAGATAAGTGATACTAACTCGTGGAGTAATGCATAAGGATGGGGGCAAGGATAGCAATTCAATCCTCTTCACACTTCCCCTCCTCTCAAATGCGAGGCTGGGGGTAGTGAAGTGTTACAAAATGCCTCAGAGAAAGCATTTATTCTCAGGAGGTCTGAGGTAGCAGGGCTGCACATCTAAAAGTGAAGTTGATGTTAAAATATTTACTAAGACTTCTTGGTTTTAAAAGTCACTTATGCTGATGGATTAATTCATCCCTTTCAGTTAATAATGGAACTTGTTTTGCATCTGTTAGTAAGCAGTAATGTTTTATTTTATGAAAGATTGCACATTTGTTTTGTAAAAAGATCATTTTTCTAATGAAAAGGAACCACTCAAAGTTATATACCAAGATTGTGAAAAGATTGATAACTGAATCTTTAAAAGTATACGTTAAAAAATGGGAATCATTTCCTTTTCAGTCAGTTTCCTTCAAAGATGAAGGAATATAAATATTTCTCTTTTGGGTGTTCATAGAAATCGGTAGTACTGCTGAAAGTTAAAACTGGACGTTGTTGAATTTCTGTTTTGATTAAGCAAATGGTTGCATTTACTGAAGAAATGTATTCTGGCAGTTAGTTAAGATGAGCCTTGCCTTCTGCTGTTCACTAATGAACTTTTGGTGTCCTGAGAACTTGCATGTGATAAACAGATTATCCATTACTTACTTTTGTCAGTGTTCTGTAATTGCAACATGGGGTCATGAATTAAATTCATTTTGCCAGTAATAATAATTATTTTGTCACAGCTTTTATGACAAATATAAGTGAAGTTGATGTTTGTGGAAAGCAGGCAGTGTATCAGTCCTGTTGAGTAGGAAAAGTCCTTTCCAGTTTAAGTTTTAAATAAATCTTTGAAACATAAACTTAATTTTCCACTATTTCTGCCTTTCATTTTCTGAGGGACGTACAGTAAAAGAGTCCTTTATTTGTATATAGCAGTATTCATTTGTGTGTGTTTGTAAGATAAGCTTGTGCTGCATTACCATTAATTTAAAATGAGTTTGGTTTATATTTATGGTCAATTTAATAGTATAATGTATTCCTAAGAAATTATAATATTAAAATATTGATAGGAAGAGATGCTAATGAGTGCCTTTGTAATTTGTAAAATTTGTAATTTCCTAGTCAGAGGACTAGGAAGGTATGTATAATGTTGAATATTTTAAACATTTAGTTTAACTGTGTAAAATTTGACAGTATTCTACTGTAATATTTTGGTCTTTCTCTTGACCCTCTTTTTGACCCCTTATGACCCTAAAAAGTAGTTTTAAAAGTGTTAATCAAAAGAGAGGCAAGGCCATCTTTCCCTTTGTAGGAAAGAGGCATCATCTGATAATTTTACAGAGAGAGTAAAGCAAATTTTAAGCTAAGCAGAAAGCACCTATGTAAGCCTACACGTATAGTAAAGCATCTTCTCTCAAAACTACTTCATTACTGTGATTTGAGGGGTTTTTTTGTTTGTTTTGGGTTTTTTGGGGTTTTTTTTTAGATGTTCATGTATTGATATTTAATTTCTTTCCTACTGTTACAACAGTGATAGCCTGACTGCCTTGATTTACAGTATGTAGATACTTTTGTATATCAGCAGTCTTTCTGCTTTATGTTTCTTTTTTTTGTATGTATTGCATACTTGTGATTTTGGCTGAATTCACCTGTGATCTAAATTAGTCCCTGGTAAAGGCTTTTGCACTGTGTGATTTGCCTGCATCTTTTGAAATTTATTCAAATAAAATTTGCCTAAGCTGGTGTCTGACCAAGAAGGAGAAAAAATTTATGGAGTAAGGAACTGGGAGAAAAAGGGTTTCTTCTACCATTAGTATTGCCTTTTGTAGTAAATATTTAGCTTCATGACTGACTCTCTATTTACAAGGCAGCATATTTTTACTCTAGCAGAGTTTATTCTTCTGAGGAGTATTTTACGTATTTTTGCAACTTTTATTTATGTATATAGCACGGAAAAAGTTGCATATTAAGATTGACTTACAGGCAGTGCAGTGCATCTGTTTAAATAAGAGAACATGGTATTTCTTCTGTGACAGTTGCTTTTTGCATTCCTATCTCTTTTTTCAGTTGCTTCTGTTTGAGCTTCTATAGGTTCATTAATTGTGAGGCTTTGTAGTTGGAATTCGAGTGGCTTTTATTGCTGTACCTCAGTCTTTCTTTTTGAATTATCATCTCTGCTTTTTCCTTTTTGCACTTTCATTTACTGAGTAGAAAGTAAAATAAACTAATAGTTACAAAATCTAATTCAGAGTAGGCAAAATATTGAATTTCTGTAAAACAGTGCAAAACTGCAATTCGTATATAATAGGCTACAATACATAAAAAGAAAATGATTAAATCATATCTCACTTATCATAGATCTTTTTGATAGGAGCAAAATCTGTGCCATTAGTTCCAGACCAGCATATTTCCCATTCACAATGCTTTAGTGCATAACTTATAAATCTGTCTTCATCATCCTATATTACTTTTTCAAAGCAAGCCTAACATGAAGGAAGACAGGATGAATGAACGTCGGTGAAGGTTGACTAGACAATCCATTTGCTAAAGATTCTTGGAAGAACAGTACTGTGATTTGTAATAGAATTGTGGGCAAATTTCTGTCTTTGTTGACAAGGGTCATTTCTGTAGAACTGCAGTATATTTTTTGTGGTCATCTGGTTTTAGATTATGCTAGTTTAGTCTGTATAATACATCAGTATGTCAGTTGTTTAAAAATTTGTTAGTTCACAGAAGGTTTAACATAATGCTACACATTGCATAACAAAGAGGCGGTGTTAAGGTGCGTAATCATTGCATACATAACACTTCTAATTTTCCATGCTTTTTTTTTTCATCACTAACTTTTCTTTCATGCTGTTGAATAGATCACCTCTAGCAAGTGTAAAACACATTCATACTGTAAAAGATATTACTATTTCTGACAGAAATAGTGACCCCAGCTGCATGTTGGAGATAAATACAAAAATTTAAGTGTATATGGAAACCATCTGTGCTGGACACTCCATATGATGAATAAGAAGAAAGCCCAGATAAACAAAAGAATAGATGCTTCCAGTCTAAGAAGCATCCTTGAACTTTAATTTTGTTGCTTCCGTATCACAGAATCACAGAATGAGTTAGGTTGGAAAAACTTCTGGGGTCATGAAGTCCAAGCTTTGACCAAACATTTTGCCAGTCAACACAGAGTGCCATGTCCAGTCTTCCTTAAACACCTTCAGGGACAGAGACTCTGCCTGCCACCTTCCTGGGCAGCCCATCCCAATGTCTGATCACCCTGAACTTTACACTCTTTTTTCTCCTTGATACAAATAGGTCTAATAAGGAAAAAAAAAAAACAAACCCAAACAAAACAAAAAAACCCCACAAAAACAAAAAACAAAAAAACCCCCCAACCCCCCCCCCCCCCCAAAAAAAAACAAACAAAAAAACCCCCCAAACCAAACAAACCAAAGAACATGCATGCAGACTTTGTGTCATGATTTTGAGCCATATATAGATAAGGACAGACAGGATTTAGTTATGTTATTCTGACTGAAGACTAGGTAATTCTACTTGACTGTCATTCTATGCATAAGCTTTACATAAATTCCAAATTACTACATGTTCTTATCTTCCCCAAACGCTGCTAAAAAAGAACAAAAAGACGTAATATAAGTTTTATCTTTTAACCTTTTAGTACATGTTTAGATTACGGTTATTTTGAGCTGGTATTTCCATGCGTAGTCTCTTATATTCATCTTAGAAGAAGCCATTTTAGTCAAATTGCAAGTGTTGGTGAATGTAAATATAGAAATACGTACACATATATTCCTTCCTAGCTGATGCAGTCTGTGGAGTCTTTTTCTACAGAAAGTGGAGTCATATTAGCAGCTTTTAACCAAACAGAATATCAAGTGGTCTTCATTACAGGCTGTCTGAATGGGAAGCTTGTTATTAAAAAATCAGATGTTATAAATGTAAATGATATAGGTTCTGAAAAAGAAGCAATGAATTCTTAGATACTGGTATAACCAAGAAAGCTGAGAGGAAGGTACAGAGTGGATTGGGACAATTTTTACAGGGTTTACCGATAAAAGTTGAAGTTGTCTTCTGCAGATAGTGGAGTTTTGTTGTCTGACTGCAAAAGACAGAAACACTGCTTTTTTATTTATAAGTCAAGATTTAAGAACAAATTGTTATTTGCAGTAGCAAAATATGTGTCTAAATTACCACAGTAATTGTAAAACATAATCAGCTTATGTCACACTCTTTTTCACTGAAAAATCATGAGGCTTGCCTGGCATACAGAGGTAATGAAAAATCTTTTTCTGATTAAAAAGATGCTGCATATCTAACAAGCACTGGAAAGGTTCACTGCCAGTCTGTAAACTATTTAATGCAAATGGTCATAATCTGCTGTTACTAATTTTTATTAAAACTTTTTCCACAGGTTTTGTTTAGATTACAGAAAATACTATTGTATGGAAAGAAGATATTTTAAGACATAGTCGTATTATTTACATTCAAAATGTCATTTTTCAAAGCCTTCATGCACCTAAATGTTAGCTATAAGTAAGAAATTATTTGTAGATGGAAGTTTTAAGTTCTGTCATGAATTTGTGAATTAAATCAGCATTTATACTGCTGATTTTTCATTACATCACTTATATTTGCTTGATAGGTAGGGCAAACCTGTCTGCAACACAGAATTACACTTGAATCCTCTGTAGGGAGGGTAGATTAAGATTGTAATAGAGTTCTTCTCTAAGATCATTAGCTGAATCAGAGGTTTTTTTAATTTATTTTCTGTAGGAGATAAACTTTTTTTTTTTTTCAGCTCTGGTTTGGTGCTGGTAGCATCATAAATACTGTGAATTTCTAAGCCTTTGACTTATGATAGTATTTGCCACAGGTTTTTGGCAATCAGTACTTGAAAAAAAGTAATAGTTGGTGTGGCTCTCCTTAGCTGAGAGGAGTGTGCAAAAATAGAAATGAAAGGTTGTATCAGATCAAAATAGAGAAGTAATTTCTAGTACAGTGCTTTGCTTTTGTTCAAGCAGGCAGACATGAGACATGGGTCTCTGCAGATACCCCATGGTCACTACCCAATTTGTGATTGAATCTGTTCAGCCTTTTGGCCTGTTTTCAGTTTAATTGGGTTTTAAATACACAATACTAAAAGGCTTGCCTTTTGTTTGGCAGATGTGCAGCAGTAAAAATCTGCTTGCTGAGAAATTGTTGCTTTAAGAAAACTGCACTAGGTCTATAACAATTTTCAGTAACACTAAGGTAGCGCAGCTTTTATGAGGTAGTGAGCCTACAAACCCGTATCTGTGGGTTATCTTTCCAAAAGCTGTTCTGCCAGAGTCCTCACCTGCCAAGGGTGCAGGAATGTGACATGTTGTGTAAGCTGGAGCTCTGGGTGGTGGTCATCCACAGCACAGCAGTAATGGTGTTCCTGTATGAATTCACCTGAAGCTCAGCTGTGCACTAGATACTTCAAAACTTGTTTTGCTTTTTGGTTCTGTGCGAACAGGAAGACATCGATGGAAATTCAGCATTCATAAGTTAGGATTCCAGACACAGTGAGACCTTCCTGCACAGTGTAGCTGAAAAATACAGGCTTTGTCCCACAGTCAGTATATGGTTTTTCATTCATGCCATTTGCACTGGGAATATATACTTCTCAGAGAAAAAAAAAACCAAAAAACAACCCAAAACCAACACTTAGTTGTTTAAACGAAGGTGTGTAGTTATCGTAAGTGTACCTATGTCAGTATTACATTCTTCACAAAGAATGTAATTCTTCATTTTGATCATTTAGTATTTACAAAGCAATGTATTAATACACTAGATTGTGTTTTATAGTTGCTAGGTTTTACTAGATAAACTTAATTAGAGATGAAAAATAGTTGTAAAAATTAATAAATCTCATTATAAACTAGACAAAATCTCCATTTGGCTGATAACTGACACAGTGGTATATTGCCATGAGATTGGCAATAGTCAATCTAGTCTCATTTGAGAAACAGATGTAATACTACTTTTAAGTTGAAATCTTCAATCGCTGTGTTTTAGTTAAAAACAAATATAAGACAAGGCATATAAATTTAAGACAGCACACAATTCAAATTCTTTGTAGAGTCAGTGATGGGTATAGCATGAGTCTACAGGATGGCAGTTACAAATTTGTTAGTATTTTCATTTTTGTATATCATTTATGAAAATACTTGATAGAATTGTCTTTTGGGTTATTTGCACATAAATAGGATGCCAGTAAGATCTGAATTTGTGGCTATCATCTCTTGCCTTGTGTTTCTTTTTTCTCTGTCTTCTGCCAAAAATATTTTTTCTTCCTGAATTTCTTGTATATATGTCCATGCATATGTTTTCTCTCAAACTCTAGAAATAAATAATAGAAGTGGTAATAATAATATTGAAAGTCTAAATGAGCCACTTGCCAATGTTAGTAGAAATTTCTTTAGCTGTTTTACATGCTTATGTCACCTATTCAACTGTTACCTGTATATCTTTTTGGTAGGTGACAGATCAGTCAGTGAAAGCTTTTGCTGAACATTGCCCTGAGCTGCAGTATGTTGGTTTCATGGGTTGCTCTGTTACTTCAAAAGGAGTGATTCACCTCACCAATGTAAGTATCATAACTACTTTCTGCTAGTCATTAATGTATTGGACTACAGGCATGTCACAGTTTTCAGACAGGATAAGATTACATGTATGATTTATAGCACTGACATGGACAGAAACACGATTGAGTGAACTTTGCATTATTTAGATTTCACTGTATAAAAACACTGTACCAAAAATGTATTTATGTGTTTATACACTTTATCACAAGTAACTCTTAAAAACTCTTCAAAACTCTTTAAAATGCATAATTGCAGCTGATTCCATCGCAACCAAAAACAAAATTCTGTTTTAAAATGCATGATTCTAATTGCAGAAGATTTAGACAGACCTCTGGTTGCAGAGTGTACTCTCTGTGTAAAAAATATACATTTTGACTATATTCATCTTCCTGTTTTACAGATAGGGTGACAGATATATTTTATTTTCTTTCCTTTTGTATAAGAGGACTGATGCATGGAAAAACTGACTTGAGTGAATCTGCAGAATGTAATTAAAGTGTTCAATAAAAAGGATGACTTGGATGAGGTGGATGAACACCATCTAATTAAAATTTGTAACTGGAAGTAAATCCAGGGATCATGCAAACATGAAAATGGTTAAAGAGATCTTGAGGCAGGAAGTAGAGGGTGTGTTTAAGGAAATTCCATGTGCCTGATAAAGGCAAGTGTTTTTTTGATTCAGCTGTGAAGGTGTCCTATTGTTATACAGAACCATTCAGCATACCTGTAAATCACTTTTATCATTTTAGAGCTGCTTAGCTGAAGCTACAGATGAATGGAAAACATTTTCCGAACGCATGCAAAAAGAATTAAGCCAGGGAAATTAATTTGTATGGTAAAGCTATAGGACCTTCAAAGGATGCCGTTTTGTGTATTGAAGTGATGAGTAAAAGGTGTGCATATCTGTTGGAGGAAAAAAAATGATAAAATTGTTTTCATATCCTATGAAACCCACATATGTGTAACTATAGGTTATGTTTATATACACAACATAAATATTGGAGGTTCAGAATTTAAAAATTTGACACAGGGTATGTAGTCCAAGGCTTTGTGGGAAATGTCCATGAAGATCACTTTTTAGCTATATGTTTTGGTTGCTGCATTACTGTGACTTAGATTTATTGAGTATTTAATAGATGTTAGATGTCTTATCTTTCAACAAAATGACTTTACAATCACATTTATTAGACTGAAGAAGAGTCAAGATCTTGACTTTTTATTTATATGTTTCCGATTTTCATTTGTTTAATATTAATAAATGATTAGAAATCCTGCTTTACATTGGAGCAACCCTGCTGAGCATAGTCCTTCAAAAATATCTAAGAGGCTGCTTAGACTCCTAATATGTAACCACTTTGATAGTAATTGGTGCATTTTGGGACTCAAGATTTAGGTATTTCAGTTTTTTTCCCTCAAGCTGGATCTGCATGCCTTCTGTAGGCTGTGAGTACTGAAAAAAAAGTGATGTGATCACTAGATCACACTGGAAGTTAGGGATTGCTTAACCTGGAGAAGGCTCAAGGGAGACCTTGTTGCAGCTTTCAGTACATGAAGTGGGACAGGCATTTTAGCAAGTACATATGGGCATGTAGCAAGTAGTAACATTATTTGCTGCATCTTTCTTTCCCCAAATTCATCTGTTGGTGACATAATTTTTTGCACTTCATGCACTTCTGTGGTTGGTTTTGTGTTGAGTAGTTAACTGGTGCTTCATAAGCGTTTAGTAGTAATTCCAGTATGGTGTTGCTAGAGAATGTGGAATCTGCTCTTTGTTCTTTG
Organism: Certhia americana; assembly: GCA_018697195.1. Lineage (NCBI taxonomy): Eukaryota > Metazoa > Chordata > Aves > Passeriformes > Certhiidae > Certhia > Certhia americana. Next base: position 63,112,929 of record CM031878.1, read on the forward strand.
TGGCCTGTGAGTGTATCCCTCCAGGCTGTGCAGAGCTAGTTGCCTTCTCTCGTGCTTCTTGTGTGCAAACTGGAGATAACAGCAGTGGCCTTGGATGTGAAATTGCTTTGGGGTTGATGGATGTATAAAAATTGAGTGGTTTATTATTACTGTATTTTCCCCCTAGTAATGTTCTTCTCTTTAAAAATACTGGCACTTGAAAAATTCTAAATTACAGTGCTGCTGCTTCACAGACCTTCCTTAATAGCTTATTGTGGGGTATGGAGGAGAAAATGTTGTATACTTAAGAAGAAACATTCAGGGCTTATTTTCACTATTTTTCTACTGAAGAGCATGACACTTAAAAAAAAATTTGCTTTTTGAGCAAGACTGTCATCATGCTGGCACCTTTTTTCCTTGAAGTTATTATAAGCTGGAAAAAATACAGATAAAGTAAATAATGATTATTGGGTAAGATGAGAGGCACTTCATTTACATACACAAGAAGAAAGGGAAAAAAGGAGTGTATTTATATACAAGCCACAGTTAGACTCTCAGTTGAAAGCAGTTGTTTGATCTGATGACCTAAATGTTTTATTTTCCTTTAGGGTGTTAATATGTCAAACATTGTCACAGAAAAAGTGAATGACCTCCTCCATGAGGTCAAGAGTATTTGGTCCAACACTTATCAACGTTGCTTCTGTGGAGGAGGGAAGAACATGTGTAGTGTTGTAGTTTATTTTCTGTTTTCACCACAAATTACTGTTTTCTTGTTTCGTCTTTTTTATAACTTATTTTATTATTTAATTAGCTTTTCATGAATGATTTCTTTTTTTTCTTGTTTGCACTTTCTCCCATCCACACATCTTTGTCTCTCAAGAGTTTATATACCTGGTGTTTATCCCTGGTTATTTTTTAACTTTGCTTCTCCTGTGAGTATGAAGAGCAGCACAAATGTGAAAAGTACCTGTGCCCGTTAGGTAACTGCGCTGAAAATGGTACTCCCAGAAGCATGATCTTTGTTCATCAGCTGTTTGGGAATAAGAAACTTTGTATTCTTTCTAGTAAGGTAGTAATTTTTTAATGTTACATCTTTGACTTCAAGAGCAATGGCATTTTCCTCCCCGTTGTGGTAATTGTTTCTCAGCAGTTTAATTGTTGCACTTTGAATAGAATTTCAACAGCTGGCATCAGCAAATCTTTACATCTAGATAAAATTTTATTACCAAGCCACTTCCTTGGCTTCTTTCTTTGTTTTCTGATATATATGCAAGGGTAATTGTTTTGTAGCAGTATAACTCTCTTCTTTTACACCATATACTTCTGATAGACTGTCTGGTAAAGTTTGTTACAGACATCTATCTAATTACGTAAGAATCCTTGTACAGAACCTTGACAGAAAAATAATTCTAACTTATTCTGCTAATCACCAGTGCATGAAGACAGTTCATCTAAGAGGTATTTTTGGAATAATGTGATCTTCAGTTTTAATTCATCTCATAATAGCTACCCGTGTCCAATCCAACTTAGTGATACCTGTGTCTGAATTGGTGGTCAGTATGAAGTCAATCAAAATTCAGACTTATGGAGCAGATTCTTAGGGCTCATTCAGACATCAGCAGCATGACAGATACATAATGATAAGCTACACGTGACAGAATTGATTTTGCAACAAACTTTCTGAACTTGGTTAATGTATAGTTTCTTTCTAGTAATGATTTGTTTTGACACAAAGTGTTCTGTTTTATGCTCTTTTTATGGTAGTATTTCAACATACCTTCTGATCTTAAAATCATTAAGCTTCCTGACTAAGGGCATGATTGCTGTTCTTTGGCTAGGTACAGAGAAAAGAGTATTTTAATCAATTTGTATAATGAACTGGGTTGCATAAGATGGAATATGATTTTTTAAAATCTGTTCATCTTTGGTAATATGCCCTTTTAAATATTAGTCTTCTAGTCACAGGAAGAAAGCATTAAGCAAGAGTTTTTGAATACAGTGATTCTGGGACACTCTTCATGAGTGTCGGCTTGAAACTTTAACTGACATGGTGCTGTGTAAGTAATGTTTTTGCATCTTGTGAAACTGAACCTGATGATTTTGTTGAAGTTAACTGTAACCCTCTTAAAAGATTCTAGTTGCTATTTTGAAGAATTTGATGGTTGTACCAAACTGCCACTTCTTTCAATGAATTAAAAAAGACATTGCAGAGAAGGCTGCTTGGTTGAATCTATGAAACTTCCACCTCCCCTCTACTCCCCCCAAAAAATTCATAAGAAGTACTTGACGGTAAATAACATGAAGATGTAAACTATGAATCAGCAAAAAGAAATTTTCCAGCAACTTTTAGAGTTTATAAACTGGAAATGAGTCTTGTAACAGAGATACTGTATGTGCAGTTTACATGTGTATTCAAGTCCCTCCTCTAGAGGTAATTGAATCTTTGTGCTTATAACAGTTTGTTACTTAAGCAGTGGAACCTTAATGTTTCACAGTACCTAAGAATTTAAATTAAAACTTACCAATATGCAAAACATTTAATCAGTCTATGGGAAAATAGTCTCCTTCATAACTGTTCAATCATTTTCCAGTTCTTTAGGCCATGTATGATTACTGTTCTAGGATCACAGTATATCTCAATCATATAGCTCAGTTACGGCAGGTCTTCTGTAAAAATTAATGCAAGTGACATTTTAAAAAATAATTCATAAATTGTATTGATATTACAATACAAAGAATATGGCTTACAGATTTTTTTTCACATTGCTGTTTTTCATTTCCTGTGATCATACATTTGCTTTGGGAGATTTAAGTCAGAGAGCAGTTTATTTCCTGAAGGCATGAATACACAGAGAGTGTCAAGAAAATTAAGCTTAATTAGCAAAAGATGTGACTTTAAAGCTCATTAAGTCATTTAAAGCACTTCCCTTCAGAAATAATTTGGCTGTCATACTGAAGAGGATTAATCTTACGTTAATTGTTTAGAGGTGGACTTGGCATTTTTAGGTTTCAGTTGGACTCAGATTTAAGGTTCTTTTCCAACCTAAATGATTCTATATTTCTGTTCTCTTCTATGCTTTTTAGGGCAGCATATCTCTACAGGAATTGTGGAAGTGTGCAATGGGAAAAAAATTGTGTACCCATTATATTAGCAATTTCAATAAAATAATATCTAAATATTCACAGGAGTTGATACACCCGCACTTAAATTAACTATGATCCCCATGGTAATAGTAATTTTCTATCACCTGAAGCACTGAACATATTTTAATATTCCAAGTTTCTGTAGTTAAGATAGAAATCTTATTAATTGCATGACATTCAGACACACAAACAGTATGATAATCTCTGAATCTTCAAATATATCAGTTGGAATAAAACTTCATTTAAACCAACCACCAAAAGTATTTAAAAACTCCAAAGATTTTAGCATATTTTAAAATATTCAAGATCCAGAAGTAGTGGGTAATAATCAGTTATTTCAGCAAGAATGTGTTTGTAGGTATCGCAAAAAATTAGCTTAAGTGTTGCTGCATTTTTTAAATTGTTCTTTTCATATTTTAAGGCCTCTGCCTACTTATTTGCATTGTATGTTTTGTCACATTAAATATTCCTTTTTCCATTAAAGTGGTTTGACTGATGAAGCTGAGTTCAAAGTTTAAATTTTGCTCATGCATGCTTATTTGCAAAGCTACAAAATTCAGAGTCTAAGAAAAGCTTGGAAGAAGGGCCCTGGAAGTGCTCAGTAAAATGGTGTTGCTGCAAGAACAAAATTAATTTTGGTTAAAAAAGGAAAAACGTGCATTATCCTAGTTCTGTAAGATTGAGTCTTTAAGTTACAGAATGCCCTCTTTCTCTTGAAAAGATGCGGTTTAAATATACACTGTTTTAATCTCAGAATTTATGAATGTGCTGTAGATGTGCATCTGTTTTTTAATTGTCTACTTTGGAGAAGTTTGATTTTTCTTTTCAATATCATACTTCTTTTAGCTGTAAGGGTTAATTATTTTAGAATGTAAGAATGACATATTTTCTCTTACAATTTTTTCATAATAGTGATTGTATTTTTGTAGTATTTTCCCCCTAAAATTACTTCTCAGGTAAGATATAAAATAGAAAATTTGTCATTTTAAGGTATATGTATATCTTTTATATATATATATATTTTTATATATATATTTTTTATTTCTTAATGAGATGTTGATACTCCTGACTTAAGCAGGCAGAGAGATTTCCTTTTCACTGTCATATTCAGATTGATCCAAAATTGTCTCAAAAGGGAGTGTGCATTCAGTTCTTCAGGTCTTGAAGGATATTGACACTTCTGTAATGGCACTTTCAAGGTTGTAGAGACCAAATTATACTTGAATATGTATCAATATGAAGCAGCCTCTTCAAACTTCAAAAACACAAAGATTTTCTTCCTTGAGTATGTTGTGCCTGAGAAAAAGAAGAATTAACTACCAAGTAGGTCAGGTGTTTAAAATGAAGGAATGTGACAGTAAAAAATGCAAGTGATGGTTGAGTTACTGCATATTGAATATAATGATAGACTATTACTAGTATGAAGGAAAGCAGCAATGAGGTAATGATTCTGCTGTGATGGTAGAGGACAAAATCTACCTTGAAAACCCTATTGATTTGGTGGACCGGAATACAAGGAATTCAGTTTCGGTTTTGACTCCATTCATGCAATGCTAAAGTTGTTTTCTCTAGAGAAATGACAAATGCTTTTTGCTACATTCATCATTGCATCATTGAGGTAGATAATATACTGTTGTTATCTCTTACCTAATTTGAAGCCACATTTTTTCCGCAATTTTAAAGGAGCAGTGACCTCTCTTGATGCTTTGATACTTTAGTATAAATTTATGGGTTTTAGTCCATAAGTAGTAATAATGGCAGAAGAATCACCAGCATTGTCATCTGCTCATAAGAAGAATGTTGTTGAGAAAGAAAGCTTGGGGTTTTCTTAAGTGGGAAGATTTTCTACTTGTCTTTTAAGTCTCCTTAGTTGTTTAATGTTATTGAACATACTCATTGTGGAATTGTCCAGCAGGTGTATTTTGTATGTCATGAGTATAGCCCACATTATTGCCTGCATAATAATAAAGATAATAATAAAATAATAAATAATAATTAAAAATAATAAAGACTGAAATTTCTAATATGAATAGCTGTATGAAGATAAGAAAATTTACAGATGCTGTAAGCTTCCCCTTCTTGTAGTTTGTGCAAGAAAAAATGAGAGATTAGTTATGCTTTTTCTGGGCACATAGAAGAGAAGGGTTTTAAACTTTGTGCTAGAGCACTATGTAGGAAATGAGAAGAGACAGAACTTATAAAAGGTGTCTATTTTACCAACACAGTATCAATCACTATATGCTCTGCTCCCTAATAGGCAAAAAAGTTTATCAGAATTTCAGTGGGAATACAGCAAGTAGCTGAACAGTGATAACTGTGGTAGTAAAATAACAGAAAAATTAATGTCCTACATTCCGTAGATGTACCCTGCAGGTGTTCCTCTGAGGTCAGGGTTCTTGATTTATGTCTATGTTGCAGAACTTTTGAGAATTTATCAATTCAGCTAAATTTATCTGAATTTATCAATTCAGATAAATTTATTTTATCTTCAGCTTTTGTTTGGAGACTTTTAAAAACTTACAGAACAAAAATCCAGTTTCTGTCGAAGGCTACCTACATTTGAAGTCCCTGTCTTTTCCTTTTCTTTTTTTCTTCTCACCCCATGCTGCCATCTCTCCCCCACGCCCCCTGCCCTATATACATTGACTTAATAATTAACTGCTGAAGTGGATCAATTATCTGATCTCAGTTGTATACCTTTACCTAATCAAATTCTTAGTGACTTAAATCACTGATGAGGATCATTTTTTCTCTCTTACAGGGAAAGTAAATTTAATTAAAGTGTCAATATTGCCTAATGCAATTATTTTTCCAGAGTATAACAGAGATTATTTCAGACAGCTTAAAAAGCAGACAGTACTTGGAGGTTATTACGAACTAGACAGATACTGGAGAAGTCTGTAAAAATTTTTTTTTTCTGTATCTATAACTCATAAAAGTTGTAAAAGGGTTTGCTTTTGAAGAACAAAAGAATGATTAACACTAGTAGTAAATCAGTTTAATCAATACAAAACTCTTAATTATATTATTCTGTGACTGTAGTTATTGTTCAGAATATCCACTCTGTTATTGATAACTCAGCAGGTGAGACTGCAGTATAAATACAGTATTTTTCAGGGAGTTTATATTATTTGCTTTGAGCGCCTTATACTCTGGAGTCGTTAATTGCTTTCATTTGAATCTAAGCCCAAATGTGCTGTCTCACTTCCTTCCATGCCTTATTTTTCTTATGGCTAAATGAGTAGATATTTTACCTTGGTATCTTACACTCCATATATTTAAGAGGAGGAGGAGAGCCTATGCCCTTTTTGTAGGTTGTATGGCACCTTGGGTGATAATGCCTGGATTTTATGTAGTAACTGAGTGCCTGAATTACAATTTTGCTCAAGCTGAATTCTGTGAATAGCTCTAGTATGTTTGCTTATTGCAAAAGATATAGTAATCATATCTTTCATGACTAGCTTGCAGATACTGTGCAACTTCCAAAAAAATTAACAGTTTTTTCAAGTTATGTATGTGTATGAATTTCAGATTATTTCTTTCTCTCATATTTTTCTCACTAGCTAAGAAATCTTTCGAGCTTGGATCTACGTCATATTACAGAACTGGACAATGAAACCGTGATGGAAATAGTAAAGAGATGCAAAAACCTTAATTCTCTCAATCTGTGTCTGAACTGGATCATTAATGACAGGTAACTTCATCGGAGCATCCAAAAGCAGTGTAATGCAAATTTAACTAGTTGTGTTAGTTGAGAATTATTCCTTATGGCTTGGGGATATTTGGGGATATTGCAAGGAGGAGATTTATTAAAGCAGTGTTTGCTGAGATCTTGTTCTTTTTGGATTTGGGTAAACCATCCAGACACCTATTTTGTGGAGTGCTTGCCTATTTCTGCAATGGAGAAAAGTTTAATTATGACTGGGTGGCAGTACTAATTTGTTTCATGCAGATTTCAGGAGAATGTGCTCTGTACAAAGTGTGATTGAAATGTTCAGTAGCAATTGAACTGGCTCCTTCAGTAGGTGTCCAGGATTTAGATAAATTTATAAGCACACAAAAAATGAAACATACATTTGACTACATAAGTCAAAATAAACTGCTTGTGAATTAAATAGTGGAATTCCTGTATTTTTAGAAAGCAACAAGGTTGTTTCGTTAGTTTTGGGATGTTTTTGCAAGAGCTCCAGAATGAGAATGGAAGAATAACTGTGTTATTACTTAGTCTTCTTTTTGACCAGAATACCTTCTATCCTGTTATATTCCAGTCTTTGGATCAACTAATTTATCTCACCATTGTGTGGACAAAACTTAATGTATAGTTACATCATAGATTGGATGAAAAATGAAAAATACGGTGAATTTTTAAAGTGAACATTTCCTTTTAAAATGAAAAAAATTGAGCAAAGTCAGTATCTGAGGGTACACAGGAAAGAATATTTTTAATTACTTCTACCTGACTATTTCATTATAACTGATGTTTTAAACAAAAGAAAAGAGACACTTTTAACAGAAAGGGTTTCTAAAACAGTTTCATATAAACCAGAATAATGTGTTCTAGTAGTTATACTTCTTTCTCATGATTACTTTTCTGTTTTTTTAATAAGGTATGCTTTCAAAGTTTTCAAAAGTCATTAGGGATATACTGATACATAGAGGAGCTTAGACTCTGGTGAAAGTATAGTTCTCTAAAAGTAATGAAATTGCAGTGTTTTCAATAGGAAGTACCAGTAATTTTTTCCATAACTCCTTTTAATTGTTAGGACAGCTTATTGGATTGCTGGTTTAGGTCAGGCCTTTGATGCAACTTCATTGGTTTTGAAAGCATTTAGCTGCCTCAAATCTGTCTGTCAGTAGGGCCTTATTTTCACATGCAGAATGAGGTTACAGGATAATTCTAGGATAAACTAGAAAAAATAATAATAAAAATGCAAACTAAAAAACCATGCAGTTTTCAGATTTTAATTAAAATACTTAGAAACGTATATCCATCTGCTTGAATGTTTTGAGTACAGAAGTCTGCTAAGTTTGATCTGAACTGCTATCAAACTGTTCTTGAAAATTCTTCATTAGAATTCCTATAATAATAAGTCTATATTTTAATTCTATGCATATTACTCTAAAACCTCACACTGCGTATGACTGACAAGAAGTGTGAATCTTAGCAAGAAAAGGAAGCCCTTTCCAGCAATGACAGATAATCTGCTTCTGTATGTAACTTTCAGTTGTTTGTTTTTGTTTGTTAAGGTTTTCCATTTCATGTTTTTTTCTTTTTGTATTTGTTAATAATTTCTATAACAAAGTTTGGCGATTTGAATTATTTTCCAGTTTAAAAAAAAAAAGAAAAAAAAAAAGAAAATTTAGAAAGTAATTGATTCCTGTAAATCTTATTCATAAACAGTTATTTGACAATGGAGATATTTTTCCTCTTTTAGAAGTGGCATAGAACTCCATATACTAGTCTGAATGGAATAAAGTTGTTTGCTCTACTCGTCCTAAAAACTCAATTGAGAATAATGGAAATTTATATAAAAGGAACATGATACAACTGCAGGACTTTATTTGAAGTAAATGCCAGTTTAGTAGAGTATTTTGAGTGTAGTCACTTTGAGAATATGAGTGAGCATTCAGAAGCTCACAGGACTGTTCAGGCACTTGGGTTAAAATGCAAATTAGTTTAAACTAAGTAAATTAGTTTATTAATTATTTAAGCTTAACCTTTTTATTTTCTTTTTTCATTTGATGCTATTGGGTGGCTCTTAGAGGGAATGTCAGAGGAGATTCCTTCCAGTGCATATAAGATAATAGCAGTCTAATGTTTTTCCTGATTCCTGTTTTTAAAATAAAGATTAGTCCCACTTCTCCCCCACGTTCCACCCCATTATCCAGCAGGTTTACTTGTGAGATCCAACTACATAGGACTTGTATTCCAGATCTTTTCAATCTTAACAGGAAGTGTTTTGCTCACTTTAGAGTACTGAGGGCTGAGTCTTCTTTAAAGCCTTGGAAAACTGTTTTGCTCCATTGCTTTGTGCATAATATTGAGTGTGAAAGAAAACTAGAAGGTTTTTAAAATAACAGTATAACTTACAAGAGCTAAGTAGCTCTTAAAGGCAGTTGATTATTGCTTGGCAGATAAAAGTCACTTGTTTTAAAACTTTCTTTTAGACTTCATGACTGTTTCTAGAAATCCATTAAAATTCTTTCCATAAGCAAGAATGTAACTCTAGAACACTTACAGTCCTTTCTTGCTTATGATATAGTGTTAGAGTTAATCCTGTGATCATTACACTTCTTCTTAAATAACTGAAATTTTCAGATTGTAGGAGCTCTGCTTGGTAGGCAGATTTGCTGGGACTTGTGCTATGATTATTCTGCATATGGAAGAATTGATGAGGACTGTTATTTCTGTGTTTTGATTACAGCTCTTCTTTTTTTTTTTTGGACATATGCATCTAAAAAGCTTACGTGAGGCAGTAAAAAAAATAATTTACTTTTGCCTAAGGCAAAAAATATGTCCAGTACTCTGAGGTACTCTTGACATTCATTTTAAAATGAAGGAAAAAAGAGGTCTTTTCTGATAACTTGTAAAAAAGTTTCTGCAAGTTGGGAGTTAAGCAAGATCATAAAACACCTATTAAAGTAATCTAAAACACCTATTAAAGTAATCTAAAGTAATGATTTCTTCTCCAAGTATTAGAGCTCACTCAAAAGCTTCATACACTATTTTTCAGATTGGTTAAGCTTGTTATAGAAACAATCCTACTTCTTATAAATATGAACAAAACCAAGTTTGAAAATTCTTTTTATATGCATCATGAGTAGATTACATTAAGTCTTTGCAATTGGGAAGGATTGAGTTCTTTGCACATGGTGAGGTGAATAATAAACTCTGAAGCTTGCTTTCAGTGCCTTATCACCTTGAAGTTGTTTTCATGGTAACTGCCCTTGTTCTTTTGAATTTCAATTGATGATGAAAAGAAAAATCTTATGGAGGATTCAGGAAATGTAGTATGGTGTGCTGGCAAAGTTTTCAGGGGTGTGTGGGCTTTTTAGTAGTTTGAGGAACATACACTATTTATTATATCCATAATGATCAGGAAACAAACGGTAGGCAGTTCTTAACTTTTTTTGTGAATCTCATCACTATGGATTGAGAGTTGCAATTCACGTCAACATCTGTGTTACATAATTCACCTAGGGACAGACATTTAAAAGCTATGCAGTGACAAATCTTAAGAGTGAGAAATCTTGAGTGTCTCTGCTTGCTTCAATCATCCTCTTTCTAAAATATTTCCTTTTATTTGTGTAATATTTGTATAGAGGATGTTTGCCAGCCCCTGCTGTATCTATATTTCTTCTTAGAAAGAAGGGAGTAAGGCAGATAAGGCAAGAAACTTTATTTACAGATGCAGTGAGACTTTTTTGTACCATGGCACTGCCAGTCTCCCAGGATAAGATTCCATCTGCAATACAAAATTATTGATATTGCAGTCAAGGGACAATATTTTACCAACCATTTAAGAACTTTGTTTCTTCCTCTGTAGGTGATGCCACATGTTCTTATAATACTGTCTCAAGAGAGCTGTATTTTTCATGTAATTTATTATACACATTGTAGGTGACTTCGATAGCAGGTGCTATGATTTGCAGAGTGTCTGGATGTCATGGAAAGCAGATTATGTGACTTGTGGCCGATATGCGGTATCTCCATGGCACAGTAAAACAGGAATTTTGCTCATTGACCTTGTGGTGGTATCGCTTACCATCACTGGACTTCTGGTTAGTGTTTGGGAGGGAGGAGATTAATGTGCACCTCCTTGACCTGTTAATACAGATAGAAAACCTGTATGTAGTCTCATTATTCCATTTCTGAGAAAGCTGCTCCTTCTTCTTTTCTGTTTCCATGAAAATCCACTATGGATAAACCAGAGTAGGCAGTGTAATGGGTTAGTCTACCCATACTGTAATGATTAAGATTTGTTGGTGAGGATTATAGTTGGAGTCAAAGAGAGAGGAACTTGAAAACATAGGCATTACACAAAGAGAGTAATCAGGAACTCAATATACAAAAGAAATTCAGTGGAAACATGGAAACAAACCATAAGCCTAAAAATCAAAGTTTTTGTAGCCTCAGAGTCAGGAGAAAAGAGAATTCACTTTTGAAGAGTCTTTCTTCAGCTGCTTTATTTGACAGGATCTCTAATGCACTGCCAATTTCTTAGGCCTGGGAATCATAGTTGTTGGCACAGAGATTATTGGTGTTTCCATGTTGTTACTTGGTGAATTGTTAATGTGGTCTTTCATACATTAGAGAAGTGTTCACAATTTTATTTTGACTGCCTGTTAGGAGTTCGTGCAAAGCCGTGTAATCAGCATGGAGAGCATCTGATGAGATGTGGATGCATTGTGCGTGGAGGATATGGTGCTGAATATCTCATCAGGACATTTGCTGGCTGTGTTTAGTCCCAGAGGAACTGGTATATGTGAATGCCCTAACATTTCATTAGGAGACATGAGCATCACAGTAGTAGCTCTGTTCTTACAGTATATTTTTAATGAAATGCAAGATTGGTGAACACTAGGATTATTTTCTGGAAAAATAAGAGAAAAAGGTTTTTTTCCTTCTGAAATTAAAAGTCTCTGCATATTTGATGTGGAAATTGTTTTAATGAAATTGTTTCTAAAGAAGAAATTCAAGGTCTTCATTTGTCTATGTTTTTCTTGATCAAAAGTGTCCATTTTAACTGTGATGACGACAATGCTAATATAGCATCTTAGTATTCATCACCTTAGATGTGACTGAAGTTGCAATGTACTTCAAGAGCAGTGATACTTATTCCTGTAATTTTGTATAATGTGGGCTTCTGGATATAGTAAAGTCTTCCAGAAAATAACTGTACTTTTATACAATATCATGAATTGTGAATATGTCATGAATCATTGTAGGTGAATGCTAGTATTTCTTAATTCTGGTTTAGTTTACTCTATGCTGAGTTATCTGAAAGATGATCTTAGAGTGTCCTACATATTTATCAGATGTTTAGTCAGCTACATTAAAAACTTGAACTCAGTAAAAACTGAAATAATGTAGCACAAATCAATCTTACTTTTAAAATTACTTTCTCTTTTGGATGTCATACTTTTTAATTAAATGTGGGAGAAAATTTGCTTCACCCTGCAGATGTTTTGCAAAGTGATTTGAGACTTGACTGTCAAGTTTTTTCTAAAATACAGAAAAAAGCATAGAAGTTGGACAAAGAATACACCGAGACATGGCAATTTTCTTTATTGCCTTTAAATTCTGGGTCTTGTATTTTTAAAAAAAATATTATGAAAAAAAATGAAAACAAAATCCCTTTGTGATTAGTCCAGAGTGGTGGGACAAAGTGAAATGAGACACCCACACAGGAGCAAGGGAAGACCATGAGAAGAAAGGAGCAACAGAGAAAAGTATTGTGAACTGACTGCAACTCGCATTCCCTATCACCCTCTGTTAGAAGAAGAGAGAAGGGAGCTGGGAGTAAACTTTGCTCAGCAAAAAATGGCAGCTGAGGTGTTTTTAAATTTGTTCTTATTTCTCATTATCCTGCTCTGTCTAACTGGCAAATAGATCAGTTTCTCCAAAACAAGTCTGTTTTGCCTAGGTGGCAAGTGATCTCCTAATCCTTATCTTGACCCACAGGCATTTTTCATCTTGTTTTTTTCTCTAGTCCTGCTGAGGAGGGGGGCTGAGAAGCAGCTGGGTGCCCACCTGGCAGGCATTTAAGGTATCCTTACCGCCTCATCCCACACTTCTATTCTCTCCTGCACAAACTGCTTCAGTGTATGTCCTACCCGTGGCCTGCAGTTCTTCAAGGACTGCTCCAGCGTGGCTTTTTTCCATGGGGTACAGTTAGTAAAGAGTAGGTTGCTCCAAGCATGGATCCCCCACAACTCAGTTTCTGTGATTCTGTGAACACCAAGGTAGCATTTATGCTGCAGTATTTGTTTTGGTACACTTGGGAGTTGTCACTTGTACCTTGTTTCAATGAAGCGATATCATACATAATTTAGATTTTGCTCTTGTTGTACAGCACTGTGTGAAAATGGCCCTTTTCATGCCCCCAAGTGCAGGATGAATTTCGTCCAGAATCAAGCAGTGACTGTATATTTGTGCCATTCTGGGTATCTTTGTTTTAAATGTTCTCTTACTTGTCAGTGCAGTGGAAAAAGAATGTGGGGTATAATTCCACACGTGTTTCAGCAGTTACCCCAGAAATCACTAATCTAACCAGTGTTAGTCATCCTTTCTGCTTTTATTAATGTGCCCCAAATGCACATTAAAAAAGCTTCTGGGAACTGTTTCTTCAGCATTGTTATCAAAGAAATTAATTTATACAAACGTTTGATTGGAACATATCACTCTTGTACTATTTGCACAGTTTAACCAATGATAAAAACCAGAATGCATTTAATGCATTTTATATAATTGTGTAACTTTCCATTTATTGAGGCTTTAGCCTGCTAATTCTACTTATCTCTAAAACTGAGATAAAACTGGTATTAAAATAAGCAGTTTTTTGGGGACTATTTTTTGCAGAAAAATGATGTTTTCTGAGAGAATAAAACTTTCAAGCTTCTGTCATGATTTGTCATGCTTTTGTCTGTCTTAACATACTTGAAAAATGGGGAAAAATGGTCCACTGTTGTCACACTGCTGAAATGTATGATAAATGAAGGTCTGTAAATAGTGAAAATATGAGGAGAGGTGATTAAGTCTGACAATTCCCACGTAAAAAACTTGACATGATAAATATCTCCTGTGATTAGTTGGTAATTTAGTGCAAGGCACTAGCATCAGCCTAAACAATTTTATGAGTTGTGGCATAAAATAATTCCGCAAGATAGGTATGCACTTGTTAAACCAAAGGAGAAATTTCTTAAACTTAGTTGCTAATAATTAAAAATGGCAGACTTGACACAAAATGTGGCTCAGTGATTTTCTGTACGACATTCCTTACAGAAATTAAGGAAGTTCAATGCTCCCTGAAGTCATGGAAATGACAGTGTGTTATAAGTCTGAGTCCTCAGTGCATCATGAAAACTGAAAGGTTTTGTGTATATATATCATTTCTGTACAGATAAAATACTTCCAGTGTTATAATTTAAAATAGTACAGAAAAATTTAAAAAATCCAACCTGACAAGGCTCAGAAAAGAAGATGTAGTATTTACTGCAATTACTGTTATATTCTGAGGTTGCAACCTATTACTCATCATGGAATCAGAATAGACACAGTACTTGAAAAGATGAGAGAAAAAGAAATGTGTGTCTTACTGCACTGACTATATTGTTTAGAGCCTATCAGTATATCCAGTATAAATAGCATTTGAAAGGAACATAACTATGTTCTAAATTCACTTTAGGCTGTTCACTGCTGCACGGCTTCTAAGCTCAAAATGAAAAAAAGTTGCAATTATTTGGTGTTTTTTTCTTTATATATTTGTGGGTGAGCATAAGCTCATCTTATGGTGGGATCATGCAATCATATAAACAGGAAATGTTTCAGATGCTGTATACTAATTCTCTTCAATCCTGATCAGGTTACTCAGCAATTCCTGCTTTTCTTCTGTTAAAACTAAAGAAGACTGGTACATTTTGAATTTTATGTGATGTTAAATGTAGGGATATTTTTTGTTTAGGATTCAAGATTAACCAATAGGTACTGACTTGTAAAGGACACAGAAAATTCAATATACCTTTGAGAAGTTGTATAGCTTCTTGAAGAGGAAGCTAGTGAGGAAATGAAAGTTGAGCTGACAGAATGAATAACTTGGTAGTTCTGAAAGTGCAGTTATGTAATGAGGAAAATAAGCACTAACTTAAAGTGGTGATCATGGTGATGCCTACAGGATATAGTCAGTGAAAAACAAGTGAGCAACACAAAGAATAAAAGTTTAAGAAGACTAAAATTGTGTCTCTCTGCTTGAAATCTTACTGACTTCTGTTCATACCTTGTGATTATGATTGACTGCTTTTCAGAACCATGGTGAAGTGGGCTGAGACTTCTTCAGTCCATGCATCTAGTTTTCAGTCTCACGGAGTAGAGAAGAATCTGGTAAATACTCACCTCCATGTGCCTGCAGGGAGCTAGGACTCAGCCAGCGGGTCCAGCTAACTTTCAGAGGGGCAGAGTGTTCTCAGGCCTCACAGTTCTATACTGACAGAAAAAAAACCAGGAAAAATCTTGCCCACTCAAGTATAGCCTGAATTTGTCACTGTAAAGACCATTTATATCTCATTTTGACTTCTATAATTTCTGTAATTCTGGCATGATGGGAGTGCTATGTCCATTTCTCGGCTCCCCAAGAAAGACATGGACATACTGGATGGAGTCTTGCAAAGGACTATAAATAAGATGAAGGGACTTGAGCAGCTGTTCTGTGAGGGCAGGCTGAGAGAACTGTGGTGACAGTGACAGGTGGTGGGCAAACACTGAAACACAGCAGGTTCTCTTTGAACATCAGAGAGACACAGGTTGCCCAGAGAGGCTGTGGACTCTTCCTCATTAGAGACAAGGATTCTAGGCACCTTCCAAACCTTATCCATTCTGTGATTCTCATACTAACTTTTTCTGTTATTTTGTGTTTTGGTTTTTAAGATAGATGGAGATAAATGAAGTGAGGTTCACCACAGCAGCCATCTTTCTTTCTTGCTTCTGATTTTTCAGTTTGTCATGACATGTTTGGACAGACCATTATCTCCTGATTCTGGAAAATTTATTGGTCAAGGAAATCCTAAAGGTCTTCAAGGAATGTGAGATACATTGATATCAGCATCATTGGTGCTACTGCTTAAAGTGAAGAGTGGAAAAAAATCATGTCTTGCCCTCATTTTTTTTTTTCATGTATTTCCAGTACCAGTTACCTCCTCCTACTCTGTTTTATTTCCTGTCTTAAATTTCCCTCCCCTTCAGACTTAATCTGATAAAGTCTAATTTGTCTAGCCTGTGACATTTAGCGGATGGTAGTCTGTGGTAATCAGAGAGTTAAGAGCAATTCCAAATACTTCAAATTTGATCAAATTTTGATTTGGATCAAATTTGCCAAGTTCCAGTCACTCCAGACTGAGGTTTGTAGTCTGCTCCCTTGCAGCGCAATATCAAAAACTCTTTTCAAAGACGGTGATTGTTTTCGGTATTTGTTGTCATATCCCCTGTCCTTGCAATACCTCCCAGAGCATGAGAGAGAGCAAACAGGAGTTTCTGTCTTGTCTTTAAAGGATAAAATAAAACTAGCGTACCTGCACTTATTGCTTTGTATCTCAAATTTTCATGTTTTTTCTCAATTACCTTAGAACATTATTATAGGTGATTATTGCCTTTGATATGATCTTTTTTTTTTTTTCTGATGAAAATCCTGTCTGTGCTTAGCTGCTTAGTTTCACACAGGGAAAGAGCCACCTTTGCTTTCTTGGATCTGCTTAGTTCTATTACAGTAGTACTTCTCTTTCCATTGGGAAAAGAAATCCTGTTACCTCTTGCCATGCTGTAGCTAGCCAGATTTACTAACACTTGCCAGCTTGTCATTAGTAGAGGTGTTTCAATGAAGTATATGGATTGCTAATAAATGAAAAGTACTAATAAAAAGAATTGTCTGGAGGCAAAATGCTGCCAGTAATGTTTTCCTGACTCCTTCATTAAGTTTCCTGCAGAGAGAGGGAAGGCAACCTACAATGAAACATTAACCTACCTGGAAAGCTTTTCTAAGAGTGTGAATAGTAAAATATAAAGAATGGTCTTCTGTTTACTTTTAGAAAAAGTATCTTCACAATTACAAATGGCAAGTCTTTAATGATTAATACTTTAATTCTATTCTGTACTATGTACTAATAAATGTATTTCTAAATGAACTTTTATAGAAGTCAGCGTAATGGTAAGCCATACATGATACATGTGGTTTCACACAAGAAAAATTTGTATGTTAAAAGTACACCTTACACTTGTTATTTAAGATCAGTGCAGTTACAGTTTTGGAATAATTTTGATTTTATTTGTCTTTTGTTACTTTTCTTTCAAAAAGAATGTGACTTGAAATTTATGCATTTGCCTTTTTATTTCATTTTTTTGTACAAAATGCACACACACATATGAGGGTGTTTGCCTTTTCAGGGAGACTATTTGACTAGCTCTAAACCCCAGCAAATACCAGCAAGGACAAAAGTAAAAGACAAGAGGCGCCCTTTCTTCCCTGGATGAAGGGTCCCACAGGTTTTATTGTCCAGGCAGGGTGAAGAGAAAGAAGGAAAGCCACGCGAAGAGGGCCTTTTTCAAGGGCTGGGGAGAGGAAAGGGGCCGGAGGAAAGAGCTGAAGCCAATGGAAACCAGTGATGGGAGGGGCGAAGGGAGGAGTCCACCTGGGGGAAACCAAGACAACACAGGGCTTTGTGGGGGTGATAGAGCAAACCCAATCCCTTAGTGCAAAAATAACAGTTCAGCGCAATCTAACTAATACCCAGTGCAGATAGATAATGTAGTACAATACAATACCCATATATAATCCCTGGGTGGGTGATAACAGATTTTAGCATATGAGTAGGTCTGCTAAAGACGTTGAATGAATGAATCAATGTCTTCTATTTAGGGTAGTCTTAAGGAAGTCTTAGGGAAGTCTTAAGAGTTACATCTAAGAGTTACATTCTAAGTTTGATTTACTATAATTTTCGCTTCAGGAGTAACAGTAGTATTTTTTTGTTGGAGCCACAGTACATGTCAGTCAGACTTTACCAAGAGTTAGTGATGTTAAACTTTTTGTTTCAAAACCTGAGGCTGGATGCAGCAGCTAAAAAACCTGGCTGCCAGGAATCAGCTTAGTCAGCTGCTTATGAACCCTGCCCACTGCAGAATAGAACAGAACCCAAAGGCTAATTTTTGTTCTCCATCTACTGTTGAACAATGGGAATTACTTTACAGAACTGAATTTCAAATTCACATGTATAGTGGATTATCTATGAATTGTTCTGCCCTCCTCTGATTCCTTCCGGATACATATTGCTATTAGTTTAACTTTATCAGGAGTTAGGCAGTTCTGCCAACTCATGATTCTAAGCTCCTTGAAAGTCCTTTTCAATGCTACTGAAGTTGCACAATTTATTTCAATCTGGAAAAATCAAGCATGAGTGGATATAAAAGAGAAAAAAAAATCCAGCCATACTAGGTTGGAAGAGTAAATTTGGGAGATATATTTGATTTGCACAATACAAATGTGCAAATCAAATGTAGGCGACAAAAGGCCTTTTATAGTCCTTAGTTAGTTCTATGCTTGGTATATAAAATACATTCCAACGTATTTTCAGCATGTTTATAAATCATACATTAATCGACTTAAGATCTAACAAACTTAATTTTTTTAATGGTTATTGAGAATATGTTGAAATATTTATGTCCTTATTGAATCGATTCAGGTAAATATTACTTATGAAGTCTAGATATCTTTCTATTATGTAAGTTGCTTTTCTGCACTGCTCTTGGGAACTTTTTATCAACAAGGCATAACAGTTTGCTTGTTAGGCTGAAAACTGTAAAAAATGTTACTAAGAAAGACCTGTCAGATGGCATTCAAATATTTATTCAGTCTTTTCAGATACAGAAAATACTTTCCTGCTGTGAATAAATTACTTAAAGCAGAAGGTCTTACCTTGTATAGCTCTATTTTCTTGCAATCTGTGTATTTCTTTTGGCTGATAGTTTTCAGTGGTTTCTTTTTCTACACATCTGCATGTAGTGGTTTTGATTTCTTTTAGAGTGGTCCTTTAAATTTTGACATATGTAGGCTGTGTTGAATATCTTTCCTCACCTATGCGATGTATTTCATACATCTCTAAAATAGATATAAAATATATATTATATATTTATACACACACACAACTTTTGCTACACTTGCTAGAGAAAGTGCTTCTCTAATCTAATGGCATTACGATATTGCAAACTGTAATGCCATTTCTACTTTCGGACAGCAGAATTTAGCTTAGAAAGTTTGTGTCATCCTTTAGTATTTCAGCAGGGCAAAAATAAAAAGTGCATGCTTGAGCTTTCATCCATTTATTGTTTCCTGGGAATGTCAGGAATTTTAAATAATACTAGACTGGGCAAGCAGAGAAAAAGGAAAAAGACATTCTGTGTAACTTAGTTGTGCTCATGGTCTCCATTAGGACTGTTTACTTGCCTATTTCTGGTCTCTTTTTGATGCGAGTAGCAGCACAACAGCCAGTAATTATTTTAGCTTTTAAGCTGACTGTAATGACTGTTGATTTTATATAATAGCAAGATTAGCTCAGAAATATCAGGTTATATTTGACCCTTAATTCAGCATAAAACTATAAAGATCCATTCTATTTTAAAACTGTATAAACTTCCAAGAAAAATAATGTTGGTTTGGGTTTGTTTTGGTTTTGCATTTAGCATTCAGAATTCTAAAGAAGAGAATTGAAATACAAGTCAAAACTAGATTTTCTAGTAGTGTCTTACTCATGTAGTTCCTTAGCTGTGATGCTAAACAATTGTTCTAAAGCTGTGCTCTAAGCAAAAAGATAAGGGTTCCTACTATGAGGAGTTCCTGATATAATTCTCATCTAAAATATATTTTGTTTATTGTGGTTTACTATAGGTTGCTATCCTGGAATGATGTAATAAACATTCTTCTTTGCTGTCCCTTACAAATTCAATTTTCTAATTAAAACATAGTCCTGTTTTGAAAAAATCTTATCACACAATTGAGGGCTAAGAATGTGCTTTAATATTTTAGGTCAAATTGTAAAGTAAGCATTTCAGAAGAATTTTCAGTAGCGCATAAACTTTTATTTTTGCTTGGAACATTGCTTTGAATAATTGTTTTTCTGTATAATGAATGTATCCCAGTGGTCAATACTGTCAAATATTATATGCTGAATAAATTTTGCAGAGATGTTTCCTGATTAGCCCTGGTATAAATAGTGATATATTCATGTATCTGTTAATTTGAATATCTATGAGTTTTATGAAATAGATAAGGTGAAGCAATGTGAAAACCAGTTTTTCTAAAAAGTACAAATGTTAGAGTTTGGATTTTCATATGCTGTAGCCATTTTTTGCTAGTATACCAATCAGAAAGCATTGAAATTGGAATTTAATATTTATTTTTTAAACAGCTATAGATAGATTAGTCTCTTCAAGTACTTCAAGTACTACTCCAAGTACACCAAGACAAGAAATGTACAATACTGTACTGTCATACACATTAGGATAAAACATGAACGTTTTAGAAGTTAAAGAAATATGTGGAGTTTAAGTTGGTTTTATTTTTCCTTTTTTCATTAAAATTGTTTTCTAGAATTTTGTATTACAAGTGTCTATAAGTGAATGATAGACCTTTTTAAAATCTTCTTGAAGCATTTTTTTTAATTGGCTGCCGAAATGGAAACTGCTAAGAGAGAAGTAAGAACAGGGGGCAGGGTTTTTTTATTCTCTAGATTTTGCCCTAATCTCTTATATTTAAAGTTTTATTAACACATTAATGTAGTTTAAGTGATTAGACATTTCCAACACATACTTTTGCATTCCCCAGGTCCTAACACAAGGGCTCAAAAATGAGTTTACAGGTAGAATTTATCACTGGATCTTCAGCTTTATTTCAACACATTATTTATCTCACTTCCCTTTCAAGCTTCATTTTGCATCCTTATTTTGAGCATTCAAAGGGTCAAAGAAGTATTGCAGAGCAAAGTAAAGCTTCTCTTTCTGAGACTGCAAATTATGCTACTCATTTTGAGGAGGGAAGGCCTCAGAAACCATTCTTCATATCCTGCCTGTTTCTCGTCACAATTTGTCTTTTTCCGCAAGTGTTTTGAGAACAGGGGTGTTAAATAGAAACTTGCTTTAAATTATCTTCTTATAGCAATTCATTTGGTCATATAATATGTTGTTCAATTGCATGATAAAAGGAGTACAGGAAAAAGGAATAATTTTTAGGTACTTTGGCTGAGCATCAGCTCTCAGCTTACAGTATTTTAAAATTCACTGGTGTATAGTTTGCACGTGTAACACAGCTATGTTCAAGTTAAAAAACTACATTCAGTAGTGGCATGCTTGTAAATGTCTGGAAATAAAATTTATACAAAATCCCTCCACTTTTGGAAAACAAATACTTAGAGTGAGGTGGGTGATGTTTAGTGATTTTCTCTACAAAGGTTTCATCATTCAATGTTTTAGTTTTTCCTGAAATTTTGAAAAATTTTGCAGTGAAATACTGGATAACATCTGTATATATAAATATATATATCTGTATCTGTCTATCTCTCTCTATATATATATATTTATAAAAAGGTATGTATATTCATGCATATTAAGCAGAGTTTGTTCAGGAACATCAAAATGAATTTTTTACAGAATTTTCCATAAAGGATGGAAAACTTCAACATAGAAGTTTTACTGATAAATGTACAGTGTCCAGACTTAGTCATACATTAAGATTAAACCCTATTCTAGAAGTACAAGATGAAATTTAATGATAAAAAATTGTCTCTATTATGAACTTAAAAAATTGATAAAATTTTCTCAAACTAATTTTGACATTACTTTTTAAAGCAGGATTCAAATCCTATTAACACACACTCTGTAAGAGATTAATTTCAATATTTTTCAACATTGCTGGAAGCTGTGCATTTCTGTGTTGTGAAGAAATCCCTTACTAAAACAAGATACTCTGCAATTTCCCATTAATGATCATGGGAATTTTGAATAATAGCACAGCACAAAGAGTTTTTTGGTACCTCATCTTTGGAGATGGCAGTAAATACCTGCAGAGAAGAGGAAGAGGGAATGAAAAACACAGAGACAGCTCTAATACTGAATTGTCTGATGTAAAATCCAAATACTGCAAATTGCTGAGTATTCTTGGTAAGCACAGGTGTTCGGGAATATCTGTATAAAAGTATCTAGTTTACTACTGCTTAGAATATAGGGGTTCTAAGTGAGCCGAAATATAAGTGAAAGTGTGAATTGTCACCAAAAAATACTATGGTAATAGTGAAGGACACTAATGTTCATTTAGGACACAGTATTTGGGAGATTGGAGGATTTAAAATATTTCATTTCTATAGTTGTCACTTTTCATTCATTGAAATACATGATTTAAATGAAATTTTTCACTCCAGCTTTCACTCATGTATGCAAATGTAAAATATTGTGCTGCTCTAACAGCAGCATGAAAAGGTGATTACAGTCTCATACTTCTGCTTTTGCATATTATATATGGGAAATTATAAAGGTGATGATTTATCTAATTGCTCTACTGTAGCTACAATTATAGGGAAAAGGTCAATCTAGTCATTGTCAATTATACTGCAAAAGAAAACACATTTGCAGCCCTGAAGAACCTCATGTCAATTTTATGCTGTTCATCAATGTATAACACAAGTGCTAAGATACATAAATTTTATCTTTCATGGAATTACAGCAGGCTTGCTCTATTACAGGCACTTGGTGCTGCTGAGAAGAGATAACATTAAGTACTCTCTGTAAATTACGTGTTCTTTCATTGTCTCATGTTTCTCAAGATTCGTGTGCAGTAAAACCTGGCTACTTTAATGAATAGAAATGGGTATGCCAGAGTGCAACTTGACCCTTCTATTTTCACATAGTTAAGAGACGATGAGTGACAGAAAGGATCTTTAGTTACAAAAGACGCCACAGTGTTGGTATCAATTTTAACAAATGTAATAAGGTCAAATATTGAAATACTTTAACTGAATTTGGTGGTATAGTACAAATACAAAATAGTATATTTAACTGTATATTTATATGCAGATAAATATACTTAACAGTTAAGTTAACTTAACTGTAACACTTTTTTCTACTTTCTTTTCTTTCTCTGCTCTTCTTCCTTTACTCTTGGTCCTCATAAGGATACACACATAAAACAGAGGTCAGTATAAGAATAATTCTGTATAATACAGTTCTGACAGCTCTATTAAGTGTGGTTAGGTTTTTATAGGTTGCCTTGAAGATGTGCCTTGCACTAAGAAATTGTATTTATTAAAAAAATGCTTCAAGGACTGTCAGGGTATGGTAAAATTTTATGTGCAAATTTTATTTTAATTCAAATAGTCAACAAAATAAGGTTGGGGTTTTTTTTAATTGCTCATACCTAGAAATACCCTAAGAGAAAACTTGAGTCTTTCATTACACCTCTAAAAGAAAGGTTGTTTTTTATGTGTCATACCGCAGTATGCTGCCACCACCTAACAGATCTGTGTATGTCAAATTGGGACATTGAATCAATATTAATTAAAAAGAAGTGATTCAGAAATTGACTTAACCTCTAAATTACTCCTTTAACATAAAGAGTTATTTTGTTAACATATGCTAGGAACAGAGGAAATGTGAACATGGGAAATAAACTGTTGTAAGATTAATTGCTTTTGGAGTACACTCTATTTCAATGTGCTGGAGGTACTCAAAGAGATACTCATAGCTGTGGAGGTATCAACAATACTTAGAAGTCAAAACAGCAAATACCAAGACACCATATTTAGAAAGAGGGTGTAGAAAAGTAACAAGAGAAAAAGGCAGAAACTGCTGCTTGTGGCTGGTCCCAGAAGAGTAGCCAGCTGATTTTTTTTTAATCCATGTGTGTAGATTGGCATAATTCAAAAGTACACTGACTGCAAGTCCTAACAGGTTTGTCCTAATGTGACATTTAGAGGTGTCCTCCCTAAATCTGCCCCAAACGAAAGCTCTTCATGTATTCATCAACAGCCTGACTTTGGTATATTTGATTAAAGAAAGCTTTGAACTTACTTCAGCATACCATAATTTGTTTTATTTTAAAACAACATTTTTGCCAAACACTGCAGGGTTTTTTGGATTTTTTTCTTTCTAGGGTCATGGTGAAATCTTGAAAGCACAAGTCAGTGGTAGCCAGACCATGATCATCTCTGTTTCCAAACTCTGTGTACCTCTAGATATCACCTTTTCTTGGTTGTGTTTGGTTTTGTTCTGCTTTTAAAAAAAGCCCCCCAAAATAGCACATTAAACTGGTGAGATCTAATAGAACTGGTTATAGTAGGAGCTATGCCTCAGGACTGCAGATATTTTGAATGTGAATGAAGGTCTCATCATCTCATCGCATGTCCATATTTTTCAAAATAAAGAATGAACTGATAATATGTGGGGCTAGATGCTGTGTCTAGAAATTGATGTTTATATTAATTTACTTTGCAAGTGAAACTGCAGTTGTTTATCCCATTTGTCCTATATCTGTGTTATCATCTGATTATAGAGTCAAACATTCAGGCAGATAACCTTGTACATTGAGTAGAAAGCTCTGAAAGAACAGTGGAGGGAAAACTGTCAGGGAGAATTTTGCCTGGGCTTGGAGTCACTATGACCTTTGCACTTCTCTACTGTGGAAAACAAGGGACAAGGTGGAAGCTATTGAACTGATTTTCATTTCATAACCTTTGATAGGTCAGTGTATGTAGGATATTTGGTGTTTGGAGGCTTTGATTGACCTTTTAAAATAATCTTCCCTTATGCAAATATGTTTCTGAGTTTGCTAGAAAACGAGAACCTGGATGCCTGCTGTGGTTGTCTTGAGCTCTTGATATGCAGAGCAGGATACTGGACTTTCAAGGAGGGACTGATGGATTGAGACACTGAAATTCACACTCGGAAACAGTGTTGTACATGATATTCAACAGTTCAAGTTTGACCCACACCTTTTGCTAAATATTCTTTGTTAAATAACATATGCTCTAAAGTTATGAAAGAGTAGTTGAATCTGTAAGTTTTTACTTAGTTTCACACTAGATAGCAAGTACATTAAATTGGTTTTTTTTTAGCATAATTCTCTTATTGCAAGCAGAATTATACTTTTTTTAGTATATAGCAAATTTTATACTTAAGAAAAAAATGAAGCATTATGTGTTTATTTGCATAACAGATTGATTAAAATAAGAAAATTTAGGAATGCTGAGTGTGGTAGTTTGACCAGCCCCACAGAAGC
Organism: Certhia americana; assembly: GCA_018697195.1. Classification (NCBI taxonomy): domain Eukaryota; kingdom Metazoa; phylum Chordata; class Aves; order Passeriformes; family Certhiidae; genus Certhia; species Certhia americana. The sequence continues at coordinate 63,138,074 of CM031878.1, forward strand.
TCGCTGGCTTTGAGACTGACATCTTGTTAGACCAATTAGATGACATTTCATCTCTGCGACTATTGCATTTCAAGGCAAAACTAACCCCAGGAAATCTCTTTCTGTTCTGGCATTGGGAGAGAGCAGACCTTTCCCCGCACTGGGCCTTGGGCTGAGCTGTGGGAGGGAGGAGAGGCCATGTGGGTCAAGGTAGGGTTGGGCTGCCGAATGGAGCCCTGCTTTGCTGGCCCCGGGCTGGGCTCTGTCACTGCTTTCACCCTGGCAGACTCAGCTGATGGCTTTCTGGGCAGTGAGGAGAGGAGATACCAAGCTGGCCCAGACTTTGCTGGGGGCACAGGTCCACCCTGATAAAATGGAGGGGTGTAAAAAAGAACAATATCCAACTTTCCCCCCCTCTGCCCAGCTGCAAAAGACCTGCAGCAGCTGCTCTGCACAGGTTTGAAATCTGACTCCCTAGGCTGCTACAGAACCTGGCAAAGATGTTGGCACAGCTCCAGCAAAGCTGCAAATGCAGCATCTGACTGTCCTAGATGGCTGCTATCTTTATTAACTCTTATTGCACAGAAGAGGCCTCTAGAACTCATTCTTCTCCCTGAATGAGAGACAAGTACAAAAGGGAAGAAATGTGGAGAGACCAACATGAAGGTATTGAAGTCAGCAAAGAGTGATTGTCTTAGATGGAAGGAGTACGGGGAGTTGCTTTTTAAGCTGAAAATCTCTTGTAAGCTGTGGTGATTGACTGTATTTATTGAGATATTTCCTTTAAACAATTGAGAAGTATGGGGAGATGGGAAGTTCAAATTGTAGACCTGAGCAAAGGAATGCAGTGTTGAAGTGAGCCAAGGTAGAAGTGGCTCTGGTTCCATGAGAAATTTGAACAGAAAGATAATGTGATAGAGACTTTTTTTGCCCCTGAGAGAGGAAGAAGAGAATCTCTGTTTCCTGAGATGATCATAGAGATAGACAAAGAGAACCTTTGCTTTGAACAGATTATATTTAAAAGAAATTAACACACACACACACACCACCCCCCGCCATGCTTCGATATGGCCCAGAGGCACATCTGTAAAGAACTGTGCACATGGGAGGGTCTTCATGAGGTGGGTCTTCCAGGTGGCTGCTTTGTGAAGAATGAAACCATAAGAGAACTGTTTTCTTGTGAAAAAAATTTTCCATAGTGAATGAGAGGTGCTTCCCTCCCTAAGTGAATTGCAGAAAGACTATTTTAGAGGTGGAAAACTGACTGAGATTTCTGAGTGGTGTTTTCTGTACATTGTCAGTGGGAAAGAAAATGTGGAGGAGGAGTATTCTGAAAATTTTATTCTGATTCTTGCTTTTTTCTTTCTCCTTTTAGTGTTAGTTAATAAACACTTAGTTCTTTTAAGCTTAAGCCTTCTTTGCTCTAATTGAGAAATTTCAAATTGGCAAACCAAAACTACAACAGTGAGATATTTTTGAAAGCTGTATGGCCCTGTGAATTAAGTATCAGAGTTGAGTGGTATTATAGGCTTTACTGTTACTGTCTTGTTTTTCAATCTCTCAATGATCCCATTTATTCCTTTACGAAATAATAATAATAAATTCTCTTTTAAGGACTACTAATTAAAATGTCTCAAATATTTAGTACAAGGGACTGATAAAGTGAAGAGAATCCGTTTATTATATAAATTCTGAATTGAATTTAAGCTATATTTCAGCATCTCATAATTTGAATATGTCTTAAAATTTAAGCATTTATTACCATACATCAGACTTGCAGTATTTGTAAGTCTGCAGGATTCTTTTAGTGTAATGAAAAAAGGCTAAATGGAGCAGAGTCTAGTATCATATAAAGACAGTATTTTATAGATTTGAGATTTACTGTATTCATTTTTTGTATTTCCTGTGCTTCTCAGGAAGAGGAATAAGAATCTGTTAAATACGTGGAGAAAAAGGTCAGAATGCGTCACTTACTGCTGTAGCACTGGGAACTCTGTAATACTTAACAGAAGTTGAGATTTGTAGCTGTAGTATTCTGCTGCAAGGGATGTACTGCTTGATTCCTTGTCACATTCATTTCTTTCTAAAGCAGCAAAAGAGGAGCTAGGAAATATTTATTTATTCACAAGAAGACTACTCTAGCTCAGGTTTTTAAATCATATTTTTACATCTCTCAGGATGAAGTTAACTTCATCTTTATTCACTTTAGAATCTTACTCTTAATTTTTCCATGAATTTAGAAAAATTCCATGAATTCTTACTTTGAACCTAAGCTGGTGTCATATATTGAAAGAGACTGGAGAGAAATCAGTAGTCATTTGTTATTTGTATGCCTATCTTCTAGGTGTAAATAAAATTCTGTCTGTTGAAATCTTTGGGTGATGCAAGAAGGAGAAAGGCAGTAAATAACACTCAAGATACACTGTGGATACCAAGCAATCTGGATTATTTTAGTGAACTAAGATCATTCTGGGAAAAATGCATTTAGTATAGCCATATACACAATTGTATATTTAGTAGCATAGAAGGCAGAATATACCTACAGAGTGGGAAAAGATTTACACCTTTGAGAACAGTGATTTTCAAATAGATCTAGGGATTATGAAGAGCAAAATTAACTCACACTAAGTGTGGAAAACCAGCATTTGTTGAAAAGACCTGGAGTAGAAAAACTTATTTAATCTTTGTGTACACTGTTAAAAATGATAATATCACAGTTTGACAAACAGCACCTGTATTAATATTTTTAAAGTAAAGGAATATGGTCTTATAACTCAAAAAAAAATCAAGGACAATTGACTTCCAAAAAAGTATAGAAGAATTTTAAGATAACAGCTGGTGACATTTTAAAATCTGTAAATAAGAAAGAAATAACTTGCATTTGAAAATAGATATTTACATCTGAAATTAAATACATTTCAAATAACGTCTTAGAATTAATTACAAAGGAAATTGCGTTCTGCTTGCTTCCCTTCCCCCTCCCCCCCCAGCTTGTAAATGATATGTTTTAACTCTTTTGGAAACCACTGGCTTGCTACAAACAATATCATTAGAATAGAATCATTCAGCCTGGACCTACAGCAGAATCAGCTGTGGGCCCAGGACAGGACAGTTACATATCAAAGTCTCCAAGGATGATGTCTGCACAACCTCTCTGTGTCACTGCTTGGCAGTCCTCAGGGGGAAAAGTCTGAAGCAGACATCCAATTTGAAGGAGAATCGCTGGAGTCAGTGTCACACTTCTCATGAAGATACAATCATTGCTCGTTTATTGCACAAATTTCACGTATTATGTAGACAAAAGCAGGGTTCACGCGACTCTAAATGCTTTATGATAGGTTACAATGCTTTGTGCATGTGACTATCATGTGAATGTATACAATCTGATTGGTTATAATGTTGCAATAAGCTATCCCCTTTTATGGTTAATGTGAAAAAAATTTTCTGTTCAACATCCTTTTTCTGCACTGCTCCAGCCAATTTTCTTCCTCCTTATCAAAGTCAAGGACAAGTCAGGGATTCAATTTGCTTACACATGCAATATTCCTTCATAGCATGGGTTGTGCAACACATGTCCTTTTTCTAATAAAATTTCTCCTACACCAATTTGAAACACTTGTTTCAAATTACACTTTTCCTCATTCTCCCAGCATGCATCACTGTTGGAACCTCACTTTGTCTTGATGACCTTGCAGGTACTGGAAAGCTGCTTTATGTGCCCCCAAAACCACTTCTCCAGATTGAAAATGCCCCTCTACCTCTCAGTAGCGTCTGTGCTCCAGTCCCAGACCATTGTGGAGAGATAATGTTGACTTTCTTTACTCCCCAAGTGCACTGCTGACTTAGGTGCATTTTGTTGCTTTCCAAGATACCACGTCCTTTTCTGCACAACTTTTTCCTACTCAGCTGGTCCACAGCCTTTCCTTCCCCTTGCAGACAAGTGCAGATGAAGACCATAGAGTGGTTTGGGTTGGAAGAGACCTTTAAAGGACTTCTAGTCCAAACTCTTCTTGAACATTTCCAGGGATGGGGCAGCTGTCAGCTCTCTGGGAAACCTGTGCCAGTGGTTCACCACCCCCACTGTAAGTAACTTCCTTATCTCTAAATTAACCCTCTCTTACTTTAAATCCATTACTCCTTGTTTTATCATGAGAAGTCCTGGTGAAAACTTTGTCCACATTTCTCTTGTAAGCATCCTTTAAGTACTGAAAGGCTGTGGAGAGGTCTCCCTGGAGTCTTATCTTCTTGACATCAGTTGTCACTGATGCCCACTGGGACTATGAGCCGTTGACTGTTGTCCTCTGGATACGATTGTTCAGCCAATTCCTCATATACCAAAGAATTCACCCATCAAATTAATTTCTCTCTGATTTAGAGAGAAGGATGTTATGGGGGACTATGTAAAATACTTAATAAATCAACTAACCATGACTGATAAATTATGTGATTATTTAAGATGGTTATTACTTTTCAGATTTATTTAGTGGAGTTATTTCATTTTTATGAACTGTGCTGCAGTTTGAAAGTCCTGAAAAGCAGAAATTATTTTGCAGGTTCTTTGTGTCACAAGCTTTAGAATTGCTTGCCATTTATGTCAGGATTTCAGCAGCTTCATGGCTTTATCATTGCTAACCTCTCTATACTGAGATAAACTAAGTTGAATAGCAGGTAGTTCAGAAGACAGTAGTAATGTCTTCTGGGAGGAAAAGAATGTCCACAGACTGACTGTGCCACAGAGCTCAAGAGTTTGTTAATACAGACTTGTTCAGATGTGTAGAATAGTTAATTTCATTTTACTGCTATTCCTGAAAAATATTAATTTTCTTCATAGTTACTATATGCATATTCTGAACATTTGTGGAAGTATTTAATTAATATATTGCTATACCGTCTTCTTTTTTTCATATAAGTGAATCAATGGCTGTAGTGGGTATTACATAACCAGCAGTACCGTTTGAAGAAAGTATCCTATAATGTATGCTTCAGGCAGTGATTACCCTCATGCATTCTGGTTCACAGTACTTCTGTGTAATTATTGTTAAAGTCTTAGGATCTTAGTAGGGCATTTAACAGGCCATCTTCTTTTCTTTACATATTGTGTATCGCATCTGTAATTTCTCAGGGGAAAAAAAAAAGCTATTTAGATGTAATTAACCTAAAGAGCTTTTAAGAGATTACAAGTTAAGCAGGCAAAATTGCATAAGCCCTTCATGTTTTATTAAAGAGCTGCCTTGAATAGCTTGTACTGTTCCATAGCTTTAACAACTTAAATGTGAGAGTCTTCATTTTCATTGGGTATAACTGTGATACTATTTCATATTTTATGCAAGCAATGGCTTACACAATCTTTTCATTTGAGCCTTGTGTTTAACTTATTAAAATTTAAGTTTTTCTTATGGGAAATGAGAAATTCAGGAAGGAAGTCAATTAGCCTAAGGAATTTGTGAAAGCAAATTTGAAGAGGAAATATTCAACATGAAATCAGCAAGGTGTAAGTGCTTATAGTAGAATTTATAGATACATGCTTTTCCTAAATAAAAACTATATAATGCTTATTGAAATACTTTGAAGGCATTAGAAAAACACTAGAACTGATGAGAAACTAAATTAAACATATTTCTTCAAGAAATACTTGGAAATACATATTTGCTATGCATTTGCTATGCTGCAGTTTTCAGCATTTGCTCTGACTATTCAGATAAGATGGGTGCAGCTCGAGTTATTTTTTGTTTTTACAGGAAGAGGCTGATAGTAAGAGGCCTGTATCTTTATTTGTATTTTGGAAAAAGCTGGAACTTAAGCATTTAATTTTAATAGACCTCACTTTTCTTTTAAAAAATAAGGGATTATGAAGACCATTGATTGCAGATGTGATTTACAGAATTTATTAAATCCTCTAATGTTTTTTATTCTCTGGTCATGGATATTTATTGATTATTACAGATAAAGAAATACTTCTGCACTCTTTCCCTAAATGACATTAGTGATAAAGAAGTTTCCTGAAAAAGCTTCCAGGATCATTTATGTATCCTTCACCCTTATTAATCAGGGTGTGGATTAAGGCAGAAAGGGACCAGTGGTCCTCACAGTAAAGTTCTTACGTTCAGGTGGAGCTTCCCTTCCTGTGCATCAGTTTCTGTCCTTTGTCTTTTGTCCTATTGCTTGGCACCATGGAGCAGATCCTGGTCCATGCTCCGACCCTTCCCTGCAGACACTGACAGATATTGATTAGGTCCCCTCTCAGTTATCTCTTGATCCTGAACAGGCCCAGCTCCCTCAGCATTTTCTCATGAGAAACTCAAGTCCCTTTATCATTGAAGTCTCTGCTGGACCTGCTCCAGGAGCACCTTGTCTATTGTCCTGAGGAGCCCAGAACTGGACACAGCACTCCAGATGACTACCAGGACTGAGCAGAGGTGCAGGATCCCCTCCCTTTACCTGCTGGCAGTGCACTCTTCCTAATGCACCCCAGGATTGCTTCTTGGCCCCAAGGGCACAGCTTGCTCATGTTGTCCACTCCCAAGTCCTCCTCAGAGCTGCATTCCAGCAAGTTAGTGTACCTGTCCTGGTACCTGGGGTTATTCTTCCTCAAGTGCAGGATCCTGCATTTGCCTTTGTTGAACTTCAGATGATTCCTCTCTGCCCATCTCTCCAGCCTGATGAGGTCTTTCTGAAGGGCTGCACAGCTCTCAGGAGTATTGGCCACTCCTCCCAGCTTTGTGTCATCAGCGAATGGGCTGAGTGGTACATTCTACCCCTTCATCCAAGTTAAACAATCCCAACGCAGTACAGAATTCTTCAAGGCACTACTAATCATAGGCCTCCAGCGAGACCGTGTGCCACTGATCACGACCCTTTGAGAATTTCTGTTCAGCCAGTTCTCAGTCCACCTCACTGTCCTCTTGTCCAGCCTGCACTTTCTGAGTTTGCTTCTGAGAACATCATGGTATGTTGTGCATACAGCAGTGCTGAAAGCCTTGGTGAAGTCCAAGTGGACAATATCCACCACTCTCTATTAATCCTTTCACTAAAAATAACTGATGCTGTCTTTACAACTCTGGAATAGGAGTTCATAGGTATTGATATGGCAAGTGTGATGTCTTCTTTGCCTGTATTTTTATAGTATTTATTTTCTATTTATGTATTGTTTGTGCTATATTTGGAAATTATTATATATAGAAATTGTTTAGGGCTACATTTGCCTGAGACTGGTTTGGGTTTTGTAAAGAACTGTAGTTAGTATTTCAATGTGATTTGAGTTGCATAATAATTAAAAAAACCACAAAACAGTAACAGCCAAGCCGCAAAATATGACATAATACATGGAAGTAGAGAACTATACAACATTTAAACTGTTAACCTTTCTGTGAATGTTATATACTCTGATGCAGATGTATGTGTTATGTATACCCAAATGTAGTATCAGATTATTAGAACGAGATTTTTAAAACATCTAGGAAGGATCTACAGATTTAATTACTTGCTGTTGCTTAGTTGTTTTCTGTGATTCCATAGCAATCACTTGGTGCTTTAATCATTGAAATCTGTAAGCTGATTATGTACAAACTGGTATAGAAGAGAAGAGCTTAATTGTTCCAGTGCTCTTGGAGTATTTGGCAGTCTTGTTTTGCTTTGGGTGGCTAAGGGCTGGTGACATAGTTGTGTACCCCTTGACTAACCTATTATTACTGTGCTAACAGCGGTCATCTGTTCATGCCCTCTGCATAGACAAAATGAAAAAAAGTCTTTTGAGCACAAAATCTGAGGAGAGATTTATCCTGAACGCCAAAAGTGAAGGTGATGAAGCAGGTCTGAGTAGAAAGAGAATCTGATAGTTCTTTGACAAGCAAGACAAGAAGCTACCTCTTGCAATGCGTCTACTAAAAATAGTTGTGCAATGTATTGCTAAGGGGAACCTTTGGTCTACCTGGGAAAGTATACCAAAGTTTCATTGTGTTTAGGGCTTTTAGTGTCAGAGGAATAAATTGGTCCCATTTCTATACAAACAACCTTTATCAAGATACTCCTGTACTGCTATTATTGTTACTATCTGAAGATGTTGCATGTGAGGCATTTATACTTTCATTAGGCAACACCATGGATAATCATTGTTGGGAGTGTGAAAAAATAAGAACAGTGGGGGGTCACTTGTTCAATGAAAATGTGTCGAACCAAGAATGTTATGGTTTCTGGAAGATTGTCATAATAGGAACATATATTCAATTAGAGATTCTGCCTGATAGAAGCTTAAGCTCCCTCATCTGAAGTAACAGTCTTGCTTTTTCTGCTTGCTTGTGGCTGCAATCAGAAAATTGCTTTAAAAGAAGTACATGGATAGTCCTGTGCTTTATTTGATAGCAAAAATCTTGCTAATCTCATTTGGATATATTCAAGTGATTAATCCAATCATATGGTGAAATGCATTGTTGATTTGACTCTTAAATTGGTAGAGTGGAAGAAGGAGTTATAATCTCCTTTTTTGCTGCAGTATTTAATTTTTGGAAAAATGGATTTGAATGAAAATGCTGTTGTGAGGAGTATGTAAAGGTCAACTTCTACTTTTTTCAAGGTGATTTAACCAAGAGGATTGCTGATGTTAATTTAAGCACTTCACAAAATTTTATTCCAGGATAGAACTTCTTTACAGTGACAAGCAAGTGGTTGTGGAATATCTGTACTAATATTTATAGACTTCTATTGCTTGTGAGCCCGTTGAAATCCAGTTAAGCATATTGAATTTAGTCTGTTGAGACAAAGGAAGTCATTCTGTCAGTCGGTTCTACAAGATCCAGACATATGTGCTTCTTCACCTTCTAAATCCTATGGATACACTTTTTCCCAGTTCTCATAAGATCTCAATGCATTACATTGCTTCTGTTTTCCCAGTTCACTCATGCCCTAATTTATCAATAATAAATCTTACGATATCATCAGAAATTCTGATCTGTTAGCAGTGGTTCTGCACTGTAAATCTCTGTGCCAAATGGCATTGGAAAAGAGAAGGTTTTCTTCAGAAGTAATTTTCTTCATATTATTTTTCAAAAACTTTTTTAAAAAGTAATGTTGATACAATATTTATGAACTTTGATTTAATTAAAACACTGAAATCTTATCTTAGATTTATCTGTTATATAGATAGCAGATATTTACTTGCCAAATATTTGTTTTTATTTCAAAATACTGGTCCAAAAAATGACTGGAGCTAGTGCAATCTGCCGAATGTCATATTAAAATTAGTGCATTCATAATAAAATTATCTCTCAAAGGATTATAGACACCTGACTTTTATGGATGCAGTTAATGGTATGCTGTTGGTAGGTTTTCTTTTTTTTTTTGTGAGCTGCTTCTCAGAGGTGTGACACCACCAGGGTGTGGGTCTTTTCAGGGCCTTGGAGGGCAGCTGGGGCACTGCTGGACTGGACTTTGGCCAACAGCACCCTAGTAGCCTCCAGGCTTCCCAATAGTGGAACTTGTGCCTGCCAAGGTGTATCTGCTCATGTGAACTGGACCTTTATTCTGGAACCTGATCAAATTTAGCAACTTGGAAACACATGCTGAAAGTTTTACTGTTGTTTCTCAGTATAACAAAGCCAAAAAGTTTCTAAGTTGCTGTATGGAAAAAAGAGACCCAGAAATATGTGACACACAAATAATTTCAGAGAACCCTCCAAATAAGGAAAAAATTACCTTTTACCTTGAACTTAGGGTTCCTTGAATGAACAAAAAGTATCAATTTTTTGTTTAATATTGCATTTTCTTTACAGAGTACTGTGTACTAATGTAGTCTGTCTACATATGTTTGACTTAGCCATCATACTGTCTCATTTTTATTATTCAAAACACAGCAAACCAAAATGAAGCTACTGACATACAGCTGTTCTTTGGTTTGGGTTTTGTTTTTTTCAAATTTTAAAAAAGCAGTAACAGCAATTAACATGCAGGTAATTACCTATTAAATGCAGAGGCAAAAGGGGTCATCATATTGTAACAAACAGACGTTTGAAGAAGTACTTGCCCAGTATTTTGGACCAAGATTGTTTCTTGATAATCTTTAAACAGACTTGCAAAAAAGATGTGGAGCATTTTGAAATTTAAAACACAACTTGCTTATAGTTCCGGAAATGTATACAAATTTCGCTCATTAAAAACCTCTTGAAACTCTCCTGCTGCTCTAATAAAGTGGGAGGGAAAATTCCCAGAAAAGAGAGGGAAGGAAGCCTTGACTGCAAAATAGTTACAAGTACAGTGTAACTTTGTTACAAGTTAAAAGTACAGACGTCTAACTTTGTCCATGAAGTTGTGGTGCAGCTTATAAGGGTATAATTATCAAAAAATATAAAAATAAATAGATATTTGTGATTACTAAAATTCCAGATATTCTATTACTTTACCATGAGATGGTGATGTTAAATCTGCTGTATCAGGATCATATAGCCACAACACCATTTGTTTGATTCTAGGCTAGATCAACATTCCCTTTGTTAAAATCTTCCTGAGAATGTACCCAGTGACATAAAAATAAAATATCTAGTTTTCTAAATACAACTAGTTAGAACTTTGTTAAGGCAGTTTTTGACTTCAAGCTGGAAAATACTCGGAGAAGAATCTGATAGTAGAGCACTTAGAGATTTTAAGTTGGTTTCCAAGGCCCTCTAGGACATTTCATACATATATATACTTTAAGGATTTGGAGCACATGGTTTCTTCCCTCTCATGGCTTCTGATGCAGTGTTATTTTATCTTTCTTAGTTTAGAATAACACCCCTTTACTTTTCCAAGAAACTTCTAGTAAAATAACATTCATCTTATTTTATATGCAGACAGGGAAAGGGGATGTGCCAAAGGAGAGGAGTCTGTCTAGAGGCATTCTGAACATCCGTCTGTGTTCACAGTGCTGAGCTGCTGACTGTTTTGGCTCAGATTAACTTGTACAATTAAGGATGAAAAGTTAATGTTGCAAAAGATTCACCCACACACATTTTTATCTGTGAGAAATTATTTGCTGGGGAGAAGTCTGTGCAAAAAAATGGACAGCTGCTAGATGCATAATTAGATATATTTGGCCAGAAACCTGTGCACATTCATTGTGTGTGTGAATATTTCAGTCCCTCACAGCTACCACCAAAACCTGGAAAGACCTAGAGGAGCTGCGAGCAGTTGCTTTACTTGGACCCAGAGAAACCTGAGCTTTTTATTCAGTGATTTTAAAATGATAAGCAAAGATAGGGCAGTGCTGCCAAGTACATGTGTTCTGGTCTGATTTACTTTCTGGATCTGCCAGCTGTGCTGACCTGAGTGGTGCCAGAACTCCAGGCAACCCTGCAGACTGGCTTTGTGCAGACGGGCAGTAGCAGGGGGAGCTCAGATTAATGAAATCTGTTCTTCTCTGACATCTTTTGAAGAAGTAATGGAGGCCCTGGTGACAGCATGGCTTGGCATCCATGTGGCAAACCAGAAATGATACATGATTTCAGCGAGTACTGAATGAATCTGTTCTGAGGGTTTTCTAGAAAGCCAGACAGTGACTCTGTCCAGTGCTAGTATGCTGGTGTTCTAGTTGCTATTATTGTATCTTATTCTATGTCTGTATCTCTGCTGATGTCTTTATGATTTTGATGGAAAAAGTTATGTTTAGCTTTTCTGGCTTTATGATTAGAGAGGGTTTGCTAAAATCTGAGTTCAAAATTCTGTGTTTGAAAATAGGGAATTTTCTGCATATCAACTCTTAAGCTGAATTTCCTCCTTTCTTCCCTGCCATCAGTACATTACTAACAGAGGATGATAAGAAAGATGTGGATGAGAGACAGAGGAGACCTGTAGACCCAGCTGCATCATTCATAATGCAATTCGTTGTAAATCCTTTGAGGCACAGGCATAAGGAGAAAAAAGATAGTAGCAATACAGATTATTTACTGATGTTACCAGGTTAATCATATTCATCTGCTGCCTCCAGAAGGCATTTTAAGGTTCTAATAATTGCCTTGCTTTAGTCCCTCTCCCAATTTTTTTACTCCAATATTAATGCATTTAGTCTGGATTAAGGAAGTTTTCTTTATGCTTTTTGTAATTGAAATTTATGTCTTGGTAAGTTCTTTCTCTAGTGTTCATATGCTGCTCCCACAGTGGAGATCAACATTGGTAGAGGTCAAAGTCAGACCCATCAGTGCAAGTTATAAATGGCTCAAGGACAGCTAGAAGTGTTTTGTTCATTTATGGTTCATCATTTTTATGTGATGTTTGTCCTGAATGATGTCTTTCCAGGAATATGTACGACACACAAAAAAAAACCAACCCAAAAACCTGCACACTGAGGTGCATTCCCATATTCACAGTTTCTTTGAAAACAAGAGAGAGATTTCTTGGTCAGTATATAGTGCACTGCACCATATATTTCTACACTTATCTTCCCAAAGCTATGATTTTGATTCATGTTGCCCTTGTATTAGCTGCAGGCTATGAGCTTTCATGTCATCCTTTCTGCATTTTTAATTGACCTTAGGTATCTCATGTTGTGATGGCTTTTCTTATGCTTGTCCTCCTGCTGCTCATATGTCCTTCCTCTCTTGCCTCACAACATAGTAGTGTTTTCTGCTTGCTTTCTTTAAATAGGCATGGGGAGATGGCCTATAAAGTTCTGTGCTGTTTTGTTAACCTCAGAAGTTTCTGCTCTTCGGGTATTTCCTGGCTGGTTAGTGTTTTGAGATGAAGAGATCTTGTTGAGTAGTAATTTAAATAAGCTTCTCTAGTTTGATTAACATTCACATACTGAAATCAGGCTTTTGCTTGTATATTTTTCCAGCTTCTTACTACACTTTGACATCTACTGCAATTTTTCACACTTTCTTCCCTCATCTGATGTTCTCTTTGTCCTTCTCAATGGCAGTCATCTTCGAACCAGATTCTGTAACTTCTACAATTGAATTTCTCCTCTTTGCTTAATCTATTTTTATTGTTCCACTCAATCACCATATCACTGTAAATTTTCTATTTCTTGCCTTTTGGAAAAGCTCATCTGAGTATCTTGACGTTGCAGATTTTCTAACCATTGATAGCTGTCCCAGTGGTGCTAACTTGGTCAGTTACAGAGTGAGTACATGATCAAATTTCTGTTTTGTGTGCATTAGTGTGTTTGTGTATTTGACCAAACTCTTCCAGCAAACCTGAGCTGACACATTTGGAAAAAGAAATTGTGAAATATGTTAAAAATACTGATTTTTAGTGGCTAGTACAAATGAAACTTATATTAATCTACACAATACTGACTAGTATTTTGGGATATATTTATGATTGTATGTTGGTCCATTTGTTTGTGACGTTGACTAAGTTATATAAAAAAATGATCATCCATGTGCATTGGTGCCTGATTTTTTTCACTCTCTTGCACTAATCAGACTACTTACACAAGCACAGCAGACATTTCACTGCTTTTGAGAACTGTGGGTCATTTCATAGATCTAATGCTATCTTAAAATTTCTCAACAAATTTGATGAAGGCTACCTGGTAACTTTTGATCGCTTGGAAAAGCTGTGCGTGGAAAAAAACAGTTTTGGGATCTTAGTTTTCCTTAAAGGATTTCTAAAAGAATTAAAGTGCCTAATTAAACTTGAGTGAGTAGTGTTCTTGCCAGAACAGTCGTGGCCTAAGCTTTGTGTAATGCTTGTTTACACCTGAGACCCATTCTTTGATGTCTTGCTTCCAGAGTGAATGAAGGCTGTGCACTAGTTGAAAACCCCTTTAACTTCTTAATTTTCAGGTCTGAATGCCAGCTTCTCACAGTGAGGTAGCATTACTGCTAGTTTTGAAAAATTGTGCTACTTTTTCAATAATTCTGACTTTTTCAACCAAAGTCATCTATGCTTGTGGAATCTTGACAAAAAGGAGTAAAGTAGAGCCTGAAATTCTGCAGATTGACTAAATTGGTACAAAAGATTCTATTCTAGTCATCCTTTTCAGTATGTGCTAAATTACAACACAAGACAGGAGGTACTGCCTCCTCTAGTAGTAAAAAATGGACTACTTGAAATATTGGTAAAAACTGGAAAGAGTCATTAAGGGAAGGAGTAGCAACTCACTGGATGCAGTCTTTCTTTTGGCACAGGTAACTAAAAAGCACTAGTTGGAACAGTTAATTTCATTCACCAAAGGAAATCAAATACTCTGATTAAATTTTTCTTTATACTCTTTGACAAAGCCATACTTATTCCAAAATTTATCAGCCTCTATGATGATATCCCAGTCTGGTTTTATTCAGAAACTGTGTTGTGCCTCAGGTTGTAGATACTGGAAAACAAAAGGCTTGCTTGTCTGTGTTAGACAGGCAGTCTTGTAATGCATGGTAGGTTTTGCTACCAGCTCTTAAAATTCTTCTAGCTCATTTTTTTCCCAGCACCAGATGGCAACATCTCTGTGGCATTCCACTGAAACCTGGTAAATTTCACATAGATTCTAGGGGATCAGTGCCTAAGTGGATTCTAACTGGTTGCAAATCTGGTTCACAGTTAAGATACTTATTACACAGCAAACATCACATGTGATTAATGTCATAGGCAATGGAAAATAAGTCATGCCTTCATACTTCATTTTGTCAGTAAGTGTAGTCTTTCAAAGTAGGTTTTAGTTTTGTAATAGAGATGTAATCAATCCAGGAAAACTTTTCAGATAATTGCTCCCATCTTGTAAGGTATCAGATAGGAAAATTTTTCTTTTAATCATATGAAGCGTCCGATTCTAGCCCAACGGGCGCTTCATCTCAGGTCACCCACCCTTGGCATCTTTGTGAGAGAGACACTCTGATTTGGTCGTCCAGAAACAGAACCTTTTAATAACGGGAAAATAACAAACTATAAGCCGTGCACCATACAAGAGAATGGACCGAAAAAGAGTGGGAAGGTCCAGGGTAACAGCATTCTTAAGCACGAACACGGGGGAGGTGTTTAGGGTGGAGAAAGTGGGGATAATCCAATGGGGGAAGGCGATTAGGAATATGGAAAATATTGCAGCAAAAGACAACCAATAACAACAATGAGAACTGAGAACTTTCTGGAAATGATTTCCCTAAACCAAATGAATTAATTAGGGGTGGGTACCAGGTCACCCTGATTGAGAGCTGACCCATGGTTTGGAGTTGAGATTCCCACCCCTATCTGCAGAGCAGACCACTACAATCATATTAATTAAATGTGGATGCAGCAGTTTCTGCTGATTACATATCATTACTCTGGCATTATTTGATTATGCTTTTTGTGTAAATAATCTTGGTATGTTTTGTCCCTTAAAATGTAATTGAAAAGTTTTTTTTCTGAAGGTATGACTTCATATGCTGAAGCTTGTTGCTGGAATCATCATGAGCTGTGTACTGAAGTGTCTCCCTGTTGCTTCCTTTAACAGGTGCTATAAGAGATCAAATATTAAATTTTAAAAGGGCATTAGAATAAAATGGTGTTATGAAACTTAGGACTTTCAGCTGTGCTTTTTAGACTTCTATTGCATTTGAAATTTTGAGTGAGATATCAATGGCCAGAAGATTTTTTTTTTGTCTTCCTTTTCTTTTTTTTGCTTTAGAGCAAATTATGATAAGGTTACAAACTAAAATGATGGGGTGTTAGCCCTTTCAATTCTCCATTTATTTTCCAGTGCTTCTGGTTTTATAATAAAGCAGTGACCAAGCTACTTTGACTGCAAATGTCCAGCATTTTTGAGCTGTATATCCTCAAACCTTCCTGGAAGTCTTCTGCTACATGTTGCCCCAAATAATGATAGAGAGAAACAGCAGTTTTTGCTAAGGTGTATATATTTTCTGGTTTTGTTTCAATGTACTGCAAAACATTGTCTCCTACTGGCTCCACTGATGCCTACATGAATTTAAAGGACTCTTTGGAAGTCCTCTATCCTGGACATTGCAGAATGATCAATTGGAACTCCATACTTTACCATGCTTTAAATACTTTTTCAGCACAGAAATATATTAAACAGATGCTGTGTTTGGCAAAACAATCCCCTTATTGCTCTTCACTCCATAATCTGAGGTTGATTCTTTCATTACTTGATCATCTGTAGTGAAACGTGCATGCAAAGCAGAAAAGGAACATGTTTGTTTATAACTGCAGTTTTCTATATATAGTTTCTCATTGTGTCTTCTTTCTGTGTCTTATAACGTGTAAAGCAGCAAATGACAAAAGCAAAGCTTATTGGATAAATTTAGAATGGTGGCTGAAGAAAATTGAGACCCATGTGCATCTTTACCTCTTGTTTTTATTCAGCCATTCAACAGAGAAGATTATCCCACTGTACTTTAGTCAGTGTTGGTGAGGCCTCACCTGGAGCACTGAGAGCAGTTCTGGGCCACACAGGGTAAGAAGGATGTGAAGGCACTGGGATGCTGGTAGAAGGGCTGTCCTGTGAGGGGTAGCTGAGAAGTCTGGGTTTGTCCAGTTTGGAGAAAAGGAGGCTGAGGTGTGATGTCACGGCTCTGTGCAGCTTCCTGGGGAGGGAAGGTGAAGAGGAAGGTGGTGATCTGTCTCTTCTCCCTGGGATTCCATCATCCAGAGCATTAGTAAAGATGTGAAACAGGACCCAGTATTGGCCCATGGAGTACACTGCTGAGACTTTGTGCCAATTACTGTCCCTCCCTCTACGTGGTGCTTCTGTCACTATTCAGTCCATTCCACTGTCTGCTCATCCAGCTTGTGCTTCACCAGCCTCTCTATGAGGATCTTACAGAAAGCAGCGTTGAAACCCTTAGAGAAGTCAAGGGTAGACAATATCCACTGCTTTCTCTTCCTCCACCAAGCCAGTCATTTCGTCATAGACAGCGATAAAGTTGATCAAGCATGACTTGCCACTATGAATCTATGCTAACTATTCTTGATGATCTTACTGTCCTTCCTACGCCTGCTGACAGTTTCCAGAATTAGCTGATGCATTGTCTTCTCATGGATCTAGGTGAGGTTGACCATCCTGCAGTTCCCTGGATCACCTTTCCTGTCCTTCTATAAGATAGTGGTATTTGTTTTTCCTTAGTTCTCAGGCAGTTGCTATGCATTTTCAGAAGTTACTGAGAGTGGCTTTGCAGTGCCATTTGCCAGCTCGCTGAGGACTCAAGTGCATCCTGTCAACACCTCTGTATTTGTTTGTGTTTAGTTTGTTTTAGTACCCTTAAGTAGCCTTGTGATAGTTTCAGCTCAAAACTGGGTGGAAACACCCAGTTACATGTAGTGGCCTAGGTTCACCAATTTGAGATTTCCTGGCCGATGCACCAATTAATGTGGTGGGTCTATTTTCTGCTGTGAGAAATTAGGAGAAAAGCAAATCAGGCTCAAACTTTGAAAGGTAAAATTTTATTAACAGAACTAAAAGAAAAGTAATAATAATCAGAATAAAACCTTCAGAAAACTTCTCCTCCGACCACACTTTCTTTTCTTTCCCAATGACAATGTACAGAAACAACACCCAGAATTCTCAGTCAGTTTTCCACCTCTAGAACAGTCTTTCTTCAGTTTGTTTAGAGAGAGTAGTCTCTCTTGTCACCTTATGGAGAATTCTCCACAGGAAGAGATTTCCACGAATAGCAGCCGCCTGGGGATCTGCATGCATGAAGTTCCTCCCATCTTTCACAACTTTCCCACAGCTGTGTTTATAGGCCATGTCAATTTATGGGATACTATTTTAAGGATGAGCTGTTCAAAAGCAAAGGTTCTCTTCATCTATCTCTAAGATCATCTTCATTTCAGGGAACAGAGATTATTCTTCTCTCAGGGCAAAGGGTCTTCATCACTCTTATTTCTCTCGATTCAAGTTTCTCATGGGATCACAGTAATGTCAACATCTACTCGTTCAGCATGGATACCTTTGCTCAGGTCTACAATTTGAACTCTCTATCCCACCATATTTCAATGAGTTACAGTGTTATTTCAGTTTATCATAGTCTATCACCACAGTTTACAAGAGAATTACAGCCTAAAATTAAGACATCTCCTCATTCACCCTTCATCTGGAGCTCCTATTCCTACTTCTCTTGTAGAGAAGATTAATGCAGAATTGCTGGTTTTCTTCTGCTCCTTAAAGAATGTTAAACACTTATCATAGGATTTAACCAAGCATACTTTATTCCATTTCTTTGGTAGAAGAAGCAGTATTCTGCTTTCAGCAAGAATACTGGGAGCCAATAGCTTTGTCTGCTGCATATGAAGAGTTGAATTTCCTGAGATAGATTTATTGAAATTTTGTATCAATGTTTGTGTGTATGAGACATCTTTGTTTTGTCTACTTTGTTTAGGGACTCTCATTTTATGTTCTCAGGTATCTCCACTTATTTTTATAGATCATAGGAAATTGTGTGGGAGCTTGTTTGAAATGTATAATGGTGTCAGAAAACTTTGTATTTCTTCCTTTGAAGACTTTTCTATTTTCCTCCGTAGCCAGACAGAATTTTAGTCTCCCAGGTCAAAAACTTCCAGGAGTATGTAGCCATTTTACAGAAAGTGAGCAGGAAGGGCAATACTTTTGATTTTTTTTTTTTTTTTTTGATTTTCAGAGCTTGATTCTTATTCACGTAGTGAGAAGTCCTTTAAAGTTTGGGTTTTTTTAACCCCATCAGAGGGGTTCATTTTCTCTAGAGACATATGTGGGAATTTAGCTTGGATGGTTTTGGCTAGTTATTCTTTTATTGTTTATGTGTTTCTCCATTCCATACAAACAGTTCAATGAATAAAAGGGTTTGGGCTTTTTTTGTTTTATTGTTTTGTTTTTTCTCCCCTGAGATATCAACCAATATAATAGACTTCTGTAGCTGGAACACTTTCTTAAATGAGCTACATTTGTGGGGAAGAAGTAGTTATGGTTCTTAAAAATGGTGATCTTTCTAAAGTTGTACTGGCTAGATTTTCTGTTGTCAGCAAGTGGAATATTGTTTTCATTTCTTTGTCTTTTAAATATTGTTCAGGGAATTATGTAGAGCATATTGATACATGCAGAAAGATTTAGAATTTTTTATTCTTTAGTGTGCCACACTTATGTGGAATAGATGAGATTAGGAAAGATGCTTGCCTTTGAGAATGATGGAGATTAGTGCCTGAATGTTTGCACCTCCTGAAATTTATTTTCATATTATATTTTCATACCAAGCCAGTTATTTAGCAAAGATGTTGTTACAGAATAATTTTTTAGGACAGAAAAGACACTTTCCGTTGTTTTGTTATTACAGTTTTAACACAGCCTATATTTATGTATGCTATTTTACTGCCAAAATTCTAAAGGTATTTTTGGACAAGAGACACCATTCAATAATTCATTGCCCACTGAGTCATTGATGTTTACTACATAAAGATCTTACAGTTCTGCTAACAAACCATAAACTCTTACGTGGCTTCACAATTGTTTTCAGTAGATGATCTGCTTAAGGGGAAATAACGTATAGCAAATGTGTATTGGGAACAAGATGCCTCTTCTTCTTGAAGTATTTAGGCTTCGTAACAAAAGCCACTCCTTTACTCCATTGTCAGCAAGGTAGAAAGGACTTAGTGGGTACCCACAGAACCCACAGTATTAAATACAAACCTCATACTGTCACACAGATAGAAAGACTTGGATCTGTACACTTGCCCTATTCCTATAAGTATTTTTCTCACATTAAGCTGAGATGATATAGATAATGAACTTTGGTATTAGTGAACAAGAAACAAAATAATAAACTTTCTCATACAAAACCAGAAACAGATGCTCTTTTCTTAGAGGAGAGAATAAGTAAACCTCTTTTGTCAAGTCAAACCATACTGTACCATATCACTAAATGATTTGTCAGAGCTTTTGCCTCTCCTTCTTTGAATGTCCCCACATTTTAGAGTAGCAAATAGTATTACACTTGAGATTGCTCTTAAAGTTTAGAGTATCATATATATTTGCTTTAAAATTACAGTTTGGGCAAAGCATCACCTGTATCAGCTGAGGACTTAGGTGGTTCAGAATGGATAAAATGAATAGAACTAGGTGAAAGAATTAAATTATGGTGTTGCTGTTCGACAAGAAATGAACACACACACACAAACAAGACAACTCACTTCACAGAGAAAGGAGGAAAAAGAAGGAAGTTTATTGTGTGACCTTGATATATATATATATCATTGCAAAGGTGACCAGGGATTGGAGAATGAAGTTCAACCTCTCTAACCCCACAGGTCAAACCAAAAATCCATCAAATCTCCCTTCCTCTAGAGAGAAATGCAAAACAATTATTTACATTAAAATGCATGAGAATTTGACTCCAAGAATTTCAAACATCAGAAGGCTATGAGAAACATGCAAAAACAGGGCAACAGTATGGAATGACAGAATGCACTAAATTAGTATTTTATGTAGTTAATGCTTTATAAAGCATGCTTTGCAGAGATAAACCATAATGGACTAATAGATGTGGTTAGGTTCAAATGGCAGATTTAGTATTCTAGAAATTAGGTGGAGTTAAAGCACTAAATTTTCTGTACTGAACTATTACTAAAAAGTAAGTGCACCCAAAATGTTATTTGTTCTCTTCTACATGTTCTACTAAGTTATTGATGAAGATTATTATGGATTTTTAATTTACAGGCGTTATAGTTGCCTCCATTTTCTGTTCTCCATATCTGCTAGATGTGAGTTCTTAAGTTTGTTTTTTTTACCCCATACTGGAAATGAGATGTAAAAAGCAATAACCTTATTTGTGTATTTATGATTAATTTTCTAAGTTCCAGTAATGAGATGCTCTGGTCTCCTGTAATGCATTGCCATGTCATATTCAAGGTGTTTAAACTCAGTCCAGTAAAATATTTCCTGATCAGCAAAACAAGCAAGCCTTAATGAAAATGCAGTAACTTAAAGTCAAGTACTTAATTCAGTATTTTGTTGAGAAAGAATATACTTTAACATTTTGCTTGCCTGATTTTTTCCCCAGCAATATTTTTATAAATGCACAATGCTCGGTGTTACTGCTTTTACTTTCTGAAGTATTTGATCCATACTTATTCAATTAATGTCTATATTTCTTGATTTTTTTTTTGCAATTTCAGTAATTTCCTAGCTAGTATCTTCTGATCTAATTTTAAGCTCCCTGTACTCTTCCCACAGCCTTTTTTTTCTCGTGAGTGTCTGTGCCTGTATGAGCAGTGTTCAGCAACTTACCAGTGCTTTCAGATGTAGTGAACTCCGTCAAAATCACAGCAGATCCTGATCCTCTAGTTTGTAGTTCTGTTACAGTTGTGTACTGGCCATTCCCTAGTATTGCTTTTTAAAATTTCATACCTTTTACAAAACCACTGTATATATAAGAATAATTTAAAAATATTTCTGTCAAACATATATTTAAAATTGCAGAATTTTGAATCTAACAGGTTTTTTTCATTTTACAGCCATAAAATTATTTCTTTGTCTCATCAGTCAAATATTTAGTGATGTGTGTCCTTCAAGAGCAGTGAAATTCAGTTATGAGAAATGATGATTTATGGATAATTTTCATAAATCTTCATACTTAATTTATGATAATTTTAAAATCAAATAAAACATATGGAACTTAATGCGAAGAAATAATTCACTTGCTTTTCACTAACAAGTGAAAAATACCTTTAAAGGAATCAGATTTTAAATGTTGAAATGCCACAAAATATTTAAAGGGCGCAATAAATGGATAAGCAATTTTACAGTTTCTAAGAGGTGGGAAAGGCAAAAATTAATAAATTTGTAATTACGTCATGAAATGCTGGCTCTTCTGTGAGATTTATCATTTAATATTTGCTATATTGGGAATCATCAGAAAATCAATTAACTGGCCTTTTAGTTTATGGAAATAATTTATTTCAATGCAGATTCTTCCTGAAAAAGCAAAATACAGCTTTGATTGCAACATCAGCTAATAGGCATGGGTGAATGAAGTAAGATACTCTGTAATAACAGTACATCTTAAGTATTTGTGTAACACTGGCTCAAATTTAGGGTCATTGGTTTTGTATCACTACAATAAAGTATGGTTTTTTAGGCTATTTTGAGTCTTCATATAATAATTACACATAGCTTTTCGTAGGTAAGCTCAGTATATCTTTGCCAATAAACAAATATATACACACTAAACATTTGGTATATATATAATGTATTTTTAAAAATATATATAATGAATTTGGAATTGAAACATGTCTGTGCAGTTTTGAAGTATCTACAGGTAGCTTTTTTCCTTTCGATGAACAGTTCTTGTCTTTAAAAAGAATTTTAAAATAGAGTTTTGGAACAATGTTTGCTTAAGAGTAAGTCCAACATGTTAGCATAGATTTAAGCAAACTTTTGAATACTTTTTAGTCAAATCTACGAACAAGTAAAGACTTCAGAATTTTTAATGATCAAATATATGCATTTTAGATGTAGTTCAGGTGATACAATATTCTGAGAAAGAAATTGAGTTATAAGGTGATTTTATTCTGACTTAGTGCTATAGTTTCTTGTGAAAAGCATTATAATACTATTACATTATCTGAAATTTTCATGGTTTTATTTTCATTGATATGTATTAATTGCTTAAAGCAAGTAACTGAAATTATTTTTAAAATCCTGTAGAATCAACAATGAAGGACATCATAACTTCTATTTTTCACTTTGGCCAGTTGAAAACTAAGCTATTCTTTAATTAGGTTTTAGTCCCTTAAGTTTTTTGGGCTTTTTGTTTGTCTGAAAATCACTGTTTGTACATAATTGTTTATATATATAAATTCTCCAGTTCTCACTAGTGCAAAACAAGTCATTCTGTAAGAAGTGTTACTGAATTTCAAGCAGTTTTTGCTGCTCAAATGGTTCTGTTGAAAATGGAAAAACTTCAGATTAGTGATTTGAGGTTGCTTTTGTTGTCAAAGCTGGAAACATAGTGCTAGTGTGTAAATTGTCACCTGACTGTATATGCAGTATGAAAAAAACACCTGTTCTAATAAACAATTGGAGAAGAATGATATTACAGTTATTAAACTGTTAGCCAAGGTTTCAATTTTTTATTTTCATTCTTAAGGGAGAAATCATGTCAATGTTGAACATGTCCAATTTCCGTGTTTTCTCTGAGTTTTGACTCTCTGGTTGGCAGCACCTTTTGAAGAATAGAGCCAGTATAATTTCTGTAATTAAACCTGTTGCTTGAGTTTTGATTCTGCCTTTCTTAATCGTAGAAGTTGTGCTTCATTTTAAAATGCAAGGAAACTATGTCTGTGGTTTTTGTTCTATCAGCATCAACTTCTTCGTGCCTCTTCTGCCTGTGTTACTCATGCGTAGGATTTTGGGAGTGAGGGCAGAAGGCAGTAGACTGTGATAATGCTGTTGAGCCATCAATAAGCTGCCTTGTAATTGCAAGCCTGTAGCTTCTGTGTGCCTAACAGAGCACTGAGTGCAGATCAGGGACTGTGATGCAAAAAGGAATGTAAAAAACTTCAAATATTTTGAACTTTGTTTTACGATTCAGAGGCAAATCTTAGGGGATAAGGCAATAGCCTATAAATCAAACAATAAGGTACAAATCATGTCAGTTATATAAATTTATTTTTGTGCATTTATTTTGCCAGCAAATTAATTAAATGCCACTTGTTCTTCACAGGACATAAAGATGCATCCAGGAAACCTAACAGTAATCACATTGCACATATTCAAATACTAAATAAGGTGTGCTATGTTCTGTTCTGTTTTCCATTTTCTGATAGGTGTATGAGATTCAGTTATACCAATTTGATGGCTCATTTGGGCTGTGTTTACTCAGTAGAAGTTTCGAGTAATGAAAACTATAACATTGCTTACTTGCAAATAATGGATTTGGAGATTTTTTGGCATCTTCAAATGTGGTACAGAACAATAATCTCACTGCCCTTTCCTCTAGTATCCTAAAAGCCTACAAAATTAAGCAAGGTCATAATGAAAAGTAAGTGAATAGCAACATCCAGTCTTTTTTTTTTTTTTTTTTTTTCACTGTGAGTTCTGATTTTTTTTCTATAATTTGATCAAGTATGTTTGTTAAATATAAAAATGGAAGCATTATTAATTAGCTGAAAGCTGAATAATTAAAATTTAAGAAGTCCATAATATGATAAATGAATTACTGCCTTTATCTATTTGTATGTGCTTATCCTTATCCTCTAAAAAATGAATTTTTTTTGTGAAATTAGTATTTTCTAAGTTCTGTGTAACTTAGTGCTTGCTTTAAATAGTGGATTAAAGAAGCATACAGCTTTTCTTTCGTAGTACGTTTGCATGTTGCCCAAATTTAAACATGTAAATTAACATGTGATGTATTTAATGAAACTTTCCTTTCTGAAAGCTGAACTAGACAATCTGCTTTTTGAGTCGTAATATTGAATAATTGTAGAATTCTTTCCTCATTGTCTTACTGTCATGCCTTTTCTCAAGGGAGTAGAATAAATGAAGAAATAGTTGACATTTCATTAGCAGATCTTATACATAAAATGTTATAAAATAGTACATAGATTTCTGATCTGGAGTTTTAAGCATTGAATCCTCTTTCCCATTTCTGATTTAGAGAATGTCCAGAATCCAATCTGTAAGACAGAATACCTGCAGTTACATTTCAGAGGCCTTTCCAGAAAGGGAATGCTGAAGATCTGTGGCTTTGAATGAAGATAAATTATGGACATTTCAGGTTGACAGATTTAGATATCCCAAACTTACAGAAACCACTCAGCTTCCTCAAATTTGCCTTAGTAGTCTTCTCATTTTTCAAATCTTACACTTGAGCACAATCAGATCTGAATGTACTGATTTTACTAAAGACAGCTTCAAACCTCCCTGAATTATATTTGTTTGATGCTGTAGAAGTAATTTTTATGTTTAGACTAAAATGAAGAATTTTGTTGGAAAAGTGAATGTTTGTACATTCCAAATAATTGGTAGAATATGCTCCCATTTTTATTTGAGCTGTGAGCAGACTCTGTTTCTAGTTTACCAGTGACACTTCTAAGGTCCATTTCTAGTTTCTGTCTGATAAATGTAATTTCAAAATTTACAGGTTAGTCATATTGCTGTTCAGGGCACTGTGTGGGATCTTTATTATTCCATTTCTCCGGGAAGTAACCCAGAAATAATCTTCTGTGCACTTTTAGGCTGAGCTGAGAAGTTGTTAGTATGGGTGTTAACCTATATCCCTTTCAAATGCCAGGAATGTTTCTGGAAGAAAAAAAAGAAAGAAACTGTCAATCATCTTTAGATCAAACAAAACTGTAGTTTCTAATGGTTATGTACTTTCTGTTTTCTTTCACTTTGTCCAGATATGGGTTTTCGTTTCCTTTCTGTACTGTAGGGCAAGTTAAAAGTCAATTTATTTTCCAATTCACCAATTATTTCTCCACTTTCTGCTGCATGTGTCTGCAGTTCAAGAGAAAATTAACTTTATGTAGTTCAAAATTCACTTTGTCAATTGAAAGAGTTAACTAGAAACAATAATACGTTTAGTTATAGACTCTGCATTTGCTACTTGAGTCTAATACAGAAATCTATGGAGTTGGTTTTATAGTGGTCTGAATTCTGTAGTAAAAATAAAATTTGTAATTTAAAAAAAGTAATCTGCAGTACATTTATGTGCTGAATAGCTGTGATTTTGCAGTGAGACTTCTAATCTACCTCAGAATAAATTTGAAGAACCTGCCTTCTAACAAAATTATGCTGTATGAGTGCAGAAGGAGAAGTGATTATCTAAGGTTGTGAGAACAGATCTGACTTTCATTTCTACAATTCTTCCAGAACATTTTCTGCAGTGCTTCTGTTATCCCCTGAAGTTAATAACTTAACAGTGTAAGAGATAATTGAGAAAAACAGTCAGGTAATGAATATAGTTCTTTTACTGTAAATTTCAAGTATGACTCACTATTGTGTTCAGTGGTTCTGCAGTCATAGAATTCCTTGTGGAAAAAGTCAGTCTTCCTGTGTTGCTGCCTAGATCATAGAAAAAACACTGAATTTATCTAAAGAAACATAAATCTTTACTATGCGTAGCTGTTGAACTCTGGGCTAACGTCATGAAGTGGAGGAATTTGAATGTTTAGGAACTAATCTTACAAGAAACAGTAATACTTCACGAAATAAATACACATTTACATAATGTATATGTTTTGTACTGTCCAGAGCATTACTGAGTAAGTGGCTAAGGCTCAGAAGTCATACAGATACATTTATATTGTTGTATGCCTCGAGTATTTTGCAGTTGCATAGGAAATGTTGCTAGACTTTGTTGCTTTAAGCAAAACTATAACTGCCTTTCAATGCTCATTGTGTAAATTCTTACGGTTGAATAATTATCCAGACTAATTAAGAATTTGTGTTTATAGGGGTTTTTTACATACTGAAAAATGTTGGTCATATTTAGAGAATTTTGCATCTCATAACTGCCTTCTAAAGTCCACCTTTCAGACCTCAAATTTTCTGAATTCTTGCCATGAACTTCTTCCCATTTTGGTGAATAAGCTTGTGACTCAGTTATGGTGCCTGTGTTTTATAATAGATGAAGTTACAATAGGAGAGAACTGAGATTAAAGTTCTGTGAAGGTGAAGAACTGTAAAGAAATTCAGACAATCAGAACAATCAGAACATCAGAAATTGTTCTGACATATTTATTTAATTGCAGTAAAACAAAGTTTGCAGTGTTGGATCAGTACAATGAATATTATGGGGGGAGGAGGGGAATTTAAACTCAAAACATTCTTCTTGGTCACACAAAGGGACCTTTTTTGTAGGCTTTAAATATTATCTTATTTACTTACTTGTGAACAAAAAATTACTGTAAATAGTTCTTTAGGGAATTTTATATTGAAAGCAAAGCTTCTTTCTCTAAAAGTGAATGGGGTTTTTTTAACAGTGTTTTGGAATCATAAATTTATAAATAGCATTTGCAGTGTTTAAACTCATAATTTAAAGTATTGCGGAGTTCAAAAAGATAATTGGTTGCACTGTAATAAAAAGAAGTAATCTCAGTGATGGCAATCCACGTATGTCATGGAAAAATGTGTCTGACATCTTCAACTAGGAATGAAGAAAAATACTTTATGTGAAATTTTTCTTTTCATAGAATCACTTTAGAAGTGTTACTGATACCACTGCATTTTACTCATATTTTTCCTAACCATCTACCAGGTTTTTAATTTCTCAAGCTTTGTAGAAGATTCAAACTATCACCAATGAGTATATAATTAATTTCTTGCTTAAATATTTATAGAGGTACTTATAATATGTTTATGCAGGATGACTGCTAATGAATAGTTACAGATTTACGGTACAATACTGTAAATTGCTTACAAAACCATTTATTCTGAGTATTTATTCTATTTTACTCACCATTTCAGGTAAATGGGCTGCCTATATGATTGTTTAAAAGTAATGCTAGCATACTGAGTCTTTTGTGCATTCCACTTTATCTAATAATCTGTTCTTTGTTATTGAGAACAAATGGAAATGGAAATGCTAATTTTAGGAGTATTGTGTGTTGCCCAGTGATTCTGATTTCTTGTTTATTTAAATTACAGCAAACAGTTCAGCTGGGTTAGCTCTTAGAATATTTCAATTACATCTAAAATAGAATGAAATATAAGAGGCTGGATTGCTTTTTCCATGGTACTTGCTCTTTTTCAGTGTGACTTCTCTATGCCCTGTGATATTCAAAATTGAGACATCCTCAGAATTTAGGATTTGAAAGCTTGCTGAACATTATTACAGTATGTTTGTCCTTTTGAATTACAGGTTGCTTTGCATAGTCTCTTACTAATCAAAATGCAGCAGGAGTATAGCACTTGTAAAAAGCCATGAAAATAATCCTGCAAGAAGTTTCAAGTTTTTAGATTGTCTTTTAAGGTATTAAAGCAGGGTAGCATGTACTGTTAGTTGTTTAAGAGCAGTGCAAGTTGTGTTTGTGGCTTTAGCTAAATTGCAAGATGCATTTTGTGTTCAAACTAAAATGCTTTTCGCCACCTTATGTTAGGGTGTTATATTTGCATCTTTTTTACTGTGTCAAAGAACAACTGGCATTCTGTTGTACTTTGTTATAGAACAGAGCAGCAGTTCTGAGAAACAACACAAGCCTTTTGCACTTGAATTATTTAGATCATATTTCTCTAACGTATAAGTCAAAAATAATTGCTGTGAAGCAATAAGTGGAAAAATTCAGCTGTTCATGGTTTTAGTTGTAGTCAAAGGTGGTGATTAGCTGTCTATACTTATTTTTTCTTTCGATGTACGTGTTAAAATATTGGCATCACAGGATCCTTTATCTTGGAAAAGACCTTCAAGATCACTGAATCCAACTGTAAAGTCCTTCATTAAACCATGTCCACAAGTGCCACATCTGTATGTCTTTTGAATACCTCTGTGAATGGTGACCCCACCACTTTGCTGTGCAGCTGTTCCAATGCCTGATCAACCGTTCCCATGAAGAAATTTTCCCTAATACCCAATCTAAACCTTGCCTGATGCAACTCAGGACCATTTCCTCTTGTCCTGTTACTTGCTCTTATCCTGTATGGGAGCAAAACCCAACCCCTATACCTGCCTATAACTCCTGTCAGAGAATTATAGAGATGATAAGGTCTCCCTTGAGCCTCCTTTTCTACAGGCTGAACACCCCCAGCTCCCTCAGCTGCTCCTTATCTGTCTTGAGCTCCAGACCTTTCCCCAGCCCTGCTGCCCTTCTCTGGACATGCTCCAGCTCCTAAATGTCCTTCTTGAATTAAGGGGCCCAGAGCAGTAAGATGTGGCCTCACCAGTGCCATGGCAGGTCATTGCCTGTGCTGACCTCACAGGATACCCTTGTGCTTCTTGGCCACCTGGGCACAGCTGGCTCATGTTCAGCTGCTGTTGACCAGCACCCCCAGGTCCTTTTTCACCAGGCACCTCTCCAGACACTCTGCCCCAGCCTGTAATGCTGTGTGGGTTTGTAACCATGTGTTACTGTTCTTATTCCTGTGATAATGCTGCAAGGTGACAATTACTCCTCTGGGAAGGAAAAAAACCCAAATTTTAAAAGACTCAGTTTGTCAATACACTTCAAGAACTGGAACATAGCTTTTAACATAATTTAAATTTTCAGGCTTCCTTTTTAAGAATCATTCTTTTCTTCAAATGTCAGTGCAATTTGTTTAGGTTATTAAATATGTTCTTAACTTCTGCTTTATTGTATTTTCTTCAAAAAGATTAAATCATCCATATTTATGCATAGAGTTAACACAGTTAAGAACTCCTAAAATCATGTTTGATTTCAGGATAGTGCAAGGGATTCCCATCTTGTTTTCATGAAAAAGACAGCATATCTTAGCTGACCCTCAGTATAGGATACAGAAGAGCTTTCTCTTCCTTACCAGAATAATTTGAAGTTTTGGAAAAAAAAGCTATAGCAGGGAGGGCAATGTTTCATCACTTTATTCCTGTACAGAAATTGTAGAATACAGAGGCAGTCTATGTGCTGTATTAATAAATATTTTTTATAATTATTTTACACCTATGTTTTGTATATTTTGGTCATATATCAGTACAGATGAATGACAGAAGGCTTACAAAGTGAGAAGTAGAATAAATAAGAAGTAGTAGTAACAAATTACCAGAAGTCAGGAAGATTTTAATACCAGTACTTATTAAATTGATTGAAAATATATAAAGGGACATGTAATGGTATAACCCATTGTGCATGCCTGCTATAATGATACTTAAAAATATCATCTTATTTCTCTGTTAAAAAAAAGTCATAGCAAGTCATGAGATTGCAAGCCTGGTCACACTTATTAATGATGATAAATTTTTATTTTTAATTAGAATAACTCTTCTGAGTCTAAATCTTTTACCATTAGGCTTTTTGAAACCCATGAGATAAAAAGGAAGAGTTCTTTCAGGATATTATTTACATGATTTTAATTAATGAGTATAATCTCCATGGTCATTTTTGAAAAAGAGCGCTTAATCCCTTAACCAGTTTTCATTATTTGCATTATGCTAAAACATGTAAGCCCTGAAGGCTTATTATCTCTGATTTTTTCTAAATGAAACTTATTTTTAGAGAGCTGTATTTTGTTTCTGCTCCAAGTCCCATTTCCTATCATAACACCTGTTTCTCATGCAGGGAGAACTGATTGGTAGAAAAGTAAAGTTTGCTTGCTTTTGCCAAGATGGAACATAGCCCTTGGCAAGGGCCTTTGAAAACAGTTTTTCATGCAGATACCGTATATAAGCACTATTGCTGTTGCCAAGATCCTCTGACTAATGAAGGGTCAGAGCAAGTGTATTCTTTCTCATTGCTGGCGGCACGTATATGTAGCATTTCTTCTGAGAAAAGGCACTCCAGTGTTTCAAACAGAAGCTAGAAATTTAACCTTCTAGGAGGAAGGTCACTGTTAGTTTTTATTGATAGCAGAGGAGAAAGTGACTGTATAGGAATATGAAACATAAGCTCTGTGGCAAACTGAAACTCTTTAAAATACTGAGTTTTCAAATGTTTTTTAACAAAAATTAGTTCTAAAACTTTGATGTTTGTAAAGTTACTTCTTTGAATCTCAAAGCAGGATTATGTTTAGTGTTCCATATTGATGATTTGGGGAACCTATTTTTAACTAGAAGGGATTAGCATATAGACTGAATTTAAAGGTCAGAACTTCAGGTGCTTACTTACAGATTAATTTTTTCTGTTTCCCACTGAATGGAAAAATGTGTAGCAAAAAAGATCAAGTGTTGCTCTTAGCATCAGTCGAGTTTAGAAACCCTTTAAAATTCCATTTGTTTTTCAAATGTGTACCGCAGATAATCTTTTCTGTGACAAAGAATTAATGCTCAGGTATCTTCAGTTCAGATTTTTAAATAAAAGCTTGTGGTAAAACTTACTTTAACTGGATAGGCTATAATCTACTTAGAAGCCAAGAATTTCTAATGTAAAATTTGAATTAAATATTGTGTCTCACAGCTACAGTAATATGAAGTATATTTTCTAGCAACAAGTGAGGAAATTAAAACAAGGTGAGGTAAGTTACTTCAGGTAATTCAGTAGCTACTCCGTGGGTATCCTCAGAGAGCTAATGAAAGATTTTAACTGCCGGAAAGTTCTTGGAGAACTTCCTTTATGTATTGTCAATCTTAAGGACTGTAGTAGTCCGTCATATGCACCAGTCATCCTGAGGTCAGTAGTGAACTTAGCAGCAGCACTCACAATGATTAAAATTCACTGCATATTAAGAGCAACTTCTTTTATAACTGTTTTCACAGACTGTTCACTAATTTCCAGGAAAAACCTCTATGTCTTGTGTCTCAGATTACACTGGACTTGTTGCAGAAGACTTATTTCTCTGTTTTTGTGAGCACTGTGTGTCAGATATAAGACATACAAGTTTGTTTTCATTGTCCCAAGTATGCATGTCTGTACTTCATCTTGATAGAGCTTATTTTTATTCTAATAGCTTCCAATTTTTTGTAATAGCAAATACATTTTTAAATTAAGCAAATCATCCCTGTCATGTATCTTAGCCTTAAACAACAACTATGCAAATAAATAAATGCAACCCTTGTTAAGGAGCGGCAGGTTACTGGGTTTTGATTCTAGCTATTATTTGTTCTTTCAAGCAAGGAATATCTTTCCTGGTTAAAAACTTTATCTGATTAATAAATACCTGTTTAAAGCTGCTATATAGCACAATCATGGACTGTTGTATTTAATACTTCATTGTACTTGTTCGCTGGTTTGAAACCTCTTTCTTCTTCATTAACTTGACACGTACATGCCACTGGACTGGTTTGGGCTGGAATAGAGTTAATTGTTTTTACAGCAGCTGTTATGGGGCTATGATTTCTATACATTCAATGATTAAAATTTGTGCTGAAGACAGTGTTGATATTAGTTATTAATAAGGAGTGCTTACATAGAGTCAAGGCCTTTTTTGCCTCTTATGTTTGCAGCACAAATCCAAAACAGTACCCTGATACTTACTATGCAGAAAATTAACTCTATCACATCCAAAACCAACACACACGGTTAAGAGTGTCTGAAGTAATTTTTAAGCGTTCTTTGTGTGCTCATAATGATCTTTCTAATTAAATTGACTTGGCTTTTGACTAGCAGGACGATTAGTTCATCCTTTCATGTTTTTTTTCAGATAGAATTTACTATTTTCAAAATGAATACACTTCCTTTCTCTCTCAGTGCAGCAGACATGAAGTGCTTGCTTAAAGGGAGGAATTTATATACTATTTTACAGTGAGGCATATATATCCTATTGTTTGTAAAAAAAATAAACTGTTGAATTTTCAGCTCAGTATCAGTGTCTTGGCTTTTGATTTTAATTGGATGTTTACTCTTGGGCATAAGGCCAAAAAGAGCAACACCACAGAACAACACTATTTCTTGAGCAAAGTTAATTAGTCTTTCTTGAGTTCTCCTAAGGCACTTCTGAGTAGTTGTGTATATTGGACCCATGTCTACGGCAGTGAAAACAAAGTAACACTCATTATTGTGTAATGTAGTGTGTACCACATATTTAATAATTCTCAAACTTTAATGCTATAACCAGTTAAATCTCTCTCATTTATGCAATGATGAGTTGATTCTCTAGTTCCACTTACTGAATTAGCTATTAAATGCTGTCACCAAATGTCTATGGTGGTAGTTTTATATTTTCTTTAAGTTTCTCCTACTGAGTACACTACAGAAGTTTTTGTCAATCTGAAATGCTAATAACTACCTAAAAGATCTTTCCTCCCAACCCTACATAACAAAAGTAAGTATGTGCGATCCTAATGGAGGAATAGCAGAATGATAAAATCTTTTAAAATTGGATATTTTGTTACTCTGGTACCATGCAGAAATTTTATGACTTTACCATTTCCATACTAGAAACTTGAGGCACGAACATCTCAGGTTCAAAATGCAGCTAGTTTGCCAGTGATTTAACAAGCTTTTGAGATTGCGACTACAACCACTGAAATCACTCAAGTAATAATGCAGCTGATGAAAAATTCCTTATGTAAGATTGGTCCTTGGAAAATCAGTGGGTTTGTAATTTACAAATCACTTCTGGATGCTCCTCTGAGCATTCAAAACTCCTAGCATTTGCAGTTTTGTCACATTATACTAAAGATGTTTGCATGAGCTCATAGTCTTTCAGCTATACACTTACTTTTCTAGTGATCATATTCAAGCCTAACAAAACGAAAAAACACAAAAAGCAGAAAACACCCCAGTTGGTCAGTTCCTTATTTTACACTTCGAAATACAGAAGCAACACTTGTAGCACTTTCTTCTTTTACAAATTTTAAACTTTTCTGAATGCTTGTTTTACATAATACATTTGATAAACAAGGCAGTTTAAGTGAGAGTTAAAGTGAAGCATGCAATGGTAAGGTAAATTCTGAATTTAGTACAGAATCATGAAAAGTCTATATCATTGTCTGTGGAAATCACCTACTCTTGTCTTCATAGTGTGACCTTACAAGATTTTGTAGAATGATGTGTCTCACTGCCACAGCTTTTCAGGTGGTTTTTCATAGTTGAGCACCGCAGCACTATGCTGGTCTTCTTCAGCCCACTGCAGTTGTATTTTAGGATTAAAAAAGTGAAACATATGCTAATGCACTCTGCATTACACCACTGATGTACCTTATTGTGTTGCTTCCTCAGAATCTGTTGAGAACAGTCCAGTCATCAGTATTTTCTTCCTGCAGCTATTTTTAACTTGAATTGATGAAAAAATCTGAGTGGCAGACTCAGGGACACACTCAAATAGCTGCAGTAATAAATCAGAAGAGAGCAGCTGAGGCCTCTGGGCTGCGGGTACTTGGGACCTGCAGCTGCAGTTTATGAGCAGGCAAAAATAAGTGTGATGTTAATGCAAGTACTGGATATTTTGCACGGATAGCTGCTTTTCCTGTAGTGAGTTCCTTGCTAAAAAGGTCAGATGGAATGAACAATGGGAGTCACTTAGGTGAGTTGTACTCACTTGTTTCTCTGCCTTAACTGCAATGAGGCATTCTGCTGGTCTGTTAACACTGCATGAGAACCTTATCTACCTGTCATTTTAACTTGTGATGTGGGATAGTTCTAAAATAGTCCTCGATAATAATAATATTAATCTAGATGCTCATTCAAATACTCTTGTACATAAGAGACATAGAAGTACATAAATGAAAATAATACTGTCACTTGAATTTCTGTTGTAGAAAAAAAAAAAGAACTGCTTACACTATTTTCTCTGCTATTTTATACCTTAGGATATTACTTGCCTCTTGTCTGCCTCACATTTTTCTGTTGAATTATCTTATCCTTCCTCTTCCTTGACATTATGCAAGAGTAGTGTGAGGAGTTTAAAAAATCAAAAGCAACACACCAAAAAAACCACAAAATCACAATCATGGAGGTGCTTCTACATGTTCTATGATTTTCCCAGCAAACTGCAGTGGCTATGGAAGTGTTTTACAAATGTCAAGTGAAGGAGGTTAAACTACTGAAACCTCTTCAGAAGCATCATAATGTTCTGTACCCTGTGACATCTTCCAGATTATGGCAGTGGTCACTATTCAAAGGTTTTCAGAGCCACTTGCATGTAGATTCCCACAAAGCCATAGAAAATGAGGCTTGACGTTCATCTCTAATGGAAAGTATTCCGTTGTATCTAGTTCTTTAAAAATGCCTTCCTGTAAATTTAGTCTTGTTTGTAGACAATCTATTGCAGTGTGTTATTTTCTCACCAGTAGAAAGCTTATGTTAACATTATCTGTATATTTCTTGCTGCAACTGAAGACTACTTCACCACTGATGAGGAACAAGATTTCTTTTTGATTTAAAGATATTTTAGTAAATCATCCAGATCAGTCCTTTGTAGTTGTTGTAATTGAGTTAACAATCTGGTCATAGTTAAACTTCAGTGAAGTCTGAAGTAAAAAGGGAATTTAATTCTGGTCTTTCAGAATCACATGTTGACAGATTTCCTTAGAAATAGAATGGTATAGCAATCTTTTCCCAGGTAACTACTGAGCATACCTTTTGCATAATTTGTATTGTTCTTTGCTGCTTGCTGGTTTTGTTTCAGTTTATGCTTGGTCCTTTCTGATTTTGTCCCTAGATTCTCAGGCCATTATACTTATATATTTGATACAATATCAATTCTTTTAAATCTTTTTAAGATCCATTTCTTTTAAATCACTTCTGAGTTTAAGGGCATGAAGAGTTTTTCTTTGTCTGCAACAGCTTTTTCATGCTGTTCTTTCTCATTCTGTTAAATTTTGTTTCACCAGAATTTTGTTTTCTTAATGACTGGAAAATAGCAAGTAAAAAAATAGAAAAGAGATTACTAAATTCAAAACTCAGAATCTAGCAAATTCAGAGTGACTTTGATTTGAACTCTTATTTCAAGATCACATTCATTAGTTGACTTCAACTTTATGGTCTCAGTGCTCTACTTAAAATGCATCTTAAAAAACCTCTGTTCCAGTTGCCTGCTTTGTCAAAAATAGGTGCAAGCACCTTACAGCCTCTTTGGAAATTGCCTATTGTCTTCTGCAGTTGTCTGAAGTGTCGGGTCAGCTAATTCAAATCATACTTCTCATAAAAAGCCTGATTTCTGATGCTGTTCTTCAGCAGGTTCTTCCAGTGAAATGTGAAGTCCTGGCTCAGTCTTGATTCAGGACTTTGGATGGTTCCAACTGAATAGTGCTCATGTTACTTTTTTGCATTTTATTCATTTGCTTTTTTTTTTTTTCCATAAAGTTAAGTGTTTTTAGAATTTGGAAATTACTTTTCTACCTCCTAAGTCAGAAAGTTATATTCAGGACAAAAATAGCATTTATGTCCACAGTTACTACCATAACTTACACCATTTAAAACCTACTTGAGATACAGCATAAGGTAATACCATAACCCACTGCATAGAAAATCCTGATCACATCTGTCTATGCTGGGCACTGATGAGGCATCACCTCAAATTGTGTGCCCAGTTCTGCGCCACTCACCATAAGAAGGACTGGAACGTGGCTAGAGAAGGACAGCAGGGATGGGGAAAGGGTCTGGAGCAAAAGTCAGATAAGGAGCAGCTGAGGGAGCTGCAGTGTTCAGCCTGGAGAAAAGGAGGCTCAGGGGTGACCTTACCATCTCTACAATTGCCTGAGAGGAAGGTGTAGCCAGGTGTAGCCAGGCTCTGCTTCTATCTAATAAGTGACAGACAAGGGGAAATGGTCTCAGCTTTAGGTAGAGGAGGCTTAGATTGGATATTGGGTAAAAATTCTTCATGGGAAAGTTTGGTTGGGTATTGGAACAGGCTGTACAGAGCAGTGGTGGAGTCACCATCTCTGGGGGGATTTAAAATACATGCAGATGTGGCACATGGGGCATGGATTAGTGTTGGGTTAGTGATTTGCCTTGATCTTGAGGAATGTTTTCCAACTTAGGTGAATCTATATTCTCTAAAATCAGCAACTAGTAGCCTGACTTGGTGTGATGCAAAATCTTAAATAACTAAGAATGTGGCATTTTATTCACGGTAACAGGAAGTTTTTTATGGAGCTGATTTAATTATTTGAATCTGTATGAAGTAATTATTAAATAACTGTGCAAGATGGCCCTAAGATTATGAAAATACAGCTAGAAAGCTCCTTTGATTCCAGCATTAGTAAAATATCATAAATTTACATTTCCCTAAGAAAGCCATTATTCATCTTTAACATAGCATGTGTTAATGCATTTTCTTTTTCATGTAGAAGTAAATATAGTAATTACCTCTTAAATAATAAAAGTTGGGGTTTTTTTCAGTTAAGAGATTGTAGATAATTGTTTTTTTCCCTGCAGTTGATTCATAACAAATATTCTATGCATTTCTCAGCCTAACAGTGCACTCAGTGATTATTTTACTGGGGTTCTATGAAAATGGTAAAACTAAAATTCTCATACTAGATAATCTATATTTAATTGCTTTGAGAAGCCGAATGCTGTTGAATCTTAAATTTAAGATACCTATGTAGAGGAATATTCCACCTCAATCTTACAATAACACTTTTTGAAAAATGTTCTTATTAACGGGAGTTTCTTTTTCTTATGTGCCCAGATAGCAATCACTTGTTCTTTAAGTGGAAATTGTTAGTTATTGAAAGGTTTCTGCCATTAGATAATACAGAATTGTAACAATTGAATTGAATTAAGGGCCTCTACTTGAATTTAGAGGCCCTTAATGTTATGCAAAGGATATCTTCAAAATGTTTTACATATATCAAACCGTGGAATTAAATTATAAATCAAATTTTAAGACCATTATGTGCATCTTAGTCACATAGTAAAACTGATCGGTCGAACAAACCAGTCAATATAGCTGAACTATGGTACAGTAAGTGGTTTCTAACTAAGTTATACATGTGTTTCAAACAGTAACTCAGTTATATCATAATATTTTTCTGCACTGTTATTTAAGATAATGTAAAGTCCACCTTGTTAACCTTTGTGAAATTAGAAATTAGAGATTACAGAGACTGGATTGTAAAAATTAATTTAATGGAAATTTCAGCTGTTTTACAGTTCAAAGACACTGGGAAGGATTGAAAGTGTGTCTGTACATTTAAACACTGTATATTCTTGTGTATTTTTGTAAAAACAGAAATCTAAAACAATGGTTAATAGACTGCCAGTGCTTCGGCATATTTCTACCAACCTGCTTTCTGAGGGAACCTTTTGTCTGTTAATGAGAGCATCCGTGCCAGAGAAATTGATTCCCAGGTAGACAGCTTAGCAGGTTCACTGGTGAGGCAGGAGGGATTGGTGCAGAGGTGTGAAGCAGTGCTGCAGCCTATGTGGACAAGGCTTGTGCTGCTGTGGGTGCAGAATAGGGCTCCATCCTGCAGCAGTCATAGTGCAGCACCTTCCTGAGGTGCTTGTGGCACAGCAAGGGGACAGTGTGCCACAGGGTGATTGTCACAATCACACTGCACTGCCGTGCTCCTGGTTAGGATGCAGGGGAGAGGCTTTTGGGGGTGAACTGGTACACTTGTGGCAGGTCACATTTCCACACTGCACTCAACAAGGGTGGTGAGTTTTATCTGGAGATGGAATTGTCGTTACTTTTTTCTTTCCCAGAAACAAGCTTGCTTACCTGCAAAGCAGGTACAGCCTTTTCATGCTGCTTTTATCTTTATCATTAGCCTTAAAGAGCAAGCAGATGTCAGGTATTTGACCTATGGGGCATAAAATTTGAATGATGAATTTGATAGATAGGATAAAATGTACAGAAGAACAGCAGCTCACAGGGTGATTCAAGTAACTTCAATGTACTGGCTACATTGGTACTGGGTAATTCCAGTGTTGTCTAGTGTAACAATATAAATGTACTTGTGAGGAGGCAAAACATATTTCAGCTAAAATGTAAGAATTTATATTGAGCTTGTAATGAAAAGCATCAAGTTCAGTGAAGTTGATAGTGAGGAGCAGAGGGATCCTAAGGAGCTGTTAGTGTAGGCAGGGAAGTCGGTCCTCCAGTCAACTCTAGGTGTATTAGCCTTCCCTCTACCAGGGATCCAAAGCTTTTTTGGCAGTCTTCCTGTCCTCTCTTCCTCCACTTTGTAATGGGTTTCCCCTAATAGCTTCTGCCTGTGAGAAACCCACCCAGCTCAGTGTCTTCCTGTTATCCCTCTTGAAAGCTTTAAGGGCTAAACCCTTACATTGAAGGGAATGTACACTGAGGCTCTTAGTGGCTTATAGTGTTCATATAACAGAACTAGCAAGAAGCAGACAATTAAAAAAACTCAACGTTTGCAAGTTAGAGTAAATGGGGAGATAGAGAGCAGAATGACCGTGTTTATTGTTGTTGAGTACCATGGTTAGACATAATGTAATTATGGAAGTCCTAATGTGATATTAACTAAGTAGTTTCATTTATTTTGTTTTCAGAAACCCTTTCAGGGACATTGTCTTCAAACTAAAACTTTCATACACAGTGCACATGAAGAGAAAAAAAAAAAATAGAAATAATTTATTTCTTTAGCTATTAAATTTACAATGCTTGAGGTATCCCTGGAACTTCCTGTGTCACCATGCCTAAGAGTATCACACTGTTGTATAAGTAAAAAGAAAAATGGGATTTTACCATCTTCTTGGCAATATTGGCCTCAAGATTGTGCATGTTTTTCAGATATGCACCAGTTAGTTACATTTGACATTGAATATGTTTCTGTAAAACAGTAAAATGCTGACTTTACTCTGGTTTCCCTGGGATTGATTTTTCATCCCCACAGCAGAGTAAATGTTAAAAATAATATTGGTTAAAGGCCACCTCACGGTCTCTTCTCTTAATTATACATCTGGTGTATCCACTTACCTTTTGAACGTGTAAGTTGCAGAGAGTTGTTACCTCTGTCTAATATATTAACCAGATAAGCCACTTCTGACCCTCTACTAGCAACACAATGGTCAGTCTCTGTTGATGAAATATAAAATTAAAACCATTACTCAAGACAGAGCTGTAATAACTCCACGTATCATTTGACATAAAGTGCCCAAACTTTTTAACATGCACAAGTAATATCACTCTCTCTTTGGTTTCTCTTTCTTCATTTAACAATTGTGTGCTTTCACAGGCTTTTCAAGTGAACATCTTAGACAGTGGAAGTGTCTGGAAATCAAAGCTATATTAAATATTTATGGGGGAGAACACTTAATGACTTCTAGGGGACTCTGTGAAGAGATTCAATATCTGTAGAGTGCGCTTATCGTTGTTGCTATGATGGTTGATATTGAATATCTAAGTGGTGGCAATTTGCTCAAAGCTGTACAAGACCCAACGTTATTCCAGCCTTTAAAAATTGCCTATTAATCAAACAAATGCAGAAAGTATGCTAACTCACTATAAAACACCTCTGGAAATCAGACCTGAGGAGAGCACCTTTTCACATTGCCCCTGCTTTCCCTTTGCTGTCCTCACTTATGTGCCTTGCAGTAGCAGAAGTTGCTGCAGGATGAAGGTGTTTCTTGTTGGGGAAGGTGTAATCAAAGGACACTGTTTGCTTCCTCATCGTTACAATAACTGCAGGGACAGCTGTTTGACTTTCATAATTTCCCCTGTGACATCATTTTGGAGAAGATGGAAAGAGGCACTATTGCCATCTCCAGAAAGAGGAGGCCCAGGTACCGAGAGGCTTCACTGATGTAAGACAAGTCACAACAAAAGAATTTGGGGCAAAAGTTTTTGGTTCACTGGGTGAAAACAGAAGAGATTGGCTGCTTGGTGTACAGCTACAGAATTGTCATCACATAAGTATAAGAAGTACAGGAAAGTCTGATGGGAACTGAAGGAAAGAGATACAAAAAAGGAGTAATACCCAATGCTGCTGGTGTTAAAAAAGGGATGTTGTTTTTCAGAGCTATTCAACATCCATGCTAAGTAGATCCTCTTGATATCCTTAAAAGACAAAGACAAAAATTTTAAAGAGGAGGCCTGTTGGGAAGAACAATACACTTGACAGAAGGTGGTACTTCAGGTCACCATTTTAACTCCATTATCTCACAATAGAGACAGGGTGGAGACAACATGGAACTGAAAACTCATTACCTGACATAATGAAGAAATTATGCAGAATAAAGTATTGCCATCATCTTGAATAATATTGTGTAGACTCTACCTTCTATTGTGCAAAACAGACTAGAATAGCAGAATGAAAAAGGGTACTGAAGGAAGTTTGAGAATCATCAGCAGTTACCAACCAACAGAGGAAGTAATAACAAATAATAAGAAATTGAAACCACCATAAATAAAACTACAAAAAAGAGAAGGTATCACAAATTTGATCACTGAAATCCTAAGCCAAGAGGTGATCAAAACCTTTAGAGAAAAAAATGACTGAGAACAAAGTGGCTTGAAGGATTTTTTAGGGTGGCAAAACAAGAGTCTGTGAGAGCACTTCATTTGAACTAACCTGGAAACCAAAAATGCTAAGTTGGATGCAGGCAGATGTAGATAAGGAGGTGGATATGTGTGTATTAGTTCCTCCTTCAAGTGGTGTTCATTCCAAGTTATGATGAACTTAAATCATTGTGTGTGATAGATCTTTTATGTTAAGTAGGAATTGATTATGGTTTACTAGCGCAGTCCTGATCTGTAACTCAGCTATCGTGGTATTGATGGATCTATGTGTGTTGTTTATTGTGTATTCATCAGTTGGCAAAAGATAGACTTTAACTAAACCAGTAAAATATTTGAAGTTTGGTGCAGTTACTTTGGTTTTGTCCATTAGCTGATTTCCAAATACTGTTTAAAAGTAGAAAGCTTGAATTTTTTTAGCATCAACGTATTCCTATTTCAGTTTGACATCCTCTGATAGTTTAATTAAAAGAATGTTTGCTTCTTCAAAAACAATTACACTGATTTTTAATATTCCTTTAGTTTGTAAAGGAGAACAATATGCACAGATCTGAACTCCTTTTTGAATTTAAGCAAGGTAAGGTTTACAGATGTTAAGTGCATTTAAAAATGAATATGTTGCACTTCAGTATAGTTTACAGAAGTCCTTTCGCTCTTAGGAATCATTTTGCATAATAAGAAAAGGAAGGCAGAAAGCAGATACTAAGTTTCTGAAGGTTCAATTAGAAGGAATTAGAAATTTATTAAACTTGTAGGATAATAAATATGTAAATCTGGAAGACCAGCGATTTATTTTAAATTCATTCTCTCCTTGAGGCAGTTGAGTGTACTAGAACACCAGTACAAAATTACGTCTACCCTTTTATACCATGTTGCTTTCTAGGAAACCTGTTTTAGCATTTCCACTGTTCTGAGAGTAAGGTGAGGGAACACAAGGAAAGCAGTCTTTGTTATAAATTGTATTTTTTTTCTTGCAAAGATCATACAGAACTGTATGATCACTGTCTTTTTTAATAGCTTCATTTGACACATAGGGAATCCATTGTATGTTTTCATCTCAGCCTTTAAATCAGATCACCTAAGCCCAGTACCTTCAACCTGACATTTAATTGCTGGTCTTATCTAGAGCTGATTTTGACTGTTTTGGAAATGGATCTCCTGAGCTGCAAGCAGAAGGCAGTGAGAAGCACCTCAGTTGTGCCTTTCACATCTTAGTTTTATTTAGACAGTGTTGCATGATATTATCTTGCGTCATAGTCTGTAATAAGTTGAAATATTTCAACAGTCTTCATTCTGTTTGCTTGTTTATCTTCTGTTCGTTTATCTTTACTAAAGCAGGAACAAAAATCCCTGTTTATTCTCTCTGACTTCGTCCGAAGAGGAGTCTAAATTTGTATATATTTAGAAAGAACTATTTGGTTTAGAATATGCAATTTGGTTTTATATTATGGTTTCATGAGTAACAAATTAATTATTGAAAGCTTGCCAGTGAACTCTTAAGTACTTCTGAGCATGCTATGAATTAGGAAAAGTGGGAAATAATAAAAAATAAATAAGTAATAATAAAGAATGTAAAATACAGAGTTTTTCTTCAAACCGAAAAGGAAAAGGATGTGATTAATACGAGTTTTGTTGTCGGTTGTGTGTGCAGGGATGTTTTAAAGCAAATTATGGAAAAACAGTGTTGTGAAGCAGGACAAGTGTCTAAAAAGCTTGTAATCAGAAATCTCAATATAATATATTGATAATATATTAAAATTATACCATAATTATATTATATTATAATATGATATAATAATAATAATAATAATAATAATAATAATAATAATAATAGTAGCATATTATTAACATTACTATTAGATGTATGCTGCTACTCTAGCTGCCAGCCTTTCTGTTTCCATTTTCCTATCAGAGAGACTTGCTCCCTCCCTCTTTCCTCACCCTTACTTTCATCCCTCTCCTCTGCCTTCACCCTTCTATTTTCTTTCCCTTTCTCTCCCTTCTGCTCTTTCCTCCCCTCCCTTTTGCTACACCTTCAGCAGTACAGCAGTGATTTTCTGCACCAGGGTTGTGAGAAAGTGGAAGAAAGCTAAAAGAAATTCTGCTAGTTTTGTAGTATTTGCAGTATGAAATGCAAATACCTCTCCTTGCAAATAAATTACCAGGAGAAGCAAAAACAGGTGAGAAACTATCCTTGTTTTTAAATTACTGCATTTAAATAAAATTCAAAAGTGAGGCCAGAGCTGGGTGAGGACGGAAGAAATGAAAAAACAATTTGATTGTCCAACTCTGATAAGAACTGTGAGCTCTACT
Organism: Certhia americana; assembly: GCA_018697195.1. NCBI lineage: Eukaryota > Metazoa > Chordata > Aves > Passeriformes > Certhiidae > Certhia > Certhia americana. The sequence continues at coordinate 63,181,206 of CM031878.1, forward strand.
GAAGCAAAGTCATCATGACCAAGATCATTAGCAGAACAGGCAACACGGTACACTTTCTCATCAGATAACACTGTTTCAGGCTTATCAAAGTCAAATTAGCAAGCAGGAAGTCAGGATTCAAACACTGTTGATTGCATCTGTACTTTTAGTTTCTCACCTGATGTTTCTCTTTGAGTGCCAGCTATCAAAGTATGGCAAATTGTAACTAAATGCTGGAGAAGTCTACATTTGTATGACTCAGTGCAGTGCTCCAGATAAGCAAGGGACATCCTGCATTACTGCAGACCAGCACACGAGGAGGCTAGACTTTAGAGGGGTTTTTGGGAGTTAGGAAGATGTATCTATACCTAACAAAGTATTCATGGAGCCCAGTATACATTTAGTTGCATTCTTACTGTTTTGATTTTTATAAAAAATTATTAGGATAAAGATCAAGAGCTTTTTTTGTTTACTGGGAGTGTGTGGGTAGCTGTGTTCAGATGAGCATTATATTTGGTTAAAAGCCACAAAATAGCATTTTCTAATCTTTTCTTAACATGCTTAATATTTTTTAGTGATTTTTGATCATAATTCACATATTCATGGTCAATTTTAAATAGCTTTGTTTCTAATGCAAAGGTCCATATAATAACATTTTAAGTAAATCTAACAAAATAATTGGAGGTATGTGCTTGAATGTGTTTGTATATCTACAAACCTCTTTAGATGCATATTGACATTTAAACAAAATCTCCTCTTTTCCAGTGCAAAAAATACAATTGATAGAATTGTTCATCCACATTGAGGAACAAGTAATAAAAATTTGCATAATCCATCAAGATTGTTTTCCCTACACAAAGTCACTGTGTTTGAATTTAAAATTATTTAGATTTCTTAGAAAATATGTTTTCTAAAAATATGAAGGGGACAAAACTGTCTTTTAAGCAAAATTTGAACCAATTGACTGACTCTTGCATTATTTTTTACCATTAGTAGTACTGTATTCTCTGGGGTGCTCATGATGTAGGAAGGAAATACACAAACAGAACATAGTTTTCTGAAGAGACATGAAATACAAAACAGTTTATGGTTAACATTTTAATGATGAAAGTTGCAAAATCAGCTATTTAGCTGATATCTGCTCCTTAACAATTATGACAACACATGGAGGTTCTTCAAGAAAATCACACCAAGAAGAGCAAGTATGGAATGTTGTTGAGACAGATCAGATTTGGTATGTTGTTGAGACAGATCAGATTTACTTCTTGTTATAGAAGTTTTTCTTTATTATTGATGCTTCATGTCCTACCACTTCAAATTGGCACTGTGGCAGGTTATTGCCTTGTATTCTGTTCCTGTTTTTCTGATTTGCAACATCAGAAAGTCTGTGGGGAGACAATTCTTGCTGTGTATTGCTGCCCATAAATGTTTCTGTTAATCATCAATTTAAAGACTGAAATAGGTATAGAAGGGATACTTCGTTGTTACTACTTTGGGTATCTAGGATTGTTAGAGGTCAGGTAAATTGCTGAAATTAGTAGGAGTTTGTGTGTTTTCTTTCTGTACTATTGACAAGAGATTATGGATCATCTGCAAATCAGTGGAAGCACAGGGAACAACTTGGATATGCTTTTGCCTCTCGGAATCTTGTTTTGAAGATTAATGAGAAAGTGCTCAATATCCCTGGAAAACTTCCTGTGCATTACTTGGTTGTGTAATGCATGCTTTTCAATACTAAGCATTTCATGAATAAATAAGCAAACATGGACTGAGGTGATTTCAGTATGAATGATTTTATTGTGGTTTGAATGAAATGCAGGCAGAAGTAAGTGTTAACTACAGAGACTGGGTCTCTGCAAAAGGGAAGCTGGATGTAGAAGCAAGCACAGGTCAAATCAGGACTTAATATTTATTCTTCAGATATGTTTCTGCCATCAGCAATCAGTTCAGAGTAATTTAGTTATGAAACCAAAAGTGGTTGCCAAGCTGGTAACTGGAACAGGTGTAATCTCTCACTAGTCTATAACAATGAACAAATACAGTATTTTATTTTTAAATAGGGTTTGGTGGCCGTTCTGGTTTGGTTGGGGTTTTTTTTCAATTATTTATACTGTATTTATAGAGTTGTCAGCATTGAAAAATATAAAAACTTGTTAATTTTCCTGTTTTAATTTGATTGCTTGTTTGATTGGAGTGTGAAGGGAGTGCCTTTGTGGTGCTGACTACAGCTCTCCTCTGCTTACTTTATCTTGGAGAAATCATGGGGTTTATGAAAAACAAAAATGAAGTGTTATAAATAGTTAAGTAAAAAAATAATCTCAACCTTTTTCTGCATTATTTTCTTCATGCTTTGTGTTTTGGTAGGAGTTTTTTAATTCATCATCGTAATTTGTTCTTTCATGGTTTAATTTTTTCTTTATTCACTTAAAATTAAATGCTTAAAAGAATTACTGACACAGAAATTAAATTTATGAATGAAAAATGTTTTCAGATAGTAATTCTAATAAATCACTTCAATTTGAATTCAAGAATTAAACAGCTGTAGTATCCAGGTCTTTAAAAGTGGTTTTATTGTAAAAAAGAAGAAAAAAAAAAAAAAAAAAA